>JAVJIF010030164.1:0-127985 GCA_038442645.1 Agave tequilana | reverse complement strand
CTTCATATTAAATGATGGATTATTGTGCAGGCTGGTTTATGCTGGAACTGACGAATGAATCTGAGGATGAAGGAGGTACTTGAGGTCTGCAACAAACATTTGATTGAACCAATCTTCGCTTCCATTTGTACGTATCATCAAAGGCCATAGTTGTGCCTCACTGAGTATTCCAGCACCTGTTGGCTTGGGCAAATCATCTCTTTTACCCTCGCTCCGTTCTTGTAGATCTTGAATGTCGCACAATCCTCACATTCTCAGCCTTGGCAATAGCCGCGCTTCCGTTCACATCCACCTATTGTTAGAACGAAATGGAAAGGTTAAGTTCAACTACATTGAGTATATACTCAGCAGAAGGATTGGGTTGACGAAACTTGGACCGCGAACTCACCTTAAGAAAATTGAGAGATGGGTATCTAGTACAAAGTGTATCGACAAATGGGCTTATTTGGGCACAATGCTTGTTTGATGCAGCCATGAAATAAACAACCGAAACTCCTGAATCATAATTTTAGTCATCAATCATGTGATCTATAGGCAAAGCACATATATCTTTTTTTTTTTTTTTTTTTCCTTTCTAACAGTTGACACATTGAACAGATGATTGAGATAACAGAGTACCATTCAACTGAAAATGCAGTCAAACAGTGTGAACACACATAACCAGTATTGCTTTCTTAGTTGACAACAAGAATATGAGCAACTATTAACCACCAATAGAATTAAAACCAATTGAAAGAAATCTGAATAACGATTAACAACATCTAACTCACCTGTTAGAGATACTGCTGCTTGGAACTGTTCGACACCAGAAATCTCCTCAACCTCTCCACCAAACTTCATATTAGAGACCTCCTCTCCTCGAGAAGTTTTCAATGCAACTTGAGCATGGAATAAGTTTTCAGCCACCTCCTTGTCATCTGGAAGCTCCTTCCTTAGAACCTCATAATCTCTCACCGCTTCAGCCCATCGCTCAAGCTAAGATACAAATAGAATATAAGATGACTGACTCAAACTACTTAGAAGCACTTAAGAGGAGAACAGATGACAAATTTGACTAAAACAAACCTTGGCGTAAGAGACTGCACGTCTCAAAAGAGCCTTGATATAACTGGGATGAATCCTGAGGGCTTCATTGCAGTCCTCAATTGATCTCTCCCACTGCTCAAGCTTCGATCGGCAAACTGATCGATTACAATAGAGCACTGGATTCGAGGGATCATACCTGAGCCCTTCTCCATAAGCTGTTGAGGCCTCCGCAAAATTCCCAGACTTAAAAAGCTCATTCCCCTGGGAGCGGGCTCTGGCTACTGACTTCACAGTGTTAAGCATTGTTGTCACTTCCCCGCTCCTTGAATCTATTTGTCTTGCCTTCTCTGCAGCTGCAACTGCACTCTCAAACCTGTGAAATCATCAACCATTCACCTATCCTTATTCATCCGACACTTTGGAATACTAGTCTGTGGGGTTCGAAATCTATGAGCGCGCTACTCACCTTCCCAAGGCCATTTCAACTTGAGCTCGGACAATGTTCACATAGGAATCTGAGACCATACCGAAGAACTTGGATGGTGAAGAACACGGGGATGAGTTCACGTTCTTGGGTAGGCTCGACAGAGTTGAGTCAGCTTCATCGATCCGGTGGAGCCGCAGAAGTGCTTCAGCTCTTGATGCAATGAGCTGCAAATTGCAACTCGCTTAAGCCCCCTACATTCTAATTTTCCATCTAATAACTATAGCCGAAAGATTAGCAAAGTTGGGAGTTTTACCAGAGGACAAGAGTCAGCTCCTTCCGCAATTGCAGCATCAGCTTCCCTCAATGCACTCTTCCAATCTCCAATCTTCCGCAATTCAGCACATCTTCCCAAATGCCTCTCCACCGCTTGCATCTTCTGCAACTCAACAGGATCAGGCTGTTGCTCAGCCAAACGAAGGTGCTTCTGTGCACTCTCAACCTGCCCTAACCTGTGATCAGAGATTGTTTACACAATGCAGCATAGAAATCTCATTGCATTTCAAAGGCCAGCACTGTTTAAGGGATTAGTGTAAACCAATGGAATTACATGGGGCTGTTATTATTTATTTTCAATCTTATATATAAAGATAATAGCAATCCCCAAAATTGATAGCACAACTAGATCAGCATGTAATCCAAGCAAAGCCCTAGACAACTGTCCCTCCAGTCCAAACAACAAAAGAACAAGTTTTGCCACAGTGTCACTCAATTCACGCGTCACTTACTGACAAGATTTCCATCAGGCAACAGTTGCACCAGTCATAATTCACAAACAAGCACAATGCACATCAAAATTTCAAGAGATCTACAACCCAAACCATGAAAAATTCAATCTTTGACAAAATTTATCACCAAAATTCACACAAAAATGACAACAAACAAAAGGGAATGATCTCTCACCTCAAATGCAATGAAGCAAGCCGATGGTGCGCCCGCCCATAACCGGGATCCAACCGCACCGCCTCCTCGCACTCCTTCACGGCCTCCGCCAGCCTACCCAATCCGGTCAGCGCCGCTGCCCGATTGTTCCTGCAAGCTGCATTGCCCGGGCAGATCTCGACTGCCCGGTCGTAAAATCTCAGAGCATCCGCGAAATGCCCTTTCTTGTAACACTCATTCCCCAACCTCGTCACTTCCTGAGGATCCATCGGGCTCCCCATTGCCCTTGACGCCTCTGTCGACGGCTTCCCGCTGCCCAAACTCCCCGTTCCCCCGCGCATTATGCTCCCGTGGCCGTAATTTCCCGTGCCCGAGCCAAGAACGTCGGTGCGGGCAGTTGCCCGGGCCACCATTCCGGTCTTCCCGATCCTGCCCGAGGGGCAGATGTTGCCCGCGGGCAGCACATTCGTCACCGGGGAGCTCGCGGTGCTGCTGCTGTTCCCGGCGCCGGTGAACACTAACGAGCCGGATCCAGATCGCCTGTGGGTGGGTTTCCGTTGGCGATGGGGCTGGAATCGTTGGACCCGGAGAGCTCGCCGGAGTGACTTTTCCGGCCGCTGTTGGCGTCGGATCTCCTGCCGGGGTTCTGGGGTTTGCCGAGGGATCCGGAAGAACTGGAGCTACTGCTAGCGGCGGGTTGGGTACGGAGAGGGGAGACCGGGGATCCGAGATCCGATAATACTTTGCTGTCGGGCTTGTTCCCATCGAGAAGTAGAGATGAGTGTAAGCGATCGGAGAGGGAGTCTTCGCCGCCGCCGCCAAAGCGCGACATTTTAGGAAGGATGGTGGTGGGCTAAAGGGTATCGTATTCGGGTTCGGATCTCGACCCAGCTGGGAGTTAGATGAAATGGTTACCGTGTAGTGAGCAGAATGAGGCTTTCGGGACGATGGGTTAGAGAGAGAAGAAGACATGAAGGCTAGAGAGAGGAAGAGGGTTTTAGAGAGAGAAAAGAAGGAAATGGGGAGATGGGGATCTCGTGATTCAGAGAAAGGAAGAAGCAAGGAATGAATGTGGGTAGATTTGTGATGGGTTAAGAATGCGAGATTCAAAAGAGAGATTGAAGAAGCACCAGAGAGAGAAAGAAGAAAAGGAGAGAAACAAAATTGATGAAACCAAATTAAAAAGAGAGAGAGAGGAGAGAGAGGGATTTTTTATTTTACCTAAATCCCATTACTGCCCCTCTCTCTCTCTCTCTCGCTTCACGAGAAAACCCAAGTGCCCTCTCTCTCTATTCCCCTCGCCCCCAAAAAAAAAATAAATAATTGTTCGCTTTAAGCGGTCTGCTCACTCGCGATAATCTTTAGCTTACTCTGCACCCCGCGTATTTCCTTTTTTCCTTTTCATCTTTCAAAAAAAAATAATCCGTATTTTTATTTTATTTTCTCCCTGCCATGGCGTTTTTCTGTACACAAAATTATTGCTAGATTCCGTACGTTCTTTCTCCTCTTACGCAAGAGATTAAAAACCCTCTGCAATGACCAACTGCCCTCTACATATTTTCCGTAGTTCCTAAAAAACTGAGAAAAAACAACAAGGACAATAACGTTTGAGGTAATTCTGTGAATATTAAGGGTATTATTGTCTTTATGCCTGAGAACGGGAAGGAGCATGATGGTAATTGCATGGTCCCTCGCGACAGGGGCAGCTGGCCATGTGCAGGTAGCCGTGACAGCTGGCCCAAACAGGGAACCCTAAGCGCCCGGTCCAGCTAAGCAGCAAACGGCGGATCTGACGGTGATCCGAGGATGCGACGGATATATCGTGGGGTGGTGACGGGACCGCGGTGAGCGGTCCAGTAAGCGAGGGGTTGACTGCTGCTGGGAAAGTGCGGAGCGAGTCGGTGGTCACCGCCACCGGGTGGGATCTGGACACCTCCCGTCGCGTAGCGGCGTCTGCTCCCGGTTAAGTTGTGAATAATGTAATATTAAATTTCCCCTTAATTATTTGATATCTTATCTATAATGGCCCAAAATCAAATGGCTATTTATGGGGATACATTCATTGTCATTTGTTTTCGTTCATTGTAAGAGTTTGATACATTTGTTTTTGTCTTAACAAAATTAGGTGATAAATAAATAAATAATAAATAATTTCCGTTTCTTTTTGTTCGTTTGCTTTGATTCTATTTGTTTTGTGGGGATGTGGACATGAAAGTTGCACTAATTTGTCTCTATCAACACTTTTGACAAGCTAACAATGAGAATGATTGAATTAATACCGCTAATGTAATAAGAAAATGTGGTTGAAACTAAACTATATGATGCAAGTACTCACAAAAAGAAAATTACTTGATACAAAAATACAAATTACGCAACCGAAAGCGTGTTGGATATATAGAGTGCACCAAATACATTGTACCAATTGACCAAGTGTTGTGATTCTATAGTTTCAAAAATTAGGAAAAATAGAAAGGAAAAAAAGTGTTGTGGGCAACCGTAGGAGAATTCAAAAGAAGGAAAAAAAAAAATTTTTACAATTATCTATGTTATTTCTTTATGCATTAGAGTTACACCGAACCGGTCCGGTTCGAATCGGCGAATCGAATGGGAAATCGACCCCGGCTGCCTGTTCGGCAGTTCCAAATCGAACCAAACCGGTCGGCTCTCGGGCCGGTTCCGGTTGGTGAGTTCCCGCCGGTTTCCGATTCTAAACCGGCGGTTTTCGGTTTATAATTTTTTTTTTATGGGTCGTTCCTTTATTTTTTTTAAAATTTCTTGCCAGCCACGCCCGCAGGCCGCGGCCTGCCTGGGCTTATCTGGGCCCAGGCGATGGTCAGGCGAGACCGGCGGCTTCTTTTATGCCGGCCTTTTTTTTAAATGGACCTATGATCCATTGGTCCTGGTCTAAATGGACCAGGACCTGCACTCTCCAACGATCCTTTTTTGGACATTGGCTTTGGACAGTTGGAGAGGCCAACGTTCATTTGAACATTGGCCTCTCCAGCGGTCCAAAATTGGACCGTTGGAGTTGGAGTGTTTTTTTTTTTTTTAATTTTAATTTTTTATAATTATTTAATCTATAAATAAGGCCTAAGTTCTCTTATTCTCTTCCACACCAAATTTATACAAAATCTCTCTCTATAATCTCTTTATATAATTCTCTACAAAATCTCTCTCCAAGACTCCAACTTCCAAGTCTTCATAATATCTCTCCAATCTCCATGATCTCTCTACAAAATTTCTCTTTATAATTCTTATCTCTCTCCATAATTTCTCTGCAAAATCTCTAGCATTATCCCATTTTCGTACTCTCTATGGCAAGTGAAAGTTCATCGGTAAAAAGTAAGAGCAAGGTTGGTGCAAATCAATAGTCGCCAGAAATGATATTTTCAGTTTCTTGCAATCGGCGGAGAGATGAATTACGGCCTCGACAATAATGAATTAGAAATACATTCCGAAGAATTAGTTTTGATAATATATCTGCTAATATTGCATCTATCCCTGAATTAGAAAAAGTTTGTAAACCTGCATTTGAGGATAAATTTTTTCATCAAAAATATGCTTGTCATGTTTTTAAATTTATCTGTGCAAGATGATTTACACATATTGGAAGATTATATTAAACCTATTAGACACACGCCTCACTATTTATGGACACATCCACGAGCAATGAAATAATGGAAAAATATTGTAAATCAAAAGGTAGGAGACCAAAACGATTTTCACGGAATGTTCTAACCCGTTGGAATTCAACTTATGAATTACTTAATGATAGCAATGATTATAAAGAATTATGAAAATGATAACCACCGGAATGGAAGAAAGTGATTGAGGTAAAGTACGGAGACTAAGATAAGAGAATTACGTGGACTTTAATTCCTCTAAAACCCAATAGGCAACTTAATTATGGTTAAGATTAAGTTCAAACCCATTTTTTATTTTTTAATTATTTGTTATATTTCTTTAATATTAAAATAGTAATAAGTGGAAATAATTATGTAGAAATTTAATTTTTTAATATCTAATTTTTTACCTATTATAAAAAAAAGAGTTAAAAAAACAAGGATCTCGGTTCCGGGTCCATCCGAATCCATAATTGGATCATGTTGGGAAACAATATGTATGCTCTGATAATAATTGTTGTGATTTCAAGAGAGGACGCCCTCACGACCGGATCGACTGTAGCGGCGCAGATGATACGAATAACAGGATCTATTAAGGCAACTTGAAGAAAAGAAGATATTCTAAAATAGATAGAAAGCCAATACACAATATAACGTAGTTTCACCGATCAAACAGATCGTGTGTACATCCATAAAAGAAGGGGAGAAACTTTATTAAAACTTTGAGGGAGTACAATAAGAATTACCTACACCTCACGCTGAGAAGTTACAAGCCTTGATGGCCGCCAAGAACAGTGAACCCTTGTGGCTAAACTTCTTTCACGAATTTCTCACCTAGATGCGTTACACTCTTAGGAATTACAAATTCATAGGATTCTCTTAGAATACATTAAAGGCTACCCTTAAGGGATTATTTATAAACCATAAAACTCTCCTAGTTCTAAACAAACTCTTTCAATTAGAATAAAGAAAACTTGAATCCAACTAGGACTCAAAACAGATCCAGAAAAGGAAACTACCAAATCCGACATTAATCAATCTTCACGAAATATACACGTCATAATCCTAACAATCTCCCCCTTAACTTGAATACGTACAATCCGAGAATAGCCACCATGTTCCATGTGCACGCATCCACGTACAATTGAACAAACTTGAGTTTATCTCCATCTCACTCCCTTTTCTCTATAACCCCCTGATTGGTAGTGAAAAATGCATAATTGTCATCATATTTACCATCACATTTTCATATTTATTCATATAATCTGCACATTTACTAATATTTTGTTATTTAATGTATGTAGGCCTTGAGTATTGAATTAAATAAAGAATTAAAGCTTAATGAAGCCCAAAAGCCCATATCCAAGCCTAAGTCCAAGCCCAGGTGCAAAAGTGCAATTACAAGAAGTCAAAAGTGCAAATACAAATTGTAAAATTGCAAATACTACAAAGAGGGAAAGAATAGAATTCTATTCTACCATAAATGCTTGGTGGATGAGGATAAATAAGAGTGCAAGGATGAGATTCGTTTTTGAAGGGATTTGGATTTAGGGTAACTTGATTTCCAAGTTATCTCGAAAATCAAAAATGAAGAGCCAGGATCCAGCTTCCAGAAGCATACGCCCAGATGGACGGACCAGGAGAAGCCACGCGCCAAAGCGCGTGGCCATCTGCCACTGTATGGCCGCGAAACGCGGCCCAAGCCGCGTTTCCGCGGCAAACAAGATGAGTCTAGGGAACAGATTTCGTGGAGGAGTTTATCCGGAACTCTATCACCTTCTGCACCTATAAATACCCCTGCAGACGCAACAGGGAGGGCATCCAGAGAAGATTAGGGTTTTTCTTTAGTTTTTTCTTAAATTTCTGCATGTTGTAATTTCGTTTTAAAGGCTTTGTGGAGAAGAAGGAGCTTGTATTTGGAGACATACTTTCGAATAAAGGTTACTTTCTTTTGCATATTTAATTCTTGTCAATTTTATTTCTTTCTCTGCGATTAATTGCTTCGGTTTTCATCTGTGATCTCTTGTTTTGTTTCTTCTTCTTTTCTTCTAATTAAAAAAGAAAATAAAAAACAATATAAAAAATAATTATAAAAAAAATGATATCTAACTAATTCTTTGTGTGGTTTGCTGATCTCTTAAGCAACCCTAGGGCAAGTTAGGATTTGAATCGATTGATGATCAGTTTTTAGAAACCCTAGGTCTAAAGATTATTTTTCTTGAAGATTAAACTGATGATTAGATTCTTAATCTAGGTTGCACATTTAAATAACTCCTCATGCCTTCATACTTAAGAACTAGGACAGCCTAAATTTGTTGGCCCAATGGCCTTCCACTCTAGTTTTGATGATGATCAACACTCATGAAGTTATGTTTACTAATATTCTTGTGTTTCTAAGTTTCAGATCATTAACAGGATATTAGGTTGGTGATTAGCTTCAACAAGATGATTAGAAGCTATCATGATGATTCCGGTGCCAAAGCTTAAAGATCATACCTTTGCACTTGGAGAATCACGGAGTTTGGACCGAGTCTACTTGAAGATGAAGATCGTCAAGAAGACTTAGGTATCTAGTTTAGAGTTTGTGTTTTAGATCCATATTTGTAAAGCTTAGTTTAGTTGATATGCTCAAGTGCACAAAACACACACGTTTTATGATTTGATATTTGGTTTTTATGAATAGTTGATCAAAACAAGTTTACATATGTTATATGTATAGTAGATGTTTTCTATTTATACATACATGCTTTAACTTGGTAAACAAACTTATTTTGATATCCCTATTCATGTTTTGGAAAAATCAAGTTTGACAAAATACAAGGTTTTGTTTTTGATAAAATTTGCAAGACACAAAAATGAATTGATATGTTGATATATTGTCTTGAAATTTTTATCACATGTTTATGTTTCAACATAAAATGATAAAACAAGTTTTATGGAATTTTCAGAAATGATAAAAGGTTTTTATAAAATATTTTTCCAAAATTTTCTGACCTTGTTTTGTGCTGACAGGCTGGTCGGTCGACCGTGACGGTCGACCGCACCAAGGGCCGGTCGACCGTTGCGGTCGACCGACGTGCACAGACGTGCACGTCTGTTAGGCACAGACACGGTCGACCGGGACGGTCGACCGAGTTGAGAGCTCTGCTCTCGGGTTTTATCGGTCGACCGGGCCGGTCGACCGCTATTGCCCAACGGTCACATTTTTGACCGTTGGCGGTCGACCGGACCGGTCGACCGGCAGTCTGTCAGACTGCCAACTCAGCCTAACGGCTAGTTTTGTAAAGGGGCTATATAAACCCCATCTCCTTGGGATTTTAGCCAAGTTTTTGAAGAGGAAAAATACTAGTTTTCTGAAGTGTTTAAAAGAGTTTTCAAAAGAGTTTTAAGTGCAAAAACTTCTCATCTTTATTGTTTTAGGGTTTTTTAGAAAATCAAAGAAAAATAGGTTTTTGGGATTTTTGCTTAGATCTTCAATTCTATCATATTGCAAGTATTTTCCCAAAGATTTTTCTTTGTTGCTTGTTTCCAAAACACCTTGTTTCCACACTTGAGCTATCTTCTATCCTAAACTATTAGGATCTTGTTTTTGTGAAAAAAGATAAGAGAAAAAGAAAGAGAAGTGGTTGAGGTTGTTTGTTGTATACCTCATTGTTGTAAACACCCTTATATTTGTGAATCCCTCTTCGGTAGAGGTGATCGGGTGATTGTGTTGTGGATCCCTCTTAGGTAGAGGTGGAGTTTGATTGTGAGCCTCTTCGGTAGAGGTGTGTGGATTGGTTGTTGTATTGGCTACGGGCCTAACCCCTCGGTTGTGAGGAGGTTGTTGTTGAGAGAGGAGTTTGGTACTCCTAGAGTTGTAAGAAATCCTCTTTGGTAGAGGTTCCCTCGGTGGGAGTTGAGATAGTAGAAATCCTACACGGTGGTGTAGGCGGGGATGTAGAGCAAGGTGCTCGAACCTCGAAACAAATCTTGGTGTTTGCGTTTTGATCCATTGTCTCTCTAACTCTCTCTCTTATAATTGTGCAAAGCATCATACTCATCATCATATCATACTTGCTTGTGTTGAGCATTGATTCATTCATATCATATATTGCTTGTGTTGTGCCTTGCATTTCTTATTGTCATATCTATTATATGCTTGGCTTGATTGTGTGTATTTCATATTGCTTGGATTGCTTGTGTGTGTGTGCCTAACTTATACTCATCCAACAAGAGCTTCACATAGCACCTCAACCCATTTCAAGGGGAATCAAGGGGAGTTAGTCTAGAGCCTCGCAAGGAGAATTCGGCTACACTTGTTGTATTGTATTAGTTTGTGCATAATTTGCATTAGCTTCCGCATTTAGCGCACTTAGTTTGCATTAAGTTTCTTAGATTAGCACTTACACCTATTCACCCCCCCTCTAGGTGTTTTTCAATTGGTATCAGAACTAGTGCTCCTGATATTAGGCTTAACATCCTAGGAGTGAGATCCATTTGCTTGCTAATCTCATTTGCATTTGTTTGTTTGCACATTCATATATAGTTTACCATGGACTTCATGACCCCTCCTAGCTTTGACCCTTCCAACATTGATGTTTGGAAGTATAAGATGTCCATGTACCTAAAGACCCTAGGTTTGCATGTCTTCCTTGCCGCCACCAAGAGATGTTATCTTGGTGATTGCAATCATATAGGGGCCAATGCACAAGCCCTAGAGGCCATTAGAAGCACTTTATCTAAAGATTATCTTTTATGTGTTTCTAACTTTGATTCCGCTTTTGTAGTGTGGAACAAATTGACAACCACCAACACCTCCGAGCTTCAAGTATAAATTCAAGAAGAGGAATCTAGTGGAGAATCCGATCCACAATGCTTCATGGTCCAAGGGAATGACTCCCTTGAGGTACATTCGGAATCCCACCTAGATAGTGATTATGATGCTAGTTCTTCAAGTGATGATATCGTTGATTCCCATGTTTTGAATGAAGAACTATCTATTGTTTGTGAAAAGTTAATTGAAAAATATAAGATTTTGAAAAAGAAAAGTCTAGATATTGAAAAAGAAAATAAAAGTTTGCATGCTAGACTTGATTGTGTTTTGCAAGAAAAGGTTGAGGTCTATAATGAAAGGGATTCATTGAGATCTCAATTGGAACTTACTTTAAAAGAAAATAAAATTTTAAAGTCTAAAAATGATTGTGAAATTCTTTTGAAGAAAAATGAAAATTTATCTTCTAAAGTTGATTTTGTTTTAAAAGAGAATGTTGTTTTGAAAAACAAAATCATTTCTATTTCCAATGATTTAAATGTTTACTTAGAGAAAAATATTGTTTTGCAAATAAGATTGATTCTCATGTTTGCCATGCTAGGGTAGTTTCACCTAAATCACTCATTGCATGTTCCACTTCTTCTATGCTCGAAAATGATATAAATTTGTTAAAGAAGAAAATGGATTGTTTGGGCTCCACTATGAGCCAATGTGCCATGAACCACTCACGGTTGGAAACCTTGGTTCGAAAGAAACAAGTTCCATCCTTTATGCATGCACACCCATCACGGCATACACATGCTCCACACGAACACCATCAACACATGTATGCTCATGTGTACTCATGTACACATTGTGGACGTAAGGGCCACCTTGCTAAATTTTGTTATGATAGATTACATACTCCTAATTTAGCGAAGAATTTTGTTTGGGTTAGAGAAGGTACTAACCCCCATGGACCCAAGAAGATATGGGTACCAAAGACCACCCCTCCTATTGTTTTTGATGTAGGTGTGGGCTCTCACATGACGTGAGAGTGATAGCACCTTGGAGTGGATGCGTTCCGGACTTCATGGAAATCAAATTGGATGCATCACTTTCAAGGGAAGATTTGGTGGAGATGACCACCATGTTTTGGAGACAAGGAGAGTTGCTTCTTCGGTTTTGGTAACAATCCTTTACTCCCATTTATTGTTTACATGCTTTCCATGTTTTAATGTTACTAGCATGTTTTTGATGTCTATGGATTAGTATGTTCATTCCATGTTTATTAGATCCTTGACATACATGTATAGTATTTGAGACACATATGCTTATATGAACCCATATTTAGTGTTCTCACTTTTGTTTAAGCTATAATGTACATCATGAATCTAATACATGTGAATTTACATAGTAATCATGTTTTAGTTTTATCATGATGATTTTTATATTGTGTTTTGATGCTTCATGTTAAGGTTACTTGTTTAGATGTTAGTTTTCATTAAGACTAGGAATTATACTTGTACATATAGTGGGCCACAAATAAATCTATATATGTATGAGCTTGAACGCTTATTTGAACCCATTAGATGTGCTAGTATAGTCTAGTTTTGATGATTCATACATTTCAAACTTGTATTCCATTTTTGGATTTGTTTTATGAGTTTTCACTTCATGTATATGTGTATTATTGTCAAACTTTAAGATATACATGTATACCTTTGAGTCATTTGCCTTTCATGCAAATCTATATATGGACTCAATTGTGTTTAGGGATATGTATGTATACTTCATGTTTGACAATTCATACATATACCTTGGAATGAAATTTGTTGTGATGAAAATTTAGTTTTTCATGTTTCATGTATTTATGTTTAACTTCATGTATATGTCTATCTAGTTCAAACTAATCTTATACATATACATCTTTTTGAGCCACGTGTCTTCATGAATATACATTTAGTGGACTCGTTGAGTTTTGGATATGTATGTATATTTAGCTTGTATTAGACATACATATGCCTTGAAGATTAAATAAGGAGTTTTATATGATTTTTCATGTTTTTGATGGAATTATGTTTCAAGGAATAATTGAGCTTAATGAAATATTTTCATGATTATGATCTTCACATATTATTTGTACACTCATATCTATTGCTCATGTTTTGTTTCTCATGAGTTATGCTTTATTGGTTAGAGTGATGATTATCATGTGAATTTCATTTTTGTTTTATTCCTTACTTGAAGGATTTCGTGCTAGTTAACAAGTTTTCCATTTAACTAGTTACGGTGTTCTTCATCTTGGTAGTGATTTTCAAACAAAACTACATTTTCAAATCTATCTTTGAAAACCCTACCTTCAAAGGGCGGTAGGATGGGAGATCATGTTCATGTATGCCCTAAATTGAAAATCTTTAAAACTTGAATTATGATTGGGTGGTAGATAATATGAGTATACACTTGAACTTATTGTTATGTCAATTTGTATCATTGAACTCTCTTAATTGGTATCATTTTGATCTTCTTGTATACTCATATATGTTTTTGTATGTATGTATGTTTTAAATTCCAAGTATATCAATTTCTATTGGTATCTATTTTTTTCATACATATATATGTTTGTGTTTATGCTAGTGCTTGAGTTTCAATTTTGTTTAAATTGATTACTTTTAAATTGTTATCAAGACTATGCATGTCTTTAGTTTGTTTTTCATAAAGGGGAAGAAAATTTGATTTTGTATTTCAATTGGTATTTGTACTCCCACTCTTTATGATTAAAAGTTGTTATTTTAAACATATGATATCAACATCAAATTATATGTTTCTAAAATGAACAATTCTTACAATTGGTATCAATGTTTCTATGAAAAATCTTTTCAATTGGTAAAATATTTACAATTGGTATTTCCAAAATTTTGTTTAAAGAAAATATTCAAAGTTTTGATTTGTATTTCCTATATGCAAGGAGAGCTTAACATCTCTCTTGCATATAGATTCATGTTGAGTATATTATAAATTGAGGAGCTTGACAACTCTTCTTTATATGATATACGTGTGTAGGGGGAGCTTCACATCTCCTCTTATGCATTACATAATATGTGTTATGTGAGTTAGGGCTTGTCATCCCTTCTTCATGTAATGCATATGTGTAGGGAAGCTAACTTAGCGTCTTCCTCTTCATGAATGTATATAGCATATAACATATATTGATCCTTATTTATTGGTATCAAGATGCTTCATTGACATATTTTTTAATTGATATCATGTTTGTAGTCACCCCTTATTGATTTTTTTTGTTTTAGACAAAAAGGGGGAGAACATTGTTTGTATTATTTTTGATTGACAGAAAGGGGAGAAAGATTTTTACCCCTCATTTTATCTATGGTTTTGATTGTTTACCCCTTTGTTGATGATTGACAAAAAGGGGGAGAAAGATTTATGAAGTTTTATATGCATGCTTATGTTTATGCATATATTATGTTTTAATCTCAAGAATATTAAGTTTAATCGTTTTATAGAGTTTGCTTTGTAATTGGTATCTAGAGGTTATTTTGTTTTGAATATTCGAACCAATTATTGTTTATGCATACGCATGTTTCATGTTTAATACTAATTGCATATATTTATTGTTTATCCCTATGCATGAGTTAAGGGGGAGCTTCCTTGAAGCTTATCTTTAATCCATGCATATATAACTCCATGAGTTTTGTCATCATCAAAAAGGGGGAGATTGTTGGCCCAATGGCCTTCCACTCTAGTTTTGATGATGATCAACACTCATGAAGTTATGTTTACTAATATTCTTGTGTTTCTAAGTTTCAGATCATTAACAGGATATTAGGTTGGTGATTAGCTTCAACAAGATGATTAGAAGCTATTCATGATGATTCCGGTGCCAAAGCTTAAAGATCATACCTTTGCACTTGGAGAATCACGGAGTTTGGACCGAGTCTACTTGAAGATGAAGATCGTCAAGAAGACTTAGGTATCTAGTTTAGAGTTTGTATTTTAGATCCATATTTGTAAAGCTTAGTTTAGTTGATATGCTCAAGTGCACAAAACACACACGTTTTATGATTTGATATTTGGTTTTTATGAATAGTTGATCAAAACAAGTTTACATATGTTATATGTATAGTAGATGTTTTCTATTTACACATACATGCTTTAACTTGGTAAACAAACTTATTTTGATATCCCTATTCATGTTTTGGAAAAATCAAGTTTGACAAAATACAAGGTTTTGTTTTTGATAAAATTTGCAAGACACAAAAATGAATTGATATGTTGATATATTGTCTTGAAATTTTTATCACATGTTTATGTTTCAACATAAAATGATAAAACAAGTTTTATGGAATTTTCAGAAATGATAAAAGGTTTTTATAAAATATTTTTCTAAAATTTTCTGACCTTATTTTGTGCTGACAGGCTGGTCGGTCGACCGTGACGGTCGACCGCACCAAGGGCCGGTCGACCGTTGTGGTCGACCGACGTGCACAGACGTGCACGTCTGTTAGGCACAGACACGGTCGACCGGGACGGTCGACCGAGTTGAGAGCTCTGCTCTCGGGTTTTATCGGTCGACCGGGCCGGTCGACCGCTATTGCCCAATGGTCACATTTTTGACCGTTGGCGGTCGACCGGACCGGTCGACCGGCAGTCTGTCAGACTGCCAACTCAGCCTAACGGCTAGTTTGTAAAGGGGCTATATAAACCCCATCTCCTTGGGGATTTTAGCCAAGTTTTTGAAGAGGAAAAATACTAGTTTTCTGAAGTGTTTAAAAGAGTTTTCAAAAGAGTTTTAAGTGCAAAAACTTCTCATCTTTATTGTTTTAGGGTTTTTGAAAAATCAAAGAAAAATAGGTTTTTGGGATTTTTGCTTAGATCTTCAATTCTATCATATTGCAAGTATTTTCCCAAAGATTTTTCTTTGTTGCTTGTTTCCAAAACACCTTGTTTTCACACTTGAGCTATCTTCTATCCTAAACTATTAGGATCTTGTTTTTGTGGAAAAAGATAAGAGAAAAAGAAAGAGAAGTGGTTGAGGTTGTTTGTTGTATACCTCATTGTTGTAAACACCCTTATATTTGTGAATCCCTCTTCGGTAGAGGTGATCGGGTGATTGTGTTGTGGATCCCTCTTAGGTAGAGGTGGAGTTTGGTTGTGAGCCTCTTCGGTAGAGGTGTGTGGATTGGTTGTTGTATTGGCTACGGGCCTAACCCCTCGGTTGTGAGGAGGTTGTTGTTGAGAGAGGAGTTTGGTACTCCTAGAGTTGTAAGAAATCCTCTTTGGTAGAGGTTCCCTCGGTGGGAGTTGAGATAGTGAAAATCCTACACGGTGGTGTAGGCGGGGATGTAGAGCAAGGTGCTCGAACCTCGAAACAAATCTTGGTGTTTGCGTTTTGATCCATTGTCTCTCTAACTCTCTCTCTTATAATTGTGCAAAGCATCATACTCATCATCATATCATACTTGCTTGTGTTGAGCATTGATTCATTCATATCATATATTGCTTGTGTTGTGCCTTGCATTTCTTATTGTCATATCTATTATATGCTTGGCTTGATTGTGTGTATTTCATATTGCTTGGATTGCTTGTGTGTGTGTGCCTAACTTATACTCATCCAACAAGAGCTTCACATAGCACCTCAACCCATTTCAAGGGGAATCAAGGGGAGTTAGTCCAGAGCCTCGCAAGGGGAATTCGGCTACACTTGTTGTATTGTATTAGTTGTGCATAATTTGCATTAGCTTCCGCATTTAGCGCACTTAGTTTGCATTAAGTTTCTTAGATTAGCACTTACATCTATTCACCCCCCCTCTAGGTGTTTTTCAAATTTAAGATTAGTCTTTTCTTAAGCTGTACTTAGATGTTAGGATGAAACATTGTTTAGTTTTTGATAATGCAACTTAGTTAGATTCTAGTATCATATTTTCTTACTTGAATCACTCTTAATAATTAGGGTAAATCACATTTATCTCAAGATGAAATTCAACATCCAAGACTTGCATGGTGGGTTGTGGTAGTAGATTAGTAAAACCATACTTCTTTATTCATATACACTTCAAATCTAATCCCTCCTTTGTTTTATTCAAAGCATACAGAGGAATCGGCCGAAAAGTTTGCATCGCATCCTTCCCTGAGGATCACGACCCGCTTTGGCCCTTCCTACAGCGGATAGCATTGAGACTAAGAACTCTACAACTCATTCTTCTTATATACAAATTCTAAAATCTCAATCAAAATTTTGGCGCCGTTGCCGGGGAAGGAACGGCACGATTTTCTCAAACTAATTATTTTTTATTCTTTCTGTTTGTAAATTCAGAGAATAGGAAAACAAAGCAGCAGCAAGGACACATAGCAACTCTGTGCCTCTGCCCTCGAAGGCAGAGCATCAGAGCCTACTTCAGAGCCGCGGGTCCGCGGCAAAAGCCGCGTTTCCGCGGCCTGAGTAGTTCACTACTCATAAAGTTTTCTGCAGGTTGCTCAGAATTGCAAATACTGCTTACTGCTGTGATAAATTTTCTCTGTGATCATTCTGCAGCTGCTAATTAATAACATTAACCCATTTGTTGATAATAAAAAAAATTAGACTCTTGCATTTAGGGCACGTGTCTATTTTAATTTTTTAATTCTGTTGAAGAGTGCTGGCGACAAGGTACGTCTGCATTGCATATAGATTAGGAAACACTCTTGGCTGTTTACTGCTTTTTGAGTGATTACTTTTCTACTGCTTTATACGTATACAAAAATATCTTAAGGGCATAACCCATAAACAAGATAAGGTGGGGATTTCATCACCCTTCCTTGGCCCACAAATCATATCCGTCACACTCACAACCCTAACCTTAAGTAAAATTTGACTAGACGTTGGCCCTAGGTTAACTCGGACTCAATAGGAGATTGACCTAAGGAGGAAAATTGTTCGAAATTAACTCTTGTCAAATCGGTGTCTAGGCAGGGGATTGAGGGCCGAAAGCCCAAAGAACGGTGGTTATTTAATTAAGGAACGTCTCTGACGGAAAACCTCCCACCGGTCTTGCCACCTACCTGGCCGATTAGCTTGTGGTTAACGTCGACAATAGACCTCCTAAGGACAGTCTAAAGTTAGGAGTCGTCTAGGTCAAGGATAACCCTAGAATAGGATTTTTTGTTTGTTTTTCTTTTTTTGGTTGATTGGGTGAACTTGTTTGCTAATTGTGTATGCCCGCTTGGTCGAGAGACCCACTTACATCCAAGTTAATTAGAACTAGTTCACCACCCGAGCAAAAGCCCGACTCACACATGGCACAACCGCCGTCACTCCAAGATAGGATCTATCCTATCAGGACCTCTCTTCCTTCTTGCATCAAGCTTACCGATGAAGGTGTTGACCCATTTGAGCTTAAGCCACAATACATCAACACCCTTCCCAAACTCCATGGACTTGAATCCGAGGATGCATACTTCTTCATAAGGGAATTTGAGGAAGTATGTCTCATGATGAATATTCCTAAGTTGGGAAAAGATGACATCAAACTTAGGTTTGTCCCCTTTGCTTTGAAGGATTTAGCAAAGAAATGGCTCTACAGTCTAGAGGTAGGTTCTATATCTTCTTGGGATAATTTCGTTAAGGCCTTCTTAAAGAAATTTTATCCCGTTCACAAGACTGCACTGATTAGGAAGAACATCTTACAGTTTAAGTAAACAGCCAATGAGCCTTTTTGAAATATTTCGAACGTTTTAAGGACCTCCTTGCCCAATGCCCTCACTATGGGATAGAGAAATGGCGACTTTGCCAAGTTCTATATGATGGATTAGAATATCAAACTAAAATGTTGTTAGAATCCATGTGCCAAGGAGGATTTATGAAAAAGAATGAAAATGAAGGATGGCTATTGTATGAGGAATTAGCTGAAAATACCATCCAATGGGAACCTACTCCGGAAAAATTTAGGACTAATGACCCTACTTCTTCTAAAGGAGGTATCCATTCCATTGAGGCCAACATAGCAACCGATGCTAAGTTAGCTGCTGTTATGCGAAGACTAAAGGCTCTTGAAACTAAAGAGCCAGTCTCTGTGAATCAAGTCAGCCTAACATCTTCGGCGGGCTGTACTTATTGTCAAGATATGAACCATGTGTTCGAGGAATGTCCTGTCTTCATCGCGCATCAAAGCTTGCCCGAACATATGAGTGCGGCCTTCACAAGGCCCGCCAACAATCCGTATTCGCCCACCTACAATCCCGGTTGGAGAAACCATCCCAATTTTTCATGGGGCCCAAGCAACAATGATCAAATTAGGCCCAAATTCTCCAACAATTTTCAAAATCCGCCCTATCAACAAAATTTCCCTAGTCAAAATCCTCCACAATCTTTCCAAAATTCGCAAATGGAAACAAGACTCTCAAATTTGGAAAGAAAGATGGACACTCTAGTTAAAAGTCACGACACGCTGGCTCAAGTCTTAACTAGGAGAGATCCAATTGAACCAGCAAGAGAGATAGAGGGGTACCCTACCGAGTCAACCATTGCCAAATCCTAGAAATCCTAGGCCAGCCAATGAGGCTCAAGACCCAAACCAGTGTCACATGGTTCATACACTCAGATCGGGAAAACAAGTTGATAATCAAGTATCCATGCCACAGGATCCATCTCAGTCCTCCATTCCATCTAGCTCCACTCCTTCTCCACCTAGCTCCAATGAAACTGAAGTTGAAAAGTCAGCAGGTCAGGTGCACCAGCCTATAGCTCCATTTCCAAATAGGCTTAGAAGCAACAACAATGCACATATGGAGAAATTATTAGAGGTGTTCAATCAAGTTAGGCTCAACATGCCACTTCTTGATGCAATCCAACAGGTCCCTAGTTATGCCAAATTCCTTAAGGACATGTGCACCAAGAAAAGAAAGACTAATGTGCCTAAGAAGGTTTTTCTAGCCACTAACATTAGTGAGCTATTGTCCAACCAGATCCCTGTTAAGTATAAGGACCCTGGTTGCCCAACCATCTCTTGCACCATAGGTCGAGCCGAAATCAATCAAGCACTCCTCGATTTAGGAGCTAGCATCAATTTGCTCCCTTTCTCCGTATATCAATAACTTAGATTAGGTGAACTCAACCCGACCCAAGTTACTATTCAGTTGGCTGACCGCTCAATCAAAGTTCCTAAGGGAGAGATCAATGACGTTCTCATACGGGTGGGAGAATTCATTTACCCAGTCGATTTCATTGTTTTAGAGACACAACCTGTGTCTAATCCTAGGTCCCAAACTCCCGTCATCTTAGGAAGACCGTTCCTAGCAACCGCAAATGCAATTATAAACTGTAGAAACGGATCCATGAGATTGACTTTTGGGGATATGACCAAGGAAGTCAATGTTTTCAACCTAGGTAAGCATCCCTACGATGTGACCGACCAACCCTTTGAGGTTAACTTCATTGAAAACATGACGAGTGAGCACAATGAGGAGATCACACTAGAGTCAGAGGAAGAGGAAGACTTAGAAGCAAGTAATCTCAGCCTTGATGAGATTGAATGGGAATCAAATCTGAGTTCTATAGAGATAGGAGATTCTAGCTTAACACCTCCACCCATCGAGCCACCTCCTTCTTTGGAGTTAAAAGCCTTGCCTAAACATCTTAAGTACGCCTACCTAGGTGAACAAGAGACGTTACCGGTCATAGTTGCATCTAATTTGACTAATAGGCAAGAGGAAGACCTACTGGCAACCCTTAGGAGACATAGGGAAGCCATTGGTTGGACTATGACAGATATCAAGGGACTGAGCCCTACGATAGTCCAGCATCGTATCCATCTAGAGGAAGGGGTTAGACCGAAGAGGGATCCACAGCGTAGGCTAAACCCACTTATGAAGGAGGCTGTACAAGCCGAAATAGTGAAATTGTTAGATAATGGGATCATTTATCCCATTTCCGATAGCGAATGGGTTAGCTCAATGCATGTGGTCACTAAGAAGTCCAGCTTTACTGTGATAGAAAACGACAAGCATGAGTTAGTGCAAACACGATTGCCTACAAGGTTAGAGTATGCATAGACTACAGCAAGTTGAACGCCGCCACTAGGAAAGATCATTTTCCCCTCCCATTTATCGACCAAATGCTGGAAAGATTAGCCGGTCATGAGTATTACTGTTTCTTGGACGGTTATTCAGGGTATAACCAAATCCCTATAGCCCTGGAGGACCAAGAAAAGATAACGTTCACGTGCCCATTTGGGACATTTGCCTACCGTCGAATGCCTTTCGGCTTATGTAATGCCCCTGCCACATTCCAACGTTGTATGTTAAGCCTGTTTTCTGATATGGTCGAGCGCTTTTTAGAGATTTTCATGGACGACTTCTCCGTCTATGGAAATTCATTTGACCATTGTCTCCATCACTTGGAACTAGTGCTGAATAGGTGCACCGAAAAGAACTTGACCCTCAATTGGGAAAAGTGTCACTTCATGGTGCAGCATGGGATTGTCCTAGGTCATGAGATATCTAGGGAAGGGATTAAGGTAGACAAGGCCAAGGTGGAGATCATAGCCAAACTTCCACTTCCACGATGCGTGAAGGACATTCGGTCTTTCTTAGGACACGCTGGGTTTTATCGTAGGTTTATTAAGGATTTTAGCAAAATTGCTAGACCCCTTACTAACCTTCTAGCTAAAGACGTGCCCTTCATCTTTGATGATAGGTGCCATAGTGCGTGGGAAAAATTGAAAGTGGAACTTATCTCTGCACCTATCATCTCACTTCCGGACTGGTCCAAACCTTTTGAGATCATGTGCGATGCCTCAGATTTTGCGATAGGTGCTGTCTTAGGACAGCGAAAGGATAACAAGCAGCACGTGATCTACTATTCGAGTAGGACGCTCAATGACGCCCAAATGAACTATACTACAACCGAGAAGGAATTCTTGGCAGTAGTGTTCGCTTTTGGAGAAATTCCGCCCATACCTACTTGGGACTAAGACCACGATTTTCACTGACCATTCTGCACTTCGATACCTTATGCTAAAAAAAGATGCGAAGGCCCGACTCATTCGTTGGATCCTTCTCCTTTAAGAATTTGATCTCGAAATTCGAGATAAAAAAGGTGTTGAAAATGTTGTCGCAGACCATCTCTCTCGCGTGCCTAATGCACCCTCCAACGAACTGCCCATCAATGACAATTTTTCTGATGAACAACTTCTACCAATCTCTAAGGAACCATGGTTTGCTGACATAGTAAATTACTTAGTCACAAACCAAACGCACCTCATTGGTCAAAACAGGATAGATACCGATTCTTGTCTCAAGTCCGGTATTACATGTGGGAAGATCCTTACCTTTTCAAATATTGTAGCGACCAAATTATTAGGAGATGTGTCCCCGACGAGGAAACTAGAAGCGTTCTAGCCTTTTGTCATGAGTTCGCTTGCGGTGGATACTTTGGTCCCCGCAAAACTGCCGAAAAGATCCTGCAAAGTGGCTTTATTGGCCAACTGTGTTCAAAGACGCATTCGAGTGTTGCAAAACTTGCACAACATGTCAAATGATAGGAAGAATTTCCAAACGAAATATGATGCCCCTAAATCCAATTCTAGAAGTAGAACTTTTCAATGTCTGGGGCATTGATTTTATGGGACCCTTCCCTAATTCGTTTGGACACCAATACATCTTGTTGGCCGTAGACTATGTATCAAAATGGGTTGAAGCCGTCTCTTGCAAGACAAATGACAACAAAGTTGTTGTCAAATTCTTGAAAGAAAATATCATCTCGCGCTTTGGAACCCCCCGTGCCATTATTAGTGACAATGGCACGCATTTTTGCAATAGAACTTTTGAAGCTCTTATGCGAAAATACGTCATAACTCACAAGTTGTCTACGCCCTACCATCCTCAAACTAGCGGACATGTAGAAGTTTCCAATAGGCAAGTCAAGCTCATCTTAGAGAAAACTGTGAATTAGAATAGGAAGGACTGGTCCACCAAACTGGTGGATGCCCTATGGGCATATAGGACTGCCTTTAAGACGATTCTAGGAATGTCTCCCTACAGACTAGTCTTTGGAAAGGCTTGCCACCTTCCTGTTGAGCTAGAGCACCGGGCCCTATGGGTAATTAAGCAGCTAAATTTCGATCTAGATAAGGCCGGTGAGCTTCGGAAATTGCAAATTTCTGAACTAGAGGAATTGAGGAACGAAGCATACGACAATGCGAAGATTGCGAAGGATAGGGTTAAGGTTTTTCATGATAAGTTCATCACGAGAAAAACTTTTGTCCAAGGACAAAAAGTTTTACTCTATAACTCTATACTTCATCTCTTTCCCGGCAAGTTGAAGTCAAGATGGACAGGGCCCTTCATTGTTAAGACTGTGTTTCCACACGGAGCCATAGAGATCTACGACCCCAAAAATGGCAATGCATTCAAGGTAAATAGTCAACGTCTTAAAATCTTTTTGGAGTCAGTACCGAAAGTAAATGCAGCCATGGGTCTTTTTGACCCACTGTATCGGTAACTATATCTTTCTGCCAGTTCATGCATCCATGCATTTCATTCATACATTAGGGACAATGCATGAAACAAGTGTGGGGGAAGGGTATGTAATATATAAAAAAAATTATATAAAAAAAATAGAATATTTTTCTTTTTCTCTTTATTTATTCTAAAAAAATTTATAAAAAGGACAATACTTTGACTTATTTCTTGAAAGAAATCTAAGTTAGTTTAAGAATTAGGAAAGTCATGATTAGGATTTCGAAAAACTTAGTCAAAATAAATAAATTGTTTAATTTTTAGGTATAGGAGGAGAAATTGAATAAGTAATTAGTCTTGATTTTTACCTTAATGAAATGTGCATACCTAGTGCATATATAGGATTCCAAAACAAAGACCCTTGTGCCTCAAAAAAAATAAATAATAATAATATATATCACTAATTAAGCTGGATACATGTGCCTCAAGAAGCACAAGTGTTCACGCCTAAAGGTGAGGTTCTGAATAAAATAAAGCCCTTAGTTTTGTGGCCTAGTTCACTCGAATTTGAGTCCGCGGGGTGTTTTCTCACCTGGTGCCCTAAAACCTACCGGTTTGGGAGCCACCGACTTTAAGTTCGCTACATGGGTGGATTAGAAAGCCTAAGAAAACTGAGAAATATTATACATATATTAACACATCTATTAGTCAATTAGTTAGGTATGAGGGCCTCAAGAAGCCTTGATACTTACACGAAAGAAAATTAGATGAGTTATACATGCTAAAAAAAAAAAATTTATATTAACACATCTAATAGTCAATTAGTTAGGTATGAGGGCCTCAAGAAGCCTTGATACTTACACGAAAGAAAATTAGATGAAGTTATAAAAATAATAAAGAGGTATGAGAGTCCAAGTTAAGGAATTCCTAGCAAAGTTACAAGGATGCATATGATTTTTGGTAACGAAAAGACTATACAAACATTCAATTTTGATCCTTACCTAAAATAAATAACAATTCACTTTATTAAGACTAAGTTTAAGAATAAATAAAAATGATAATCTTAAAACTTATAGACTACTTAGTCTCTTCAAATATATTTCAAATATTTTCCTTTTTATGGATTTTGTGGGTGTAATCCGCTGAAAACCCTCACGAGACAACACTCGTCCTCTAGGATAACCTAGGGGTTTAACGGCTTGTTGTACATGCTAAGTGCAACCGTGATTCCTACGAAAGTGAGTTAGCTAGATTAGTTTTTCTTTTTCTTTTTGATTTTACTCGAGGACGAGCAAAAAGATAAGTGTGGGGGTGTGATTGGTAGTGAAAAATGCATAATTGTCATCATATTTACCATCACATTTTCATATTTATTCATATAATTCTGCACATTTACTAATATTTTGTTATTTAATGTGTGCAGGCCTTGAGTATTGAATTAAATAAAGAATTAAAGCTTAATGAAGCCCAAAAGCCATATCCAAGCCCAAGTCCAAGCCCAGGTGCAAAAGTGTAATTACAAGAAGTCAAAAGTACAAATACAAATTATAAAAATTGCAAATACTACAAAGAGGGAAAGGATAGAATTCTATTCTACCCTAAATGCTTGGTGGATGAGGATAAATAAGAGTGCAAGGATGAGATTCGTTTTTGAAGGGATTTGGATTTAGGGTAACTTGATTTCTAAGTTATCTCGAAAATAAAAAATGAAGAGCCAGGATCCAGCTTCCAGAAGCATACGCCCAGATGGACGGACCAGGAGAAGCCACGCGCCAAAGCGCGTGGCCATCTGCCACTGTATGGCCGCGGAAACGCGGCCCAAGCCGCGTTTCCTCGGCAAAACAAGATGAGTCTAGGGAACAGATTTCGTGGAGGAGTTTATCCGGGACTCTATCACCTTCTGCACCTATAAATACCCCTGCAGACGCAACATGGAGGGCATCCAGAGAAGATTAGGGTTTTTCTTTAGCTTTTCTTAAATTTCTGCACGTTGTAATTTCGTTTTAAAGGCTTTATGGAGAAGAAGGAGCTTGTATTTGGAGACATACTTTCGAATAAAGGTTACTTTCTTTTGCATATTTAATTCTTGTCAATTTTATTTCTTTTCTCTGCAATTAATTGCTTCGGTTTTCATCTGTGATCTCTTGTTCTGTTTCTTCTTCTTTTCTTCTAATTAAAAAAAAATAAAAAATAATATAAAAAATAATTATAAAAAAAATGATGTCTAACTAATTCTTTGTGTGGTTTGCTGATCTCTTAAGCAACCCTAGGGCAAGTTAGGATTTGAATCGATTGATGACTAGTTTTTAGAAACCCTAAGTCTAAAGATTGTTTTTCTTGAAGATTAAACTGATGATTAGATTTCTTAATCTAGGTTGCACATTTAAATAACTCCTCATGCCTTCATACTTAAGAACTAGGACAACCTAAATTTAAGATTAGTCTTTTCTTAAGCTGTACTTAGATGTTAGGATGAAACATTGTTTAGTTTTTGATAATGCAACTTAGTTAGATTCTAGTATCATATTTTCTTGCTTGAATCACTCTAAATAATCTAGGGTAAATCACATTTATCTCAAGATAAAATTCAACATCCAAGACTTGCATGGTGGGTTGTGGTAGTAGATCAGTAAAACCATACTTCTTTATTCATATACACTTCAAATCTAATCCTTCTTTGTTTTATTCAAAGCATACAGAGGAATCAGCTGAAAAGCTTGCATCGCATCCTTCCCTGAGGATCACGACCCGCTTTGGCCCTTGCTACAGCGGATAGCATTGAGACTAAGAACTCTACAACTCATTCTTCTTATTTACAAATTCCGAAATCTCAATCACCCCTCATGGGGTTCACAATTTGATTAGGTCGAATAAGCTCAGGCCCAACCTGAACTTTAGTACTCAACGATCTCCTTGATCTACACAAGATATATGAATATTTGCTCCACCATAGGAGCAACGATCTAGATAATCTTGTTGTGCGTCTAGTCTTAATCTCCCTTCAGGGTTCAATTGAACACCCGAGTTTGAATCCATCGTAGTCTCTGATTGTTTCATAACCACCGCTTTTTAAGCCGAGGATAACTGCAATCCACCAACTGTAACCTTCAAATTTCGCAACATATACACATTGCCAACACGTTTGGCTTGAAACATCACATGGGTCTCTTTGAAAACTTTTATAAGATCACCTTTCGAACTGAAATAGAACCCTTCTCTATGTAGAGCTCCAAGAGAGATGAGATTGTACCTTGATTCGGGAACATCACTTTGGTGCATGTCGGTCAACCGACAGAGCAAAGTTCCTCTGCCTACGGTCGACCAGTCGGTCGAGGCTAAAAGCTTGTTATTGAAATCTTTTTGAAACCAATCTTTTTTCGATAAAATAAACTTTGATCTTTAAACACAAAATAGAGTTTTAAGGACTTGATAGAGCCAGTGTGTAATCATGGATCACACAAAATAAAGTTAGGACTATATTTTGTAAACACTTTTCTAAATCAAAAACTGATTTTTTCGAAACTCGTTTTTCCGAAACTTGATCTTGAAAACAGAAAAGAGAAATATTTTAAACTCTTTTTAAAACACTTTAGGAATGTGAAAGATGTGTGTGTGTCAGTCCCAAAAAGGTATCAACCTATATCATCTTGGTTTTAATAAACGACTATTCCCATCTAAAATGCAAAAAGTAAAAGTACAACTCTCGATATCATTTTCTTTTTGTAAACTTGATCATTGAGATCTTCTATGTGCTTAGGCTCTAGAATCTACATCTTTTTAACTTCCAAACATGTGAGTCTTGTGGTGGAGCCGAAATGCAACAAAGAGTTAATCTGGAACTTTGTTAAACAAAAGTGTTAAACACATAACAACATATGTTTTATTTTGGGCCAACAATCTCCCCCTTTTTGATGATGACAAAACACATGGAGTTATCACAAATAATTTGGGAAGAGACTTCAAACGAAGCTTCCCCAAAATACATGCATATATCAAAATGTGACATAAAAGTTAGATGCATCAATAAAAGTATATGAATAAGATATATCAATTAAGCTCTATGCAACACATCTATTCATACCAAGAATACAGATTATAAGGTGTATGCATGAACGATTTTCTCCAACCAACCAATAACCTCCAACCTCCAAAACAAGTGTAAAATGGTTGGTTTGCAAATGATACATAAGAATACAAACACATCACATACCACACATAGAAGATACGTATCAAATATCAACCATAAAAAAGAGATACATAGACAATATTGATATCATAAAAGAAATTTATCCATACAAAAGTTCATGCCAACCTCAAAATAAGTTCCATACTACAATATAAAAATACATGTCCAAACACCAAATATTACATGTCCAAATAAAAGAGTACATAAATAAAGACATGAAAGTAAAAAGTCTCAGATAACTCCACAAAATCTCTCTCCCCTTTTTGTCATCAACAGAAAAGGGGTCACTCTTTTTGAAAGTCTGGATCTTCAGGAGGGGCTGGTGCCTTAGAAGGAGCTAGAAGAGAAGTTTTCAGAGAGCTATATTGGCATTGTTTCCTTTCCTTTGGATTTGGAAGATTGGGTTGCATCACGCCCCTTATTTTTGACCCCTTATTTGTTCATTCACACCAAGGGTTCAAACTTTTTAGCCAATTTCTCGGCTATTTCAGCTTGTTCAACAAGCTATTTTCAAGTATGGGTTTTGACAGCCCCCATACGAATTTTCACTTTGTCGACAAAGTTATGCCAACATGTCTGGAGCAAAATGAGTAACGACATGCCTGCAGGGCATATGAGAGAAAGATTGCAAAATCTCTTTATGTAGTCCCTGACAACTTGTCCTCCTCTCTGGACTATTGAAAAGTGTTTGTCCATGGTTACCTTAGTGTTATCCTCATAAAATCGAGAGAGAAACTGAGTTTTCAAGTCCACCCAAGAATTGATAGAGCCACTTGAGAGGCTCCTAAACCAGTCAAAGGCTATCCCCTTGAGGGTGCCGATGAATAATTTAGTCATAATAGCATCATTATCTATTACATTGCCGGTTTGTGATCGAAAGTAATAGATATGCTGGTTAGGTGAGCTCTTACTATCGTACGTTTACAACGTAGGTGGCTTGAACTTCGGTGGGTAAGGTATCGAATCACATTCTAGCGAGTAAGGATGAGTCATCCCTACCTTCTTCAGTTCACCCCCCTGAGTTAGGAATGCAATCTAAGCTTGGATGTCTTTAATAATCTCAGCATCGATTGTGGAACTTTCCTTCAACTTCTCAGTCTTAGGAGACCCGTTGTTGAGGTTCCCTTCTCCATCATGATTTCTATCGGTATTCTCATTGTTGTTATGAGTAGTCAAGAGCTGAATTAACATTTTCTAGATGTTTTCTAAGGTCTTCTGCTGAGCCCTAGAAGTCTGCTCTTGTGCCTCCATGCTACGATGGAGGTCGTCATCATCGTTGTTATCAGCCATGTTAGCTGATACAAGCCCTGTTCTCACCGAGCTGATGGTAGCTGAGGAAGCGTAGCCACTAGCTTCCTCTTCATCATCGGATCATTGGAAAAGGTTTTTTAACGGCGCCGATGACATAACCCCTGTTAATGAAGAAGGTTGTCCATAGCTGTAGGGTATTGCTACCCTAGAGCGAGTACTTTGAAAGACACCCTCTTGTTCCACCAATACCTGACTTAAGTTAGGGCTATAGTCAAAATTCAGGGAACTGACTGGGAGAGTGCGAACCCCTTGTCCTTTTTTTGGGGATCGTAACAGATCCCTCTCTTTGCTTATCATTGCAACCCTCGGTTCCCTATGTACGTATGTCAATACTGATATCTGATACCCGATTTAACCATGCTGATAGCCAAGTTAAGGCCTTTTCAGCTTAAGCCATTATTTCCCAATAATTTGAATTTTTTTAGATTTTCTGAAATTTTTTTAAAAATTATTGGAGAAGAATCTCAATTCAGGATCAATAAGTGTCCCGGACTGACTCTGAAATTTTTAATTAAAAATCAGAGATGCCTTTTAGGGATCCAACTTCACAACAAGGTTCAGAATGTTAATTTCTATTTTTGTGAATTTTTGAGAATTTTCTTGAAATAATAAGAGTTTAATCCAATAAACTAATGATTAAATATTGATTTATATAAAAATGTAATTAAAAAAATAAAACTAAAATTAGAAAATCCACATGGATTTTGTCACAGGTTTTAAACTTATGATCCCCACTCCCCAACTCCTAAGTCTCCACCAATATGCCACATTGCAATGTGGTGAAGAGAGCCCACAAAATTATTTAACCATTTTTGTCTTTCATCCTTTAGTTTTGCAAAATAAAAGAAAAACCCTCTTTATATGTTCTATAAAGGCTTCAAACCCATGGCTCCTCCTCCTGCAACCTTACACCTCTACCACTATGTCACATTGGCGTGTGGTATAGAGGCCCAAGCAACCTATTTAAACCTCTTTTTAACTCTCTTCATCTTCTCCAACTTCCCCCACTCTCTCTAAAATCTCTCACATTTTCTCCCCCTTATTTTCACTCATCCCAACTGAACCCACTACCTCGTCTACATACCCTAACTCTCAGGGGTTGTCTAGGAGTGTGTGGTGCCTATATAAGGGGCAATTCACCGTCTCAAGTCAAATTGTAAAACCCAAGCTTCCTTCCTTTCTCACTACACTCTCTCTTTCTCTCCCAAAACTCTGAGGTGTTGCACGAGGAGAAGAAAATTCAGACCGAAGGGAAGCATTTCGAGTAAGTTGTTCTGCATTTTTGTAGATTTAGTTCTCTTTGGCATTGCATCTAACATGTTATGTACATTAGTTAATAGCTTTAATTTCACCATGAAATACTTGTTCTAAAATCGTAATAAAAATATGTAGCAACAACCCAGACATGTCTCCTAATTGTCATGATTTTTAATTTATTTTAAAATTTTGTTTACAATCAAAAAAGATACAGTTGTGTTGCCTCGGCCAAGCTCTAGCCGAGAGCAGTTGTGATGCTCTCGGCCAGGACCTGGCCGAGAGCCAGCCCTGAACCAGGCCAGCGGACCTGGACCTGGTCGGGCCAAGCCAGGCCAGGCCCAACCTGATCAGACAGACCCGGGTTCGGGTCTGTTTTACAGACCCGAAACTGACCTAGTATAAAAAAAAGGAAAAAGAAAAAGGAAAAGAAAATCAGATTAAAAATATATGTATTTAGAAATGTTACTGTAGTAACATCACTATAGCAAACTCAGACCCAAACCCGATATTGTACAGACCTGTTACTGTAGTAAACAGACCCATAAAGCCTTTTTATTAATTTTTAGGTTTATTTTAATTCAGAAAAAATTCAAAATAAACTCAAAAAATTCCAGAAAATTCATAGAAAGTCACAAAATAAATTTGGGACTCTGTAAAATTATTTTGGGTGTACGTAGAATAACATGAAATTAATATTCTTTATAATTATTATTTAATGATTGTTTATTTAAAAATTGCCAATAAATTTCTAAATATCACGAAAAAATTTAAAATTCATAATCCAGTAACATGTAAATATTATACATTAATTTATTAGTTTATATATGTATTTTATCATGAAAGTGTATTTTTAAATGGTAGTTCAAATTCAAAAATTGAATTATTTGAAAATATTAACTAACCAAAATTATAATATATAGTAAAAATTATATGCTTATTCAACTTATCACTGAATAAAAACATGACAAGTCTCTTATTAATTCACATAATATTTAGGCCATGAATCCTACCAAGAGCTGGTTGCAGTTAAGGAAAATCGGATTCCAACGATATCAGGCAAGTGCACATACTCTCTCTCTCCCCCCTCTGTGTTCTTTGTTAATTTATAAATTCCTTTGAAAATCTTGATTTCATATCTTTCCTGATCATGTGTATCATAAGACATGCATGCATAGGATGTTTGTTACATAAATGATCATTCAAGCACAATTGTAAGTTAGTAAATACTGGAAATTAAGCTGATGTCACTCTATCTCATGATTACTGTTTTATGATTATGTCTACATCCTAATACACTGGCATCACTTATACTATTATGCATTTGTCACTCGATATTGTCACCATTTTTCATTTTCTTAAAATTTGATATGTATTGTAAATTACAATTTGACACTAATACTTTTGATATTGATTCCTAATCCTGTTACGCTGAGTCATATATTATCTTTCACTTATATTGATTAATGAAATTAACCAAGCCAGGGTTACTTGGGAGACTGGTAGCAGGGAAAATTCAGGGAGGTGTGCTTGGAAGGGTGACCTCTTGTGGGTTTGGATGCCACATGTAACCTTGTTATTTATGCACACTCCTGTTATTACATGTTACATGATACCTAAGTATAATGAACTATTTCTCCCTGCTATCAGGATTCACTAACACATTACCTATTTGATATGTAGTTGTCCTGTGGGTTGAGGGCACATGATGGTTGCATTAGTTAGGATAACAAAACATGCAAGACTTAAAATTATTATTTGTGACATGGATAATCTTGACTACATGACATTCCTGGACCTGCCATGTTATTTTTAACTTGTGATCTTATATTCTTGTGATCTGGTGATTATAATATAGGACATTACTCATCCAGGGTGCTTCATGCTCATTATATACATGTCATAGTATGCATGCATGACCTTATTTCATATGATCAAGTGTTCTGTTACTCTTGCTGGTATTTTAACGGTCAGTTTATATTTCCGTCAGATTCATTATTCATTCATTCCAGTGCTCTACTTACATTGCCCCTTTACTTTCACATTTTTATATTGTTGTTTCCTTTTTTTGTGTATGCACTTGCTGGTCCGCTTCTGACGGACCTTAACTTTTCAGCATCAGAGCTTGAGAAGAAGCCATTGTTCGAAGGAATCCACGGAGACTGTCAGGCATGAGTCCGAAGTTTTTTGTCTTATGTATTTTGGTATTTTTTCTTGTTATGATGACCCGATGCCAAAATTGTATCTTCTTTTATTTCTACTTTATTATGTTTTCAATCTTGTACCAGACAAAGACTATCGTAGATGTATGTCTTTTATGTGAAATGAAATTTCTGATTGTCTTTTATATATGTGTGAGAGAATTTGGCTCTTTTACTACAGCGTAAGGTATTCACGAAAGAGATTTCCCTCTTTATAAGTATCTGCTGGTCATCGTCACGTACCCGTACTCCGTATTTTGAGAAGTATGGTGTGACAATCATATTAACTGACTACAAGGTAAGGCACCTTTGTAGTCTTCTTCTTCTGAGACTTGGGTCTCTCGAAAGTCTGGACCGATAATTAGTTGAACACTGACTACTGACTTGGAGGGGATGTTGTGGGGATTGACCCCAAACAACAATGGATAGAGTGAAATATCACAAGTTCACATCGCGCCTGCTCGCACTGGGATGGTGAAACGTGAATAGGCTCATCAGAGTGGAATTTTTGCTTGTTGTTCAGATATTCCCACAAGTCTATGTTGCTTGTGCCAATCAATCTAAACTAGAGACTCGGGGAGACTGGATGTGAGCCTATTAGGGCTGAAAACCTTTGAATTTAGCCTTAGAGGCTTTGCTTCTAGCCACAAGGTTTAGTTTCGCTACAAGGCTTAGCTTAATTTGAAGAAACTTTGAGAGCACTCAGTCCTTTAGCTTTACTGTTAGGAACGAGCTTAGCACTGTTCCATTTTGTTTTGAGTAAAGCTGCAGTAGCTTCGCTATTTGCAGCAAGTGGTGCTTCAACTCTAGCCTTACGGCTAAGAGTTCTTCTAGCATTACTCAGAAGTGCTTTTGCTTTGAGCAAAGCCGCAATAGTTTCGTTGTTAGCACTCATCAGTGTTTTGCCTTTAGTTTCGCGGGAGTGACGAAGTTGAACTTTGTGAAGAGCTGAATCAGTCTCGTAGTTAGAGACTTTAGTAGCTTCGCGCGAAGCTAAAACAAGAGATTTCTTAGCCTCACATTAAGTTTTAATATTAGTTATGATATATAGTTTAAAATATGTTTAGATTTCTAAACATATATGATTATACCCTAAATATATTTATGTTTTCCATTGATTGTTGAAAAGGAAAATTTACAAAATTTTGAAGAAAATTATAAGTAATTAAAAGAAAATTACAAGAACTTTCTTCTCAAAGTTTTTGGAGAAGTGTGCCGGTGGGAGTCTGATCATCGCGTGATCACTTTGTTCCATTGACGATGCGAACGATCAGATCTTCGAATCTTCTGCTTGGAATTCTTTCTCGCCTGTTTCCAAAAATTCTTTAAAATTGTATGATCATTAGGGTATTAGCACCCTAAAAGAGAAATCAAGTTCTCTAAGAAAGCTTGAAAGCTAGAGAACTTCTCTTGTTTAGATTTAGCAAAGTTTGCTCTCTAATGAAAACTCTAGCCAAAATTTCAGCTAATGATCTAGCCTCCTTCAATATGGCAACCCTAGCTCATTCTTAGAATGGGCTATTTGTAGACTCTGCAGGGGTGTAACTGCCCCATAGAATTCAACAAGACTGAAACAATGCATCTGAAGCTTAAACTAGCTTCTGGCGAAGCTAACGAGTGCGCACGTGAAGGGACACTCGAGTGCCTGTGAAGCTAATTAGCTAGTTTGGTTTAAGGACATTACAAATCCCTTCATTATCTTCATTTAATGAGGAGTAGTGGACCTCATAATGAGAAGATCATGGGGGCAAACTACCCATTTAAAGTGGGATATACCCATAAATCCTATGCTGGATTTGAAACGGTCAACATCACTGATAGCTCCAAGCATAGCTAAATCAAAGCTTCACGAGAAGTTAGAATCAAGCTCTCTGCAGAGCCATGAAGAAGCTTCATGCGAAGCTAGAAGTGAGCTCTCGCGGAATTATGATAAAGCTCTATGCGAGGCTAACAGTTAGCTCTCAAATAGAGCTTAACAGAGTTAGCTTCTCAGGCGAAGCTAGCCCATTTGGGCTTAAGCCAAGCTAAGTGTTTTAGCTAACATAGCTTCATAGGAAATATTAGGTCTATTGTCTACTTAACTGGATCAGTCGCGTCCAAGTCACTGCTTTGTCCTTGAGAATGGGCAGGAATTGTTTGTCAGCTTCTCCGCGACTTGTCTTTTAGAAGTGTCGACAAGTTAGACATCGTTTAGACCGGTTGAAGTGCTGTTTGGGAGTTTGTCTTTTCGGAAGGTCAACACTTTAATATATATTTTTGTGATTTTACAAAGTATTTTTATGAAATAAAAAAATATATTTTTTGTCCAAGTTCTACGACAATCAACAAAGGTCAAGGCCTGTCGACTGCTAATACATGGTGCAGAAGGCTGAGAGTGTCTCAGCTGTCAACAACCTCTTGTAGCTGTCGGCAGGTATGCCAACAGAGACTGGGTCTGTCTCAGTCTGTCGACAGGCTACCCTAATTGTCAACAGTGCTTGTGCAGTTTTTGAAAAATATGATCGTTGAGACATGCCTGTCGACAAACATGTGCTTACTGTCGATAGCGAGGAAGTCAACTTGCCTGACTTGTCTTCCAGTGGCTATAATCTTTTGTAAACCTATCCAGATTCATTTGTACTGGATTTTTCATATTTTTAACATATTTTTCAATACTGGGCTTACTGAGTTTTTGGTCTCTATCCTACTCCTATATATAGGAGTAATTAGAGAGTGTTTTAAAATAATAAAATCAAGTATTTCAAGAAACATACAAGAAAAATATCAAAGTTTCAAAAGAGTCTTTAAAAGTTTTTCTGAGCTTTTCATTCTCACTTTCTCTCAGTTTCTCTCACACTTTTCTTGAGGCATCAATTCTTACTCTAAGCAATAGGAAAGTGTAAAAGAGAGTTTGTGATCTTGTGTGGATCACCATTGTAATCTTTATTCTTTGTGATTTTCTCTTGAAAAGAGAGTAGTTAGTGGATTTGCGACTCCGGATCTTGCGGAATTGTGTTGTGATTGTAATCAAAATTGATTATGGTGGATCCTTTATTGCGGTGAGGCGGGGATATAGAGCAAGTGACTCGAATCTCGATAATAACTCCTTATGTTTGCGATTGGCTATCTTGTTTGATCTCTCCAACTTTACTCTTTATTATTCTTACATTATTATATTCATTTATCTTTTATTGTTACAAGATTATTTATTTTGTACTCACAATACATCAAGAAAGCAATTACGCACCTCAACTCTCATTTAAGAGGAACTACGAGGAGAAGTTTAGAGCTCGTTATCGGGTGTAAGGCTTCATTCTTGATTATTGAGTTAGATAAGTTATATTAGTTTATAATTGTTTTAATTTTCGCATTATTAATAGCCATCACCTATTCACCCCCTCTAGATGATTTCACGATTGCCTTATTGTCAACTGTAGTCTTCACCTTCAACCGCGAGACCTCGTTGTCACCAATCCTGTCTCCATCCTTATCTTCATCTTCAATCTCTAAATAGTCGAGATCTCGCTATCGCTGTCGTCGCTTTGCCGTCCTCTCCATCAATAACCCTTCCACAAGAAGCAAATTCAGGTCCAGATCTAATTCGCCTTGGATCCGAACCCATCTCAGACCCGTAGCAGTTGCAGAACTGACTCGACCCGCTCCACCTGAAATCAGACCCAAACCACTTTAGCCCTGCCAACTGCAACTTGGGTCAACCCGATCCGCTTCTGCAAAGCACGACTTGACCCGTTTGCAGAAAACAAACCCGTTTGCAGGCCAAATTATTTTTTGGTTGTTTCTCAGCCGTTCGGAGTCTAATTTGAGCCATTTTCGAAGCATTAGAGTTGTGGCAGACAACCTTACACATCTGAGTAGATATCAGCTCCTAAGACTCATTGTTGCTTAAAGTTCTTATTATTTTGTCTTTTCTTTTCACTATGACTGTTAAACACCTTAAAGAACTTTTTACTGCTTAGAAGCTCGTCAATCAAATCTGAGGAATATCAAAAGCAAACAGACATTAAACTTGATCAAATTACTGTCACCCCTAAATTACTTACCACAAAATTGTACACTCACTTAGGACTTTGTATAAAAGTGTCAATCAGAGCCTGAAACTCGCTTGATCTAGTGTCATTGATTGAGTCCGAGTTCAAACCTCTATCAATATTTGATCCAATGCCATTGATGAAGCCAAACTTGTGCCAGAAGCAGAGCTTGATCCAATGCTACTACTGTCAGAGCTAGTCACTTCTTTATCCAACAAATCTTCATCACTTCAGCCTTTTGAGCCATAAACAAAACTTGATTCTATGCCACTGAAGTTAGAGTTGGTCACTTCTTTATCCAACAAATCATCACCAATTCAGCCTTTCATATTGACATCGCCAGATGAGTACGATCCCTTCTAAGTCTTTCTGACTAGGATATCTTTTGTGAAATGGGAATTTGCTGTAGTTCCTAACCATCAAAGCCATGCCCAACATGCAGTACAATTGTTACGTTCACAATTTTTCGTGTTGTCACATTTTCAAACTCGAGAACGAGTTTTCTCCAAGTAGAGGAGAATTGATGGGGATAATGACAGTCCAGCTAGCTATTGGAAGATGTGTTTGCGTTGGAGAAGAAAAGCTCAAGCTTGGATTTGTGTAGAAGTAGCATTTAATTAGGAATAGGAGTGATCTTTTATTAGAACTAGAAGTAGTCATTTTTCTTTTATTGGTTTTCCTTTTATTATTTCATGTAAGAGTTCTTTTGCGATTAGGTGTTATTTAATTTTGGGTAATTAGAGTTTCTCGATTATCAAATTTTGTTTAGTTTCTTAGTTTGTGTTAAATACATATCTATAAATAGATATCTTTGTTTTCATTGTAGAAAAGACTTGTTATGAATATAGACTATCAAACTGTTGGCCCAAAGGCCCATCACTCTAGTTTTGATGATGATCAACTCATGTAGTTATAGTACTAATGATCTTGTGTTTAATTAGTGACAGATTCATGATCAAGATCTTAGTAGGTGTGTAGCTTCAACAAAGGATTTAAAGTCAAGTTTTGGAGCTAGCACCTTTGATTCAAGAGCTTGTGCATAAAGACCACATCAAGTACTCAAGAGGAGTCTAGCCTATGGATCGAGTTTGGATCAAGTCAAGAAGATGAGAAGACTTCAAGTGAAGACTTCATGAAGACTTGTGTCTAGGTTTGTTTTTTAGAAGATTTTATTTTTAGATAAAATGTAAGGATAGAATAGTTGGTGGATTGCTCAAGTACATATATACACACACACACTCTTGATTTAGTTTGTTTTAGAAAAGAATTTTAACCAAAAATCAAACCGGTATTCAAGTGAAGACTTCAAGTGTTTTGATTTTTAGTTTTCTAGTTTATATGTTTTATCTAAAACCATGTTTAGTGCATAATGTCAAAAACATAGATATTTCACCATGTTTGTGTAGTGGATCATATCCATACACACTATGCTTCAAAGTTGTTTAAATATCTTGTTTTTGTATTTAGTGAGTTTTGAAAAAACAAAGTTTGGAAAACAAGTTTTGAAAAAATACAGTTTTCATTTTTAAGCCAATTTTTTCAAGTTACAAAAATAGTCCAAATTATTTGTAACATGTCTTGATTTTGAGCAAGCATGTTTGTTTATCAAAGTATATTGGTAAAACTATTTTTGTAATTTTTCATGATTTTATGGGATTTTATTTCAATCAAAAAGACCAAGTTTTAAATCCCTTAACAGTTCTGTCCTGGCTTCAGTCGGTCGACCGAAGCCTGAAGGCGGTCGATCGAGCGGTCGACCGACGTGCACAGACGTGTACGCCAGTTCTGGCAGGAGGGCCGGTCGACCGACCCGGTCGACTGTCCAGAGCTCTGCTCTCTGGAAAGGCCCTGGTCGACCGAGCGGTCGACCGGACAGAGAGACTTGCTCTCTGTATCCTGGCCTCGATCGACCGACCGGTCGACCGATGGTCCAACGGTCGGATTTCTGACCGTTAGGGGTCGACCGGGCGGTCGACCGACAGTTCTGTCAGGCCTCCAACAGCTAGTTTTTGGAGCCCTATATATTGGGCCATTTGGCGGCTGTTTTCTCTAAGATTTTAAGTGGATTTTTACAACAGTTTTTCCTACTCTTTTAAGAGGTTTTCTCCACTTATTTTAGAGCCAATATCTCCAATCAAAAGGAGAGTTTATCAAGAGTGTTTAAAAGTGATTTTCTTGAGTTTTCCTCCACCACTCTCATCCTTGTTTTCTCACACAATACTTGAGCCATCCATTGCTATATCTACCTATAGGGATTTGTTGTGAGAAGATTTTAGGTGATCAAGAGTTGTGATCACCAAAGTTCATCTTTGCTCTTTGAGGAGGCGGACGTGTGTGTTCGCATTGTTTCGGGTCCTAGAGGGGACTCGGTGTTTCGAGTTCGGGTGCGAACTTGTTGTTTGAGGTGCGGCCTCGGCGAGCCGGTGGGCTTGCGGTGTGTACGGACTAGGGAGTCTGAGAGCTTGTAAGTGTTGCAGTACCGAGTGATCCGGTGGGATCGATTATAGTGGAAATCATTCGTGTGTCGAAGACGGGGATGTAGAGCAAGGGTGCTCGAACCTCGAAACAAATCCCTTGTGTTTGCGATTGCTCTTTCTCTCTCTCCCTTGCTTGTTTATATCTTGCATGCTTTTATTGTGTTTATCTTTACATGCTTGATATTCTAATTGTGCTTAATTGATATATGCTTGGGATTGTTTGCTAACACTTGTATTCATCCAAGAGAGCCAACGCGGCACCTCAACCCTTATCTAGGGGAATCTCGAGGAGTTAGTCCAGAGCCCTTCACGGGGAATTCGGCTACACTCTTGTGTTATACGTGGTGTTTAGTGTAAGAATTTTAGTTTAGGTCATAATAGTTTTTAATTCCGCATTTAGTGACTATTAGATTAGCCATCACCTATTCACCCCCCCTCTAGGTGATTTACAAAAACTACATCCACTGCTACAGAAAAGGGATTTCACGTCGGCTAAGAACCAACGTATAAAAAATAGCATCCGACGTCTATTCGGCTGACGTCTATAGTCTTCAACTTTTCACATCAGTTTTTAAGGGACGTTGAAATTTACTTTTTTCATGTCGGTTCTATAAAGAACCGACATACAGAACTTAACTTTTCACATTAGTTATTGAAAAATTTGACGTCAATCTTCACTGAGAAAGGAAACTATCCACGTCGGTTTCGAAAAGAGCCGACTTGGAAAATTATTGTAAAAGTTGTTACATAGTTAATTTTACAAGTCGGTTATTAACATAACTGACATTTAAATGACAATAGACGTCGGTCAAGTAAATAACCGACGTGTAAAGACTAAATAGACATCGGTTTTAAACCGACATCTTATATTTAATTTATTTTTTAAAATAACAAAACAAAACTTTTTGTATATATCAAACAGAAACAGATAACACAAAAGATTGCACCACAGATAATAAACAGATTCCAGCACCAATCGACCAGGTATATATCAGCCTGTACATATCAAACAAAATCATATAAAAAACAAACTACAGCCAACCAACCAGACAGAGTACTCAATAACAAAATCTCACACATACGTATATATTACCAAACACATAATTAATCCAATCAATCAATCCACACACACATATATAATGAGAATCAGAACAATTTAACACAATACATGACATACACGCTGTTTTGTACAAGATTTCCCAAAAAATTACTTAATACTATCAATACACTTCAGTAAATAAGTCATCCACTCTTCTTGAACTTTCAGCAATTCCACATCTGTATATGCCATTTTATTTTCATCGAACTATAAATATATTTAATTTTTATTTATGTTAATCGTAAACACTAACAAAAAGCTTGAATTTTCAGAAGTTCAGAAGATTATACCTTTCTTTGAATAGGATTAATTTGCAGAGTAATATTTTGATGCATAAACATCATAATATAATATCCACACACAATGGAATCTGGTTGGCAGAGACACTACAATAATTGAAATATATGAGATAAGCAAAAGTTAAAACTTAAAAAATGTTCGTCAATTTTGAAATAATCACCTGAATCCTCTTCCATGAAGTAAGTCTACCCCGTTGTCGTGGATTCAACATGGTGAACGCCCTATTCAAAAATTACAGAAAATAAACAAGATTATTAATAAATATTTTAGAAGTATTTGATGAATTAATAAATATAAACAAGATTAAATTCTTCAATTACTCATCAAATTTCATCATTTATCCAATAAAAAAATCGAAAGCAGAACAATCTTTTGTCTTCTATCTTGTAGCCAAATTTGACTCAGTCCCCGTCGCCACAGCCGTTGTCTTGGCCTCCGCCAATGCCCGCCGCCGCAGACCGGTCGCCGATTGAGATCGAGAGTGAGCAATATGTATGGAGATCACTAGATCAGAGAGGAAAGTCTTATATTTGGAGGAAATCTTATGGTTCTACTGTTTGAGAGAGAGGGGGGGAGGATGGGACGGCGGAGTGAATCTCAAACATAGGGAGAGGAGAGAGGGAGAGAAAGAGCTCGCAGGGAGGGGAGAGGGAAACCGACGAAGGAGGGGGAGAGAGAGAGAATCGAGAGAGACGAGAGAAGTGCGGGATCGATGGAGGCTAGGGTAAAAAAATTAATTTTATGGCTGACGCGGTTTTCAAATGATATTGCACATCGTTTTGTCCAAAATCAACGTCAAAACAATTTTAAACGCCAGCTTTTTAAGAAACCAACGTCTAATTATTTTATTTTGTGCATCGGTTCTGATTAGAACCGACGTCTAAAGTCCCATTTAAAAAATGCATTTTTTGTTTGAAATTATTCACGTCGGCTTTCCAGAAAAACCGATGTTAAATATTTTGATTGCACGTCGATTTAAAAAAACCGACGTGGAATAGTTCCATCATAACTGTATAATCATTTTATTTTCAAAATTGTCACCGCACCTCCTTGTAACGTAGGAGCCCGTCCAGCCGACGTGAAAAGGCTGACACGTAATCGCTTTTCTGTGCTAGTGCTCTCTAAATTCTCCATTTCTCTCTCTAAATTTTTCTCTATACTCTCTCTTTTTCTCTTTGCTCTCTCTAATTTTTTTCTCTATTAAATCACCTCCTTGTTTCAGGGTTAGGAACTTTCCTATATTTTATTCCTTGATTGCCTTTTTTTTTTTTATGCTTTGTAAGCAGATCCTGACCATTCAAACCCAAGGGTTTATACCTATTCAAATCCAACCAATACATAAGCTTCACATATTAATTATGGATACATCTATTAACTAAAGAAAGATTGAAAAAGGAGAGATATGGACTTAAAAAAAAAGTTGAATTCGTTTACTAATCATAAACCTAATTGGGACGAGGATTACAATCCTTTCATTCCAATATAGAGAATAATGTGTAGATCCAGATTAAGTTTACTTTTTAATCCCATGAAATTAAAAAGGATAATAAGTCTGATACGTTTAAAAAAGAAAGAGAGAATGTTTAGATATGGAAACATCTTTGAATTTCTCCAAAAAAATAGGCATGATTGGCTCTTTTTAGCAAAATATTCTTTAATTCTTGTAAACAATAATTTTTAGTATATGGAATTCCACACTTTTAGTGCCATAATTCATGTAGTTCATTTATCACTTTACAGAGCAAGTGTGATTATATGTTCTTATTCTTATATTTTGGATTGGCTCTTTTGTTGGGTCTCATATTGTAATTTTTTTTTTTGTTTGTTATTTTCTCCTTAATGAAAGTGGTGATCATACTCTATATTTTTCCTGAAAAAGAAAACAAACCTGCAGTCGAGATTTTAACTTGAGACTCTCCACAATCTAATTCTGTCCTTTTATGACTCAGCAAGACTTTAATATCATCTGTTTATCCTTAAAGCTACATTTAATGGCAAGAGAGATTCAAAATTAGATAATCAGAAACACAACAAAAACAGAAGACAGATTCCACTTGATGCTACCATTGCTTCTCCAACTCCTCCTCCACTGTTCTCTTGGACAATTTATACCAGAATGTACAAGTGGACACATAACTTAATTAAACCACAGTGAGCTGAGTTTGAATCACTCTCTTCCTCTGTATTCAAATTGCATAAAAGGTCAAAATTCCAACTTATTTTTGGCTATAAGACAATGCAAAATGCAAGGTATATTCTGCATGAAATCACCTGAGGGAAGCAAAGCATCTGGAGTTGATTAAAAGGGGTGATCTGAAACTCTGCTCCGTGGCTTATGTGAATGTCTTCAACTAGCATTGCAAGATTCTTGTTGTTGATGAAGGAATCCAATACTGTAGAAGAGCTGTGTGGCAATGATCATAGAGAGCAGCCATCTCTTTTCAATTTTTCTTAAATAGGGAAACAAATTGCCACACAAAAAAAAACTCAATAAAAGAAATTTATGTTGTTGAAACAAAATTCAGATTTTCTACAGTAATAATGGGAATGGTATTACTGGAGAGTCCCCTAGCACTCAAGTCATCACCTCCCAAAGAGTAAATAACCTATTATTCTTTTTGTCAAACTATTATAGTTCAAGAAAAGGGCTGAAAATAATCAATCTTGAGGTTTGCTTCTTGATTTCTAAGCAAATAGATACCTCAAATTAATTCATGTGATCAAGTCATGAGAGCACCCCATGAGGAACAGATCAGAAGCACGAGAGCTTGACCCAAGTGTTGTGAAGCAGGATGGGAGCAACAACAGATGGCATGCGAATGCAATGCAAGAGGGCCACACCCTCAGACTTGTGCTGTCCCATTGCATGAGACCCTGTCAATTTCAACAATAATGTTCCCACTACGCTGGCAACAACGGTCCATACCCAGGTGAAGAAAAAAATAAAACATTGATTTGGTGACACGGCAATAAAAGCAAAAAATGCGGGTAAATTTTGTTAGTAAAATTGAAGGAGAGCTACATTATCTCTTTCCCTGCGTACGTACATGATCTTTTCTAGGTTGAACCCGAGACTGTTGTAAGAAAGCTATACAACAAACACGAAGTCAGTCGATAAGTCTAGGTTGATAGTACTGCCTTGAGAGCGATGATGATGCATGCACGATCACGTGACACAGGTCGGAGATCGAAGCGAAGATGACGCCGAGAGAGAACAATCATCTGCGAGTGACGATGAGCATGATCTCCTACTACTTCTCACAAGGACCACCACTCCCCACTCGAGGACCAATGATGGAATGGGAATGGAATGGAGCAGACAAGGTGAAGGTGATTCCAGCTGTGGGAACTTTGGACGAGCGTTTGGAAATGGAAACTATTTTACGGAGCCATGTTGTTTGGTCACCCTCGTTTTTGTGTGTGAAAAAAGCTTGCAATTTTTGGAAATTGGATGCCATGGCTGCAGGGCACGGTGTCACGGGATCAAACTTGTTGAGTCCCATCATTGAGATCGATTGTGTTGATGTTGTGGGTTTTTTTTTCGTAGGGTTGTTGATTCGATGGACCACTTTGTGAAAAAAATTAGAAAATGATAGTGGGAAGCAATCATTCTTTCAAACCACCCTGATTCGTTAGGTTATTGACATAAAAAACTTGGGTTGAAATAGAAATTTTGTATCTCATCTTTTATAAGAAAAGTTTCAAAATTTTGAAGTCCATTGTAAGTAGTTTGTAACTAATTGCTATTTTTTCCTCTGTTCTTGTTTTTTTATGTATGTCTTTTCTTTAGTTTTTTTTGTTTCCAGGAGGAATCAAATAACTCACAGTTTAATTTCAATTTTGGGGCTGTTTGGATTCAAGAAAGTGGGCGGAAGTAACGAGATTGGCAAGTGCCGTGCTCATGTGGCATGTGCCAGCACTAGGCCACTTTTCTAACTTCATCTTCCTCTGTTATTCCCGATTACAGTGTTGCGTTCATCTATTTGTTGTTGCCTATTGTCAATTACGACTTAACTTCTGTTATTGTTGTTTCTCATTCCTGCTGTTGGTGCACGTTTTTATTATTGCTATTAACTCATTTGATGATGATGCTAACTACTTATATTGTTGTTGCAAACTTTCAAGTTTCTTCATCGATTACTATTGCCAAGTCAAGAGAAAGAAATAGTTTATGAGATGAAGCCTGTGTGTTTTTCTTAGTGTTTCTTTTACTAAGTTTGATGATTTCTAAAACCTCCACTTCTACTGAGTTTAGAAAGCTCTAAAGTCCTAACTATATCTAAGGATCTTGCGGTTTTCATATTTTGATTGGCAACTTCAACATCGGCATTAATGCTTCAGCAATGTGGAATCAGTGCTTCTTGATCAATGCCCCAACATGAAATCAACATCGTGGTATCAAATCAGCAACAGGAAAAATTAAGATATAATTTACTAGTATTTGTAACAAGTTAGATATTATTGACATCTATTTTCCTACTTGAGGGGGAGTGTTAAAGTTTTTTTATTATAGTTAGCTATTAGTTATGAGTCATATTGTAGTTACCATATTAGAAGTCATGAGTCATGTTTCTACATACTACTACAAGTCACGTTTTAATATGTTATTATGAGCCCTACTTATATTATGAGAAATAATTGTATTAAGATTAGAGATTTTTTTATCATGTAATTGTGATGCCTATATATTGGGGTATTGCTCACATCAATAATAATACAAAAATCTCTTCTTCTAAAATTGTGTCAGGTATTTTGATTTTTGCCAAAAGTTGTTTGTTTGATTGCGTCATCATTTTCCTCAATTGTTTCCGGCTCATACTGGTCCGAAACGGTTAGATTTCTCACAAAATATCAGAGGGTTGTCAGGTTGATCAACTCAGAGAAGAGAATTCGGACTGGGCTCAGATTTCTGTTTCCACAGCCAAACAAGCCCTGAGGAACAACTATTTTGCTTAATTTAGTACTTAAGTGCTGTAGTATGGTACATGCTTTTATCATTGTTTATCCAGAAAAAGGAAAAGGAAAAAAAAAACGTAAAAGGAAAGAGAGAGAGAGAGAGAGAGAGAGAGAGAGCTTTATTATACCCACTCATGATTTGGCTTTATACAAGTGAGATTAACAAACAAAACTGCCCACGGTTTCATGACAATCCGCACTCGGTTTTGTTTAAGGTCAAGAAACCATTTGCTTTATCGAGATGAGATATTGGACAATTCATCATTTATCATCATCATCATCAGCATTATTTATTATAATTATAATTAGCAAATCCTGACCATGTAAGAAACTAACCACTACTGGCATATGTTGCTTGTCTCATTTGGTTAGTTCTCAAATTAAGCATCTCTCTTTTCTTCTTTGAATAATAATTAAGTAGCCAACCACACATTTGTTTACTCAGATTTTGTTGACTGCTTGTTTGGGTTAATGATCTTGGATAAATGTGCAGTAGGCTAAAAGTGTGTGTTTAATACATAATAAATGAATGAATGAATACCCCGGAGACAGGAGTTACAAATTTCAGTCTATTATCACATAAATTAGTGGCACCAAGTTCCATAAAAGAAGGTTTAGGTGTATAAATATTTTAGAAAAATATCAATATTAGCTTTAAGACTCAAACAACTATGACTTACTTACTCTTAGTTATTTTTGGGCATCAAACAAGTGTTGGGATAATAATCTGTATGTTCTGATAACAATTGTTGTGAATTGTCCTCACGATCAATCGTTAGGTGGAAGGAACACAGGATCGACGAGCAACGAGAAAAAAAAGAAAAGAAGATATTCCGAAGTATAGAAATCAATACACAATTTAACGTGGTTCTACTGATCAAACAGATCGTGTGTACGTCCACGGGAGAAATATAGAGCAAAATAAGAAACACTTACACTTCTCGCTAAAAAGATTACAAGTTTTTTGATGACCGCTTAGAACAGCGAACCCTTATGATTAAAACTTCTCACACGAATCTCACACTTTGATGAATTACACCTATTAGAAATTTCTAATTCATTGAAGGTCATCCCCAAGGGTTTATTATAGATCATAGGACTCTCCTACTTCTATACAAACTTTATCAATATGAACAATTATCGCCCCAGAAGAAAGCAAACTCGTATCCAACTCAAAACTGAAAACAGATCCAGAAAAGGAAACAACCAGACTCGATATTAGTTGACTACACCAATGTACAAGTCGACTAATAATGTCTATTAGTCGACTATACATGAGTATAAGTCGAGTAATTTGTAAAAAATTCAAGACCCTTACTCTCTATTTGTAAGGTCAGTCGACTATACAAATGTATAAATCGACTTATTCTTATCATTAGTCGACTATACTAAGTATAAATCGACTAATACTGTGCATAACTTCTTGTGCATGTCTATTCTTTGATCTTTGAAGTTTCGTCTACCTTCACGACCTATTCCAGTCAAAATCCTAACAATCTCCCCCTTGACTTGAATGTGTCCAAGTCCGAGAATAGTCGCTATGCTCCATATGCTCACATCAATGAACAACTTTTGACGTCATCTCCATCTCACTCCCTCTTTCTATAACCCCCTCATGGGGTTCACAACTTGATTAGGTCGAACAAGTTCAGGCCCGACCTGAATTTGATCACCCAATAATCTCCTTGATTCACGCAAGATTTATAAGAGTTTGCTCCATCATAGGAGTAACGACCTAGACTTTTTTGTTGTGTGTCAGTGCTGCCTAATTTCAATCTACTTTCAGGGTAAAACTGAACATCCGAGCTCGAAACTAACAAAATCTCTGATTGTTCCACAACCTCCGATCTTGACGCCGAGGATAACTGTAATCTACCAACTGTAACCTCTAAATTTCACAACATGTAAGCATCGCCGACACGTTCAGCCTGAAACTTCACATGAGCTTCTTTGAAAATTCGTAAGATCACCTTCAGAACTGAAACTGAACCCTTCTTCATGTAGGGTTCCAAGAAAGATGAGATTGTACCTTAATTCGGGAATAGGACTAACACCTTGAAGAGTAGTGATATGTCCATCATGAGAACTAAACTAGATTATTCCTTCGCCACTTACCTTGCTCATAGCAGAATTCTCCATGAAAACCTCCCCCTTGAACCGAAGTGTATGAGGAGAACATCTTCTTATTGGGAATGATATGTAGTGAACATCCAGAGTCAATAATCTATTTATCTTTGTTATCGACCGATCTTTCTGTAACAGATAGAACGTCACACTTATCTTCATCCCCTTCAGCCACTTCAGCAAAATTAGCATTTGATTGTTTCTTCATTCGAGTCCAACAATCAGCTTTAATATGTCCCTTATAATGACACCAGTTGCACACCAATGCTTGTGTTTTGGGTTACCTGCGGAGATTCAATTGTTACTCTTCTCATTTGAAAAGTAAACTTGCTCTAAATCATCACGATGAGACTCACTCGTCAACTGATTGTCAATTTTGTTCTTATTGAGCAGATGTTCTTTGATCTCATTGACCTTGATAGTTGATTTGCTTCCATATGAAATACACCTAGAGGGGGGGGGGGTGAATAGGTGTAATTGCTAATCTAATGATCTTTTTAAACTTAAGTAAATATGAGTGATGCAACGATCTCTCAAAACACGACTAGGAGCCGAATACCCGGTGAAGGGTTCTGAACTCCGTCCTCCCAATTCCCCTTAAAGATGGGTTAGAGGGGCGCAATGCAACCGTGTTGTATGAGATTTGATCGAACAAAATAAGAATGAAATGCTATGATAAAATACACACAATAAATATTACAAGTAAAGTAAACAAGAGAAGATTGCACAAGTAAAGGGTTAGTTCTCAAGCAAATAGTTGTAAACAATATAAAGCAAGAGAAAATAAAGCAAGATGACGCAAGGCAATCGCAAACACGAATGATTTGTTTCGAGGTTCGAGCCACCGCTCTAGTCCCCGCCTTCACCTCCGTGAAGGGTTTCCACTATCCACCGAGGACGCCTTACAATTTGGTCTACCGAAGACCGAGCACCGAGCTCCACACCTTACAAAAGAACCTCAACCTTAGAGGTTGCTCCACAAGAAGAGAATCACAAGAACAAGAGTGATCACAACATGATCACTAAACTCTTTCTCAAACACTTTTACAATTCTCACTCTTTTTACAACTTCACTATAGTATGAGTAATGGATTTTTGGCTCTATGAAGTGTGGTGAGAAAACTTCAGTTGTAGAGTGATATTAGCAATCAAACACAACTAAAAAACTAGCTCAAAAGATTGAAATTGAAAGCTTTAAAACAATTTTTCCTTTTTTCTTTGAAAACAATGAAAACTTGAGGATTTTTCTTGGTGGTAACAAAGACCTATTGCCCTCTATTTATAAGGAGAGAATAGGTTAAAACTCTTTTCTTTACACCTAATTTGACCTGCAAAAGGCCCCCAACAACTCTCTAAAACTCTGTTAAAGAAGACAGAAAAAACAGATTTCAGAACTATCCCAAAGAGGAAAGAGCCGTTGGCCAGCAGCAGGCTTGGCGGTCGACCGGTCCGGTCGACCGTCGCCTTGCTGGCAAAGAGCCGTTGGGCTCCGGTCGACTGTCCGGTCGACCGTCCTCTTTGAGGAAACACAGTTTCCTTCTATCGGTCGACCGGTCGGTCGACTCAAACAAACCGAGAGCAAAACTGGTTACAGTCGGTCGACCGGCCAGTCGACCGACAGACATGCACAAACCGTGCATGTCCTGACACAGGCGCCGGTCGACTGTCCGGTCGACCGGTCTCGCCTGAAACAGAAAAACAGGCTGAATTTGAAGTTGGGATTTTTTGTAAAAACCTTTTTAAAAAATATATATGACTAAGTATTATGTAAGGATTAGTCTACACATGTTTTAAACAAAGATTTTCAATATAAAACAAGTTGGAAACATGTATACATAAACTAATGCATAAAACTTAAAACCGAACATTTTTAAAACATAGAGAAGATAAAGAATAAGTGTGTGTGCAAATCCTAGATCAATTATCCTACACTCAAACTTTAACATTCTATTCTTACAATGTTCTAAGGACTTCAAGGCTTCAAGAGGGGCTTTCTCCACTTGATCTTCAATTTTGCATCTTGAGCCCAATTTGAGTTATCTTGAGTCCAAGTCACCTTCCTTTAGGGAAGAAAACACCTATGCAAGATAGAAAACCTGAAACACACTTAAACAACAAATAATATTAGTACAAATAACTAATACGTTTTGTAATCATCAAAACACACTAAAGACGGGTGATTGTAACCTTGGGCCAACACCATAGATGATAAATTCCCTAATGCTCTTATATGAAGAAGGTAAAGAATATAGTAATAGAAGTACTTGATCCTCATCTTCGATCTTAACATCTATCTTATCTAAATCATTGATAACCGAGGAAAATTATGCAATGTGAGACTTGATAGGTGTATCTTCATGCATGCGGAGAAGAAAGAGACTTTAACACTTCGATCCTGCGGATACGGGGACGATATTGTGACGTACATACGCAGGGCGAATATACCCTCACATACGTATGCTAAGCCACCATGCAGAAAAATAAATACACCATGACAATTATTTTAATATTAAATATGTATAAGAATACCTACAAAAGGGTTAGTGATAATGATAGACATGAAACAGAGATAAATAAGTAAATAAAGACTGAATAATAAAAATCTCTATAAATATTATAGATGATGAGTCTCCTATTAATATCCCATGGAATGTCAGGTGCTACGATATCTCGAATCTCTAAACTGAGCATGCAAACTCAGGGTCATCAGAAAACGACCTAGTGAGTGGTAAATGAAGGAAAGAGTAATAGTATGATATAATAATATTACAATCACGATAACATATAGTACATGAGTAAATAACAGTGATACATTATACTTATACTAACAGTAGGTATATATACGTCTGCATCAGGGGCGGCTCAACCCTTAGGTGAATGAGGCGGTCGCCTAGAGCCCCAAAATAAAGTGGGGCCCCGAAATGCTAACGGTAATAGATATTTAACTGATGCAAAGAAATATAAACTAAAATATTTCTTGTCCATTCAACTGAATGTGTTGGAGTGGTTATTAGGTTTGACTAGAAACCACATGGGCTTTGCCCGCACAGGTTCAAATTGTGTTGTTCATACTTCTTTAATTTTTTTCCTCTTCATTTTTTTGTATTATCAGAAAAAGCATGCAGAGTCTCTTCCACTTTCCTAAGAGAGTGTCTTCCACTTCCCTAAGCCAGTTTCCTCCACTTTTTTAATTATAATTAGAGAATTTCTCAGAACTCAAAATTCAAAACTCTCTCTCTTTAGAGAACAGTACGATATTCTACGAGTCTTTCACAGGAAGTAAGCTCAAAGATTTACAGTTTCCCTGCTCATCGATCGATTCTCCTCCACAATTCGGCGCGAATAAGGGTTTGTTTTCTTCAATTCTTGATTACTTATGATTTTTGTTTAATTGACAATGTTCTTGTGCAAAATTAAGATTCAAGATTCATGTTCTTCAATTTTGCTGATGTTGCTAGTGGATTTACCCTAATTCAATTTTAGTGCTATTTCTTTAATTTCCATTATCACTTTCATTCCTGTAATCCTAACAAGAAACCTATATGTATGAACAATACTCATGATTTGCATGAACTTAGAATTTCGTAAGGAGAAGACCCTTGTTTAAACAGGAAGTGTTTTCTTAATTTTTATAAAACACACCTAGCGTCAGCAAAAATCTTAATGATTTTATCCATTCCCTTTGACTCTTTCTTAGTCTAGGAGAAAGTCGGAGGACTGCTTTCTGGTTATGTGATCACTTAAATAAGTTAAATTGAATCAACAATAAGATAATTTCTCATTTTATTAGTAGTTTAGTAGCTTGGTTGCATACGTGCAACCCTTTTTTGTCTGTGGTTTTCATAACTCAAAATTTGACACCACAACTCATAAGATTGATGTTTAAATTAAGATCAGAGCCTAATGGTTATTAAGTTTTATGTGCCACGAAGTGAACTTGTACACCATGGAAACCCATTTTGCTGGAATGTCCCATCAAAGTGTGTTTAAGGGTTAAAGTGTGCATAATTGCAACAAAAGTTTGATCTCAAGGAAGAAAAACTTTTTTGGTAAAGTATTTGCTTGTGACAGGTTTATTGGTTTGAAAAACATGTCTATAGAGGAGCTATAAATATTTTCTTTAGGAGAAAATGTCCAAAGTTTATCTATCTTAATTATTCAAAAAATGCTTTCACAATCTTATATTTGTCTCAGAGTTAACTAGGGCACAAACTGTTATAATGAAATTAACAAACAATTTTATATACAATCGGAGTACTCACAATTTTCTACTTTAAATCTCATAGGATGAGTACATATTTGATGCTTCATTCATACATTTCAAACATAAAAAATAAAATTTTCTTCTTCGCTAGAAATTGCTTTTCATGCATCTAAGGAAAAAATATAGTATGACAAGTGAATATAAAGTTCATACATCTAAAACGACTCGAATTATATTCTCAATATATAAGGCGTCTGATTCATTAATCAAATTTTTTTGGTGAATTTATTTATTTTATTTATTGGATATAACGTATATTGATTCATAACAAAATTTATTTATTTTTTACTATATGATATTCTTTTTATTTCTTTTTCTTGTGGTCATGGGGTTCTGATAGCATTGAGAAGGAGGGGTTTTAATTCTATAGTTTCTCTTTCTTAGAAAACTTCTTGAAGATTTCTTATGTTAATTGTTAGTAGTCTATATATTAGGATCATTTATGTCTAAAAATAGTAGGAGAATAATTTTCTTGTGTTTCTTTTAGTGCAACTCAGAGGATTCGTCAAGCAACCAACACAAATTTGCAGCCGGCTCTTTCTAGCAATTTATGAGATTGAAAATTTTGAGTTTTATTGAGCATGACTATTTGGTATGACATCTTATTTGGTTTTAATTCGATTAGTAAGAATTTACAATATAAAAATATGCAAATTGATACAGATATAGAACAATTAAAAGGTCTTATTATCTTTTTGAAAAAAAAATAAAGAGGATGGATTATTGTCTGCTTTAATTTCAGCTAAAGAATTTGCTATTGAAATGGAAATAGAACCCATATTCCGTGAAAATGTTTAACTCGTAAAAATAATTGATGAGGATATCGATGATGAGGTAATGCTATCACCCAAAGAATCTTGTAGAATTAATTATTTCAATATATAGTAGATAAAGTGATTTCTTCAAATAATAGTAGATTTGAACAATTTAAGTTGTATTAATATATTTTGGGTTTCTATTCATTGTTCATAAATTGAAGTTATTAGATGATATTAATTTGAAGAAAAACTGTCTTAAACCTGAAGGTTTTCTAAAACATGATCTAGTTTCTAATGTTGATGGTTTATATTTGTTTTTAGAATAAAAAGTTCTAAGAGAAGTTTTAAAAATAGAAAATAATACTCCAATTGAAACATTAAACTTTATAAAAAGATTGAACTCTTTTCCAAATGTATGTATTACTTATAAAATATTATTAACTATCACTGTAATAGTTGCTTCTGTAGAAAAAAGTTTTTTCAAAATTAAAATTAATAAAATCATATCAAATATCAACTACGTCACAAGAAAAATTAAATGGATTAGCTATGTTATCTATAGAAAATGATATATTAGCAAAATTTGAATGCAAATGCTTGATTAAAATTTTTGCATCTCAAAAAACTAGAAGAGTTAATTTTCAATAAAATATTTATATAAAATATTATTTAATATTAATTATTTTTAAAGTATATTTTAAAAGGGCCTTATTTAGAACTTTCGCCTAAGGCCTCCCTAGGGATTGAGCCGCCCCTGATCTGCATCATAACATTATCAATACATGGCATGTTATAACAATATTGCCTCTATGATATTATACAAAATATGATTAAAACAAATAATGATACTTAATCGGGAAAAGTTATATATATATATCAATTAATGTTATATTATTTTATAACAATTAACATATTTTAGTATGTAATATGAGATAAGATATATAATTTGATTATTGGTTAATGAAATCAGTTTGTATTATTAACACACATATCAAGTCTTAATTATTTTATATTTACTATTTACACTGATAGTACTAGTAACGAGATAGTATAATGATGATAAAAATGAAAATCTACACATGAAATAAGTAGAAATAATTTCAATATAGTACAAATATGTCTACAGAGAATACATGTAACAGAGAGTATATAACATGCAGTGATTCGTGTACATGGATAGTGTATCTCCACATGAAATACAAAGTATACATGCGTCATGGTGGTGGATAAGATATCAGGAAGTGTAATAAGTGTAAATGGACAATAATATATATGTATCGAGCAAGTCATGTTATTTATACAATAATAACAATCAGTGTAACCTGATATTTTAATCAATCTCTTCTAGTGTCACATACCACTGACAGTTCATACCGGAGCCCGTACACCAGCCGAACCCATCCGAATATGGCATACGGGTACTATTATCTGAACGAGAGAGTGACCAAATAATAAGCGCTCCTGACGTCACTATTGTTTATATTATTTTATTATACTAATTGAAAACCCAATAGTCAATGAGCTCTAGTCGGGTGGGTGTATCCTGTGCATACCCGGGATTATGACCTTACGCAGTCCCTTGACTAAGAGAGGAGCAGGAAATAAGAAATAGTACAGTCAGTAGCCTGCACTACCCCATCCCCTGCAGTGGAATGTATAATGGATCAAGGACATCCACCGGATAAGACCTAGTCAATCATCAAGTCTCCCCCAACCCAATATTGCATTTATTAAATATTATAATGAATCAAGAATAATAACAGTGCATGTACCATGTAGCACAGGACATGAGCAATCCTTGTATCACTGAACAGGATAACAGAAAATAGGAGATGTTGGATTTTAGAGGTGGCCCCATGGTAGCTTTCACGTGGCACTTAGTTCCACACATCGAATATCAATAGATAGTATGTCCTGGTAACAAGAATTTCATATCAATATAGTGATACAAAAAATAGTCATGTACTATGTTCAGGAAATACTTATATAATAGTAATACAGGAATATTCAAGTAACAGTAATCCGTGTAACAGAAATACATGAAAAATTAGGACATACATACATGTGAATCCATGTAACAGGAATGCCATATCAATAACAGTGATACATGAAACAATTATGTCATATACTTAGGTGTGTCTGTATAATAGTAATATAAGAACATGAAATAATAAAGTTCAGTGTAACAAAGTATCTATATAACGATTATACAAGTACATGAAATAACAATATTTAGGGGCCGTTTGTTTCGCGTAAAAGTCCGTAATTCGTAAATGACTTACAACCCAGTTACAACTACGGCGTTTGTTTGGACCGTAATTCGTAAAAGACTTACACAACCCAATTACCCCTCACTTGCAACCGAATTACCACTCACTTACCGCCCAGTTACAGTTAATTTTGTGGTCATGCAAATTTGTATTATTTTTTTATGTTAATATTAAATTTTTTAATATTTAACATTTTTAATATTTATTTGCAATATTAAAACTTTTTAAATCACCAAATAGTTAATTTTGTGATCAACTTTTTCACTTACGACTTACACATTACGACAACCAAACACCGTAAAGTACAATACACTTTTTCACTTACAACTTTATATTACCAACCAAACACCATAAAACTTACATGCATGTAACTCATTTACAAATGTAAAAGACTTTACCAATTATAACTTACGAATTACGGCCAATTACGACAACCAAACAGACCCTTAGTGTACTAGAATGTTCGTGTAACAATGTATCATGTACATGAAATAAGTGTCCGGTGTAATAGTATATTCGTGTCACTGTGATATAAGTATATGAAATAATAGTGGTCCAGTGTAATAAAATATCCGTGTAGCGATGATAGTGTCAAGGGTATATAGTTAACATGGACATGTGTTAACATATTACTATTTTGTTATAACAATTTCAATATTATTAACATGATCGATATCACAAAGTAATTAAATATATTATCTACATTACCATATTTAAATTATCAAGTTATTTATAAATTTGGATTTCCTTTATCAAGATCTTATAATTAATCAATATATATAGATAATTCACCTATATTTTATATTAAATCAAGAAACAAAAATACATTATTGTTTTATTGAACATGGTTAAAGAGCTATCATGCATATTTTAATTAATGTGACTTAACAATAATTACAATTTATTAAATAATATTTACAGTGGTTCACTGATAATCATGTTTTATTAAAAAGCAATCAATTAATTTCATTCAATATGATAAAATATAATTTATAAAAGAAAAATACTCACAATTATATCACAGCGGTGTAGCTTGTCTTTTTACTATCACGAGGGCTCGAGAATCATCTAAATCGGACTTCGGATGATCAAGATATTGCCCGAACACTAAAATCAATATAAATATGTTAGATATGAAATTTATAATGTTTAAAATGTAATAAATATTTTTTAATAGGGGGTTTTATGAAAAATTACATTTATTTAGTTTTGATGCGGGTTTGGGTTGTTATTGGGTTGGGTTCAGATTCAATAACCCATATCCAATAAATTAAAGTGAATATGGGTTTTGGATAACAGGTTAAAGGGTTGGGTTTGAGGCTAATGTATTGGGTTTAAACCCATTAGAGAGAAAACAAGAGAGATCGAGAGAGAGTAGTAGGAAGGAGCAGCGGGGGAAGCAGCAGCCATGGGGGTTGTGAGTGCTGCTGGCATTGTCGCGGTAGAGACAGCGGCCCGCCGGTCGCTGGCGGCACCTGGGAGAGAGGGGTGTATGAGAGAGAAAGAAAGGGAGAAAGAGAGAGATAGAGAAAGAGAAGGAAAGTGTGTGTGAGAAAGAGAGAGAGAAGAAGAGGTTGAGATGGTTGCGGTGATTCATGGTGGCGGAGCACAATCGAGCGTAAGGAATGACGACATGGCTGGTTGGGCTCGGCTAGAGGGAAGGAGGGAAAGAAGGAGGAGAGAAAAAAAGAGAGAAGAGAGAAGGAAAGGAATAATAACAAAGAAAGAAAGAGATGAATGGTGGTCGGCTGGGCCTGGCCCGGCCTGCGCCAAGGCCTGGGAAAAGAGAGGGGAGAGAGTGGGTGAGGGGAAAGAGAGAGTGGGTGTGTGTGTGTTAGAGAGAGTGAGAGACAGAGATAGGGAGAGAGTGCAATAAAGATAGAGAGAGTGTGTATGTGTATTTTATATAGAGAGGGGAGGAAGATAGAAAGAAGTCTGTAGGAAAGAGGCGGTGGGGAGTCGATGGCTTGCAGGGAAATGAAAAGAAATGGATTGGAAAAGAAGAAAAAGAATTATTTAATATTATTTAATTAATATTTTAATTGGGTCAATATTTGACTAGTTCTGAACGATTCACAAAAATTCTATAAAATAGAAAATATTATCTAAAAGAATAATGTGATCAAAGAATTCAGTTTGATTTACAAATTAAAAATCCAGGAATCGGTCGTTGATACCGATCCACACCAGATTGCCAAATTTTGATTAATTCAAAAAATCTCAAAAAATATGCTAAAATAAAAAACATGATTTGAAGAACAATCTGAAAGCAGATCCTTCAAATTCAATCCTACTTGTGAATTAATATCCTAGAGCTGATTATCGGTATCGATCGACCTCGAATCAGAGATTTTCCAAATTAATCCAAAAAATTATAGAAATTTTTAAAAAATTTAAAATATTAGAAATAATATTTGGAGCTGAAATTGGTTCAGTCTGACTACCAGAAAGGTTAAATCAAATATGTATAATGTATCAAGTACTAATACTGTAACACGTACATATAGGATTGGGTGTTACAAAGATGCTGTTTCAGAATCAACCGATTCGTCAACAACTTCTTCAAATAGTGCTCCTGAAGTCATTCACACAATGAGGATGTTGTTTTCTCCATAGAAGACTCATCTAGCACTTCGTCTGCCAAGCAAAACTGAATAGTTGTCAAGGCTTTCTCATCCAACTCCTGTCAAGTTTCTTCCTTCATGTCTTGAGCCTTTTTCTCCTTCCCGAGTAGTGCTTTCTTCAATCTTCTTTGGGTCAAGATGGTGTTCATCCTAATCTGTCACCTCCTGAAATTAATGACACCATCGAACTTTTGATTATCAAACTTGATAACCGACATCTTCACGTTGACCTTCCTCTGGTACCAATTATTGGGATAACAATATTTATGCTCTAATATCAATTGTTGTAAATTACCACCATGACAATCACTGGGCGGTGTGGCAGAAGCAACACAGGATCGATGAGGAATAAGAAGAAAAATAAGAAGAAGATATTCTGAAGTATAGAAAGCCAACACACAATTTAATGGTTCCACCAATCAAACAGATCATGTCTACGCCCAGGGAGAAAGGGAGAGAAACTTTATTAAACTTTGGAGGGATACAATAAGAAACACTTACAACTCTCGCTAAGAAAATTACAAGCCCTTTGATGGTCACGTAGAACAACGAACCCTTATGACTAAATCTTCTCACACAAATCTCACATTCTGATGAATTACACCTTTTAAGAATTGCTAATTCATTAAATACATTAAAGGCCAACCCCAAGAGTTTTTTTTATAGATTATAGACTTCTCCTAGTCCTATACAAACTTCATCAATACGAACAATCATTACCCCAGAAAGGAAACTCGAATCCAACTTAAAACTGAAAACAGATTCAGAAAAAGAAATAGCCAGACCTGATATTAGTCGACTATACTAATGTATAAGTCGACTAATCATGTCTATTAGTCGACCATACATGAGTATAAGTCGACTAATCTGTAAAAAATTCAAGACCCTTACTCTCTGTTTGCAAGATCAGTCAATTATATCAATGTATAAGTCGACTAATTCTTATCATTAGTCGACTATACCAAGTATAAGTTAACTAATATTGTGCACAGTTTCTTGTGCACATCCGTCCTTTGATCTTCGAAGTTTCTTGTACCTTCAAGACGTATTCCCGTCATAATCCTAACAATAAGAACTAAGCGGAGTTAGGACTTAACTCACGCTAATTCTTGTAACTATGATATAACCTAAAATGTCAATATTGGTGACACAAAAATTATAATAATAACCACAAAACAAGTAACAAGAATAGAATGAGAAAAATATCATGAAATTAGTAATAGCAAAATGTTTGATACTAGAATCTCAAGGGAAAAAATGTGTTTCCCTTTTACACTTAAAGAAACAAAAAACAAAAACGTTGGAGCTTACTTTTCAAACCTAAAAAATCACCATAAAGAAACAACAAGTGCTTTGTTCCTCTTCATCTACTTTCCTTTCTTCACGCGGTAATAGGTGAAGGAATGGGGAGGATATGGTTGAAACAAATCAAGAGACAAATGTGTAAGAAAATAAAATTATAAATACTTCACGTTGCGGATTATATTTTAATATTCCAACAAGCACTACAAGTCAAGTGTTTTTTTTATGGGTTGAAACTTGAGCTTGTATGTAATGGTAATTCTTTCTTTTTTTTAAAAAAATTGGTATATTTTTAATCTGCTATGAGAATTAACTCTGAGTTACTCTTATGTCATACTAAAGTCTCTATTATCACATCAGAACTTCGAAATTGTGAGAAGGATTGAGAGTTATATTTTTATATTTCAATGATATAGACCATAGACATAAATTTTCTCTCTCTTTTCCTCCTAGTTTATACACTAAATAGCTCAGAGATGTGTCGTTTTCCTTTACTATTCTTTACCTAATCACAATATTTTAACATAATTAATTAATAAAATAAAAAATAAAATTAGCTTCAGAATTTACTGAAACTCATAAAATTAGAGTCTTAATCTATTTAGACTATTTAGAATTTATCATTTCTGTTTAATGAGCATTTAGAATATCAAAACAAACTCTCATTTTAACTACCAGTATTTTTAGTATAGTGAAAGAAAGACCCTTAGCTTTAGAATCTCAGCCTAATAAAATTTGAGAAATATAGTTTATATTAAAATCATTATATGGGTTAAAAAAAGGATGTCGTTTTTCACGTACAAGACACGTGCCCAACCTAGTAAAAAGGATAAATTACTTTTATTTTTTATTATTTATTTATTGGAATAACAAGATGTCAAGCCTAGCAAAGATTAGAAGCCATTCCCTTTGGACCTGAAACGTGAATGAAGTACATGCATGCACTCATTCTGCCTCCCCATAGTGAACAAGAAGCTTCTTAGGGTTCTGTGCAATTGCTTTTTAAACTTTAAAAAAAAGGAAAAAAAAAAAGAAAAATCTAGTACCATCGTTTTTCCCAATGGTTAGATTCCCCTCATCAAGCTTATTATTATTTGAGAGTATATTGCAGACTAATCTTTGTTTTTTTTTCCCCTAGTAAAAAGGATCCCACATTTGTCAGAAAGGTTCAATGAACCAGACCCTAGCCTTCATCTCTTGCTTTTTCATCATTTTATAAAAAGAAAAGCCCCAAGATCTCCATGTTCCTTTGGCTAATCATGTTGTGTACTAAGTATATGTATATAATTTGGGCACACAATCGTATGATGTACTTGACAACAACAACACTGTGCATGAGAATATGCTCACTTTACAAGGAGTTTGAATCACCCAACAAAAAGTTTGAATAAAAAGAAGAGTGAGAGTGAGGCAAGGACACAATCACAAGCTGGGAGTTTAGAAAATTAGTGATTGACCTAAACATGACTTCCTACTCTCATCTGATTAAAAAAGTTATTGACGTGGATGGATTCAAATCCTGTTCTCATCTTTCTTAGAAGCAGTAAATGGTCATATAAATTGGCACTTTTATTGTTCTTTCAGCTAATAATCAAAATTTATATATTTTGAACTTAATTAGACAGTTTTAAGATGAGAAGAAGATCATATGTTGTTTCCGACAGAGATAAAAGATCACAGATTCAAAATGAATATGATATGTTTGACATGTTCACGATGTAATCTTTGCACGCTCTAAATGAGACATACAAATGAAAACTAGAGTGAAAAATGTTAATCTCACATCACGGTGGCCCACTTAACCTTGGTTATTTATTGGATTCCTAATTAAAGTTAACTGATATAATAGATGCCCATATTAAAGTGACATTTGTGTAAAGTTTTAATAATCATCTGGGGTATGAAGGAACTATGATGGGTGGTTTTATCATGGGTGATTATTTGCAATTATGAGACCCACTTCTCTCCTCCTGTGAATGACAAAAAAAAAAAAAAAAACCTCTCCCTTGTTTTGAGAACACCATCACTTTAAGAATTAGGGTTTGTGATAAGAGAAGGAGACAGAGAGAAGAGGATCATTGCATTAGGGTTCTTACAGGATTAAAGAGAAGGGATCAAGGTCATCATCCAACTACTTTCTTCAGTTCATCAATGGCTTCAGGTATGGTGCATAAGTTATTGTTTTATTATGCATTTGAATTTCTTGAGATGTATCTTTGATTCTAAATCCATGGTTATTAATCCGCATTAAAGTTCAGTTTAATATCTAACATTTGGTATCAGAGCCTGTGTTTTAGAATCAATACATCTTGGATTATGGATTATGGGAAATTAGGGTTTTTGATTAACAATTCATAAAAATAAAATTTTTGATCTTTTAATTGTGGAATTAATAGAGGATTACATAACCCTAATATCCTGTTCATACTCCTCTAATTGTACAATTAATTGGGATCAAAATTCAGGAATTAGAAACCCTAATTTTTCCTAATTTTGGATTAAATCGATTAAGCAGAAACTGCCTTTGATAACTGCTTCGTCGACTATTAGTCGACTAGCCCGAAACACTAGTCGACTAATTCCCTTTTCCAGAAAGTTTAAAAGTCTCTGTTTCGATACAGGAGTCGACTTGAAATTTAGTTGATATTTTGAGTAGTCGACTAATTAGGGTATAGTCGGCTAATCAATTTGCCCAAGTCGACTAACAGAGTGACCCGAAAGTTAAGAGGTCTCTGTTGACAACAGAAGTCGACTTATAATTTTGTGTAGTCGACTAATATTAAGTATAGTCGACTTATTATTTTGGCCTAGTCGACTAGACTTGATAATAGTTAGTCGACTTGACTTGACCTCAAGTCGACTTAACTTGACCCTAGTCGACTGGGACTTCAACTATAGTCGACTTATTTTGTCTCAAGTCGACTATTAGTTCCTTGACCAGTCGACTAATGTATGTCTAAATTCAATCATAATGTATGTTACACATTTGAGATTATGGTGTTAATATTGATTGATGTTGGTCAAGTAATGAATTGAAGTATTATAGTATTACTCAAATAAAAGGTTAGAGAATATTCTTGGTTAGTTTTGTATTCATATGGTTTATTGATTTAGTAGTTGCCAAAGTGACCTATATTAGTAAGCCTTATGAATATACAACTACATAAAAGATTTGTCAATAAGGGTGACATTAAAGACAATAATATTCTCGATGGCGGTTCTAGTTAGGAGATTGGGACTGGCCCAAAGGAAAGTCTCTTTCAAATAATTATGAACCGGATAGGGTAGTGTAATTTATGTAACTTAGTGGTGTAGAATTGGATACCCAAAGGTAACATGACTTACTATTTAAGTGACATAAATTATATTAGACTTACATAGGTGATAAAAGATCTCACCTAAAGAGTGAACACTAGATATGCTTAGGTTTCGCCCAAAGGAGAAATCAAAGTGATATCAATAGTTCATCTTAATTAAATTTAAATTTTGTATTGATTCGAGGCATTAATGTGAGCTTGTCCTATTATGTTTCAGTGAACGTCCCTACTTTCCTTCACACTCATGCCACTAGCACTCCAGCCCTGGATGGTACAAACTTCTCTGAGTGGTTTGAGCATGTCCAATTCACACTGGGTGTACTGGACCTAGACATGGCTCTTTGGTAGAGAAACCTGATGAAGTGACTGCTGAAAGCACTGCAGACCAGGTTAGCCATGCCAAAGCCTGAGAAAAGTCGAATAGACTCAGTCTCATGTTCATCAAGATGACCATAGCCAATAACATCAAGACTTCACTCCCACATACTACTAGTGCATCTGAACTTTTAACTGCTGTTAAAGACCGATTTAAATCTGTAGATAAGTCATTAGCTGGCACCCTTATGGCTGAACTGACTACCATGAAATATGATGGTAATAGAGGAGTTCAACAACACATTCTAAATATGACTGATAAGGCTGCGAAGTTAGGATCACTGGGAATGAAAGTAGATGAATCCTTCTTAGTACAGTTCATCCTCAACTCACTTCCTCCTCAGTTCGGGCCATTCAAGATCCACTATAATACTCATAAGGATAAGTGGAATCTGAATGAGCTGACTGGTATGTGTGTACAAGAGGAAGTGAGACTGAGGCAAGAAGGGCATCACTCAGTGTTGGCAGTATCTCAAGGAGCTATCCATAAGAAAGGTAAATATGGAAGAGGTAAGAGATTTCCACCAAAGAAATGGAATGAACCTGGGACAAGTAGCCAGGGTCATGAAAAGCCTTTCACTGTCAAATGCTACTTTTGTGGCAGAAAAGGACATGTGAAGAAGGACTGCAACAAGAGGAAAGCTTGGTTCGAAAAGAAAGGTATGAATCTTTCTTTTGTATGTTATGAATCAAATCTTGCTGAAGTTCCTTCTAATACTTGGTGGATTGACTCTGGAGCCACAACTCACATAACTAATTCAATGCAGGGATTCCTTACAACCCGAAAACCGAAGGAAAGTGAGAGATTTGTCTTTATAGGGAACCGTCTCAAAGTGGAGGTCGAGGCTGTTGGTACTTACCGACTACTCTTAGAGACGGGTCATCAGATGAATCTTGAAGATACTTTTTATGTACCTTCGATTTCTAGGAACTTAATGTCATTATCCAAATTAGATGTTGTTGGATATTCTGTTTTATTCAGTTGTGGAAAACTCAGTTTAATGTATAATTCAATGTCGGTTGGACACGGAATTTTATGTGATGGTTTATATAAAATTTCATTGAATGATGAGTTTGCACAATCTCTTTTATCTCTGCATTCGAATGTTGGTATTAAACGTGGCTTAATTAATGAAAATTCCTCTATCTTGTGGCATAGACGACTGGGGCATATCTCCAGGGATAGAATTGAAAGATTAGTGAAGAATGGGATTTTGGATAACCTAGACTTCACTGATTTTGGTGTGTGTGTGGATTGCATAAAAGAAAAGCAAACCAAACACACCAAGAAAGGTGCCACAAGAAGTAAAGAGCTTCTTGAAATAATTCATACAGATATTTGCGGACCACTCTCCATTCCATGTTTTATGGGAGAGAGATACTTCATTACCTTTATAGATGATCTGTCACGTTATGGTTATGTGTATCTAATTCATGAAAAGTCTCAGACTGTTGACATCCTTGAGGTGTTCATTACAGAAGTCGAGAGACAATTAGATAGAAAAGTTAAAATCATAAGATCAGATCGAGGTGGTGAGTTTTATGGAAGATATGATGAGTCAGGACAACATCCTGGCCCATTTGTCAAATTTCTAGAAAAGCATGGTATTTGTGCTCAATACACAATGCCAGGTACGCCTCAGCAGAATGGTGTTGCTGAAAGGCGAAACCGAACACTTATGGATATGGTTAGGAGCATGATGAGCTTCTCTAATGTACCTAATTCATTGTGGAATGAAGCCTTAAAGACTGCTATGTATATCTTAAACAGAGTTCCTAGTAAGGCAGTCCCTACAACTCCCTTCGAGTTGTGGACTGGTAGGAAACCTAGTTTAAGACATTTACATGTTTGGGGTTGTTCAGCAGAGGCTAGAATATATAATCCACAAGAAAAGAAATTAAACTCAAGAACAATATCTGGATATTTCATTGGTTATCCAGATAAGTCTAAGGGGTACAAATTTTATTGCCCTAACCATAGTACAAGAATTGTTGAAACTGGTAATGCCAGATTCCTTGAGAATGGTGAATTTGGTGGGAGTGATGAACCAAGAAAGGTAAATCTTGAAGTGATAAGGGTAAATATCCCAATACCCTTTCCTTCAAGAGAAATTGTTGTCCCTCAACCTTATCATCAAGCTGAGATACCAGAACAACATAATGGTGTTGGTTCACCACTCCATGAGGATATCGCCATTGAAAATGTTGTAGAACCACCACAACCGACAGCTTTGAGAAGATCTCAAAGGGAAAGAAGATCTGCCATTTCAGATGATTATGTGGTGTATCTACAGGAATCTGATTATGATATTGGGATTAATAAAGATCCAGTTTCATTTTCACAAGCCATAGAATGCAATGATTCTAGTAAATGGGTTGATGCTATGAATGAAGAGTTGAAATCTATGGACCATAACAAAGTCTGGGATATGGTCGAATTGCCTGATAACTGTAAGAAAGTCGGGTGTAAATGGGTCTTTAACACCAAGCGCGACTCTAAAGGCAATATCGAACGATATAAGGCCAGACTTGTGGCTAAAGGTTTCACTCAGAAAGAAGGCATTGACTATAGAGAAACCTTCTCTCCAGTATCAAAGAAGGACTCTCTTAGAATCATTATGGCCATTGTAGCTCATTATGATTTGGAGTTACATCAAATGGATGTGAAAACGGCTTTTCTAAATGGAGATTTGGATGAGAAAATTTACATGGAGCAACCTGAAGGGTTCGCAAAGGAAGGAAAAGAACACTTGGCTTGCAAATTAAAGAAATCTATATACGGACTTAAACAAGCTTCCAGGCAATGGTATATAAAGTTTAATGATACCATTACCTCTTTCGGATTTACAAAAAACACTGTTGATCAGTGTATATATCTGAAGATCAGTGGGAGCAAGTTTATTTTTCTGGTTCTGTATGTGGATGATATCTTGTTAGCCAGTAGTGATATTGGTTTGCTGTATGAAACTAAAAGCTATCTTACCAAGAACTTTCAGATGGTTGATATGGGTGAGGCAACTTATGTTATTGGCATAGAGATCTTCAGGGATAGATCTCGAGGATTGCTAGGACTATCTCAGAAAGGTTATATCAATCGAGTCTTGGAAAGATTTCATATGGAATTGTGTTCAACCAGTTGTGCACCCATTATGAGGGGTGACAAATTAAGTGGGAGCCAGTGTCCCAGAAATGACTTAGAAAAGGGTCAAATGCAGAAAGTTCCATATGCGTCAGCAGTTGGGAGCTTGATGTATGCACATACTTGTACCAGGCCAGAAATCAGTTTTGCTGTTGGGATGTTAGGAAGATACCAGAGTAATCCAGGAATGGAGCACTGGAAATTGGCTAAGAAGGTAATGCGGTATCTTCAGGGGACGAAGGACCATATGCTCACATATAGGAGATCAGATCAGTTGGAAGTGATAGGCTATTCGGACTCAGATTTTGCTGGTTGCCCAGATAGCAGGAAGTCTACTTCAGGCTTCATATTCATGCTAGCAGGTGGGGTAATCTCGTGGAAGAGTGTAAAGCAGTCTATCACTGCTTCATCCACGATGGAGGCTGAGTTCATAGCTTGTTTTGAAGCCTCGAATCATGCATTATGGTTACGGAATTTATCTCAGCACTTGGTGTAGTTGACTCTATTGCCATGCCGCTGAAGATATATTGTGACAATACAGCAGCCGTTTTCTTCTCTAAGAATGGAAAGTACTCTAATGGTTCCAGACACATGGAACTTAAGTACTTGGTGGTTAGAGAAAGAGTTCAGGAACAGAAAGTGTCAATTGAAAGTATAAGTACCACTTTAATGGTTGCTGATCCAATGACCAAGGGATTGCCTCCAAAGACATTCAAGGAACATGTTGTTAGAATGGGTCTTTGAGCAATCTGTAAATGTATGTTTTGGTACTTGTATAATTGACAATATTGCGCAATAAAAGTTTGTTTCTGTATTTCCTGTTATCCAATTATGTGTGCACATATTATGTATGGATGTTTGTTAAACAGGAAATGTCTTTACAAGACAATTACAGGGGTCATTTTGGTTATGGACTCAATTAGTAAGGGTTATCAATGTTGTGGTACATAGAAGGGAGTATGACGTGGATGTTGTATAACCGCTATGACTCGCATTGGTGGTCCAAGCTAATTGCAGTATTACAGTATTTCATATTTGGGCTTATCAGTTGTTGTTTTTAAAATTCGTGATCACGTGTCAAGGTTTTTCAGTATGGAATCCAATGGAGTCATCATGTTTTTGAAAATGAGTCTTTTCTTTTATTTGTTTTCTAAAGTTTTAACCTAATCGGTTAGTGGTCCAAGTGGGAGAATGTTAATCTCACATCATGGTGGCCCACTTAACCTTGGTTATTTATTGGATTCCTAATTAAAGTTAACTGATATAATAGATGCCCATATTAAAGTGACATTTGTGTAAAGTTTTAATAATCATCTGGGGTATGAAGGAACTGTGATGGGTGGTTTTATCATGGGTGATTATTTGCAATTATGAGACCCACTTCTCTCCTCCTGTGAATGACACAAAAAAAAAAAAAACCTCTCCCTTGTTTTGAGAACACCATCACTTTAAGAATTAGGGTTTGTGATAAGAGAAGGAGACAGAGAGAAGAGGATCATTGCATTAGGGTTCTTGCAGGATTAAAGAGAAGGGATCAAGGTCATCATCCAATTACTTTCTTCAGTTCATCAATGGCTTCAGGTATGGTGCATAAGTTATTGTTTTATTATGCATTTGAATTTCTTGAGATGTATCTTTGATTCTAAATCCATGGTTATTAATCCGCATTAAAGTTCAGTTTAATATCTAAAAAAAATTTTATGAACGTGAATTTGATTCTTGTTGAGATAATATTTAGAAAACACGTGATGTGATCAAAACCATGACATGTTGGTGTCAATGATGGATTAATTGGCACCCTTGTCTCACACTTATGTTGGAAACTCTCTTCACCCACAAAGTGCACAGCGAACGTGAGGGAGTGCGAGATTCTTGTCTCAATTGATTAATGCGCTCACCAAGTACTTGTGATTATTTATTATCATTGTTACCAGACATTGCAGCAAACAAAGAAAAATAGCAAGCACAAAGTTTTAAAAAAAAAAAAATTATTATAGTTATCACCAAATGTTGCCATCCAAAAGGACAGGTACTTCTCAAGGGCGTGCAGGCCCACCAATATTAGTTAAATCCTCCAGCAAACTACATTAATTCCTGTTGCTTTGAAGCCAAGAATGGTCAATAGATTCCACAGAAAATAATAATATTTTCATTAATATTTAGCAATCAAAAATATTACTAGAGTTTGTAAAGAATTGAAGCTTGGAGAGGATCTCATGCACAAAATTTATTGATTTGAATTGTTTTACAGTTAGCAAAGAGTTAGAAAATAGGCATCAAATCTCTCAAAGTATCTCGTGTCTCCCTCCTCGGGGAACCAGCATTTAAGGTGATTTTTTAAGTTTTGCTACATTTAGAGAATATTCCTATCAGAGGCTCTAGTTGGATTCTAAGAAATACTGGCTCCAATGTAGGTGTGTAGTGGCTAAAAATTTGACTACTATCAAGATGTTGACACATGTCTGAGTGACCATTCACCCCATTTGAGGTGACCACGTCATCCAACTCATTCTTTAGCCTACGTCGTTCCCAATCCTCTCGGAGTTCAATCACATCCTGAAAACATATCCATCCCAGAAGGTTTTGTCTCATTCAGGCGCTACCTCCTGTAGCACCCCGTTCACGGGATACGTACCCAAATACGTGTCCTAAATTTTTGACCGTATTAATTCAATTTTCTTCCAGTATGTGTTTTTTGGGTGTGATTGCTTATGTTATTGTGTATCGGATCTGGATTCTCTGACATAGAGTCAGCCCTGACCCGGACCGGGAACCCGATGCCAGCCTGCTGCCCGATTTGACCTTTCTGTTAGTCCGATTTGACTAATTTCAGTTTCAGACACTGTTTCTAATATTTTAGATTTTTCATGATTTTCTGAATATTTTTAAAATTTTTCTGCAAAATCTCCAACACTGGTGTCAATTGGCATCGCTGACTGATTCCCAGATTTTAGTTTTCAAACGGGATTGAATTTTTAGAAACATCTTTTATATTACTTCTTAGAATTTCATTTTCTTTCTAAAAATATTTTTTGAGATTTTCTAAATTTATCAAAATTTGACCGATTCGAGTGTCCGCTAGTATCACCGAAATATTTCAGAATTTTTAATTTGAAAACTAGATCGAATTTCTCGAATCCGATTTCACCGAGCATCTTAAAATAATATTTTCTATTGTTGAAAATTTTTTGGAACGTTTCTGAAACAGTCAAATTTTTGCCATATTAAAATAATAATATTATCTACCGTCCTTTTCTTTACTTACTTTTTCATCTCCACTCCTCCACTTTGTACTCCTAGAATATTCTATTAATTTAATTATCTAATAAAATATTTATTTATTATTTTTTCTGTTTCTTTTCTTTTCCTTTAATTTTTTCCTTTTCCTTTCTTTTTCTTTCTTTTTCTTTCTTTTCTTTTCTTCCCCTTACCTTCCCCATGCTCTACTCCCCGCCGCCTGCAGCCCATCTCCCCCCCAATTTCATCATCACCCTTTTCTTCTCTTTTCTATTAAAATCCTCCCTCCCTCCTTCTCCTTTTCATTTCATTTCAACTCCAAACTTCCTTCAACCAAAAATCAAACCATCCCTTCATCACCACCGCCGTCTCCACCATCACCGCCGCCGCCGCCCTCTATAGCCGCCGGCCACCACTCCCCCACACCCCCTCTCTACTCCTCCACCTCCTTCAACCTCCACCAACCACCCACCACCTCCAATTTCAAACAAACCCATCACCACCACCTCCCTTCCTCCTCCAAAATTCACCACCATCTCCATCAACTCCACCACTCCCACCACCCCATCACAACCTTCTCTCCTCTAACTCCCCACCACCTCCAACAATCACCACAACCACCACCACCACCAACTTCCACCACCAAACTCCTCCACTAACTCCAAACCACCAAAACACCAACACCACCCTCTCCCCGGGCCCTAGGCTGCCCCCTTCCTCGCCGACCGCCCAGGCCGCCGGCGGCGACCAGGCCACCTTCCCTCCATTTCTTTCTTTCTTTCTTTCTTTCTTTTCTTTTTTCTTTCTTTTCCTAAAATACCCACTTTCCTACATTCCCTAAAATACCCTCCACCTGACCCCCAAATTACTTTCCCATAATTACAATTATACCCCTCCCCTTTTAATTCCTATTTCCTCTTCAAAAAATACCCTATTCTCTCTCTCTCCCCCTCCCCTTCCCACAACTTTCTCTGTCCTCTCTCTCTCCTCTCTCATTCCCTCTCTAATTTATATATATATTTATATATTTTAATATATAAATATGGGCTAGTGGCTTGCTCGCACGGGTTCGCGGATTTCTCAGATTTTAACCCGGTATTTCATTCTGGTTTCAGGCGAGTGTTTGTATTAGACTTGATAATTACTACTCTTGTATTTATAGCATGATATTGATATGTGGATATTTTAACATGCCTAACACTTGCTACTGTAATTTTTAGTACATGATACCTTTCTATATGAGTTAATATATGATATTGCACTCGGTATTTACTCGACACTTGACATTATATACTTGACACGTGATATCTGACACCGACACTTGACATGTTATACTTGATATATGATTTATGACACTGGCACTCGGTATTTACACTGTCACTCAGATTTATACCGGCACTTGATATGTTATACTTGATACCTGATCCACGACACTTGATATCAGACACCGGTACTTGATATATGTCATATTTGACACCTTATCCTGACACCCGGTATATGACATGCTTTCATGTGGTACAAGTACATTGACCTGACATTGTGACCCTTGACCGGACATTACCACCCCTGATACCTGTATTATATGGCATATTCATGACTATCACTTTTACGAGGACTTGGCATGATTATTATATTATTACCAAACATTTGGTACTCCTGAACTCCTGTACTCCTGAACTCCTGTATACTTGAACCTCTGAAATAGGGAGGCTCCTAACATTACTTCTGATATTATACTCCTGTTGATCCCCGTAATAGGATAACCATGGATATTGGACCTTTGTGAATACCCTGTGGACATTATCAATTTACAATTTGTAATATTTAACAACTTACACCGGGACGGGGGAAATTGATGGGTACCGATATAGCTTCTGTGTTTATGGTGGCCATACAAATGTTGTACAACTAATTCCTGGGATTCGACCTGGAGGCCACCAGGCGCTTTCGTAGGGTGTACTGGCACCCCAACCCCCTGCCTGCCTGCCGGGTGTGCCATAATCCCCTGGGTATATTCCTGTGGGGAGTGGTGACACTCTATTCCTATTCGGGCGTATACTAAGACCTTCGGGCATATAGTAAGTCCCGATACCTAGCGGTACGTTCTGGCTCAGTACCGGATACTCCTAGACCGTTGTCCGGGCATGCACGAGACCCATTCTAAACATGGTTCGTCGTTCTCCATCAGTTTTCAATAACCAACATCGCTCGACTTGTATGCGAAAGTATATGGTACGGGCCATATACCGAAACATACAAATTCAACGAGTCTTAATAATACTTGATAATTGACTTCATGCTACATGAATTTTATTGTCATTTTCATACTTGCTATTTATTGTAGTTACTTCATGCTTGCTAATTTGATTACATGACATTTGACCTATTACACTTGCTTTTATTTCATGCCACATAAATTCTAATGTCATCTCCATATTTCACTATTTATTGTGCTTATTTCATACTTAGTGATTTGGGTACATAATACTTGACCTGATGCATTCACTTTTATTTATACTTACCATTTGGGTTCTTGCACTCGCGCTAGGTTGCCCACTAACAACCCTGAATTTGCATGTTTAGATCTTGCAGGTTGGACTGAGGTGGACCCTTCAGCTGAGGACTAGGCCTACTTCGAAGAGCAGGCGGGTCAGCCGTAACTTCATTCCATCTTTCCCGCTCGCGAGATTCCCTCTTTCAGGTCGTGAGTCCTTATCTTTTGTACCCTGTACAGTCTACTTTTGTACTACCTGGTGATGTAATATTTATGTAATATTATGTTACAGTCTATGATGACTGAGTACTTATACTTTTGTGTTGGAATGTATAACACCACGTATTTTCGCACTCTGATCCCTGTATTGTATTGATGCTTAGTGTACATACGTGATGGTAGTATCGCCCTGCGTATGTACGTCGCTGTGGCGTCCCCATATCCGCAGGAGCGGGGCGCCACAGGTTGGTATCAGAGCCTAGGCTCTCACACCTTCAGTACGCCAGTCTGCAGATTAACGTTGGATTAATTTACAACTGGGTCACACGAGTCAGTGCTATACATTCCAATCACAAGTACGAAGTTATCTATTCTTTCCTTGAAATCCATCCCTTGATTTCTGAAATCTCATGCAGTTCCTTATTCCATCACCTTTTCAACCGGCTCGAATATGGAGAGACGGGGGACACGTAACGGTCCTGACACTTCCCATGACGGTCCGTACGGGGAGAACGACATGATGAGAATACTTCAAGGGATGATGAATAGCCAGCAGCAGCAAACAGAGCTCTTGTGACAAGGATTGTTGACTGCACCCCGGGAGCAGAGGCCGGGTATTGTGTCAGATTTCAGGAGGTTACAGCCGGCAGACTTTTCGGGCATGGAGAAGCCCCTGGATGCAGAATAATGGTTGATTGACATGACTGATCTTCTGAAGGCGGCCAGAATTCCTGGTGAGAATCAGGTGAAAGTGTCCAAGATCCAGCTGAAAGATGTGGCGAGGACTTGCTAGTTAGCTGAAGAGGCGAGGCTGGAGAAGCCCATCTCTTGGGACCAGTTCTTGAAGGGCTTCTATGAGAGGTTTTTCCCTGCAACTGCTCAGAAGAAGATGGAGGAGCAGTTTATCAGCCTGCAGCAATGAAATCGATCAGTGGATGAGTATGCTGCAGAATTCCTGAGGCTTAGTCGGTTTGCACCATATATGGTAGCCGACGAGGAGAAGAGAGCTAGCAGATTTCACTAAGGATTGAGGATGGATATTCAGATGTTGCTTATACCCCACCACCTGAAGACATACTCCCAACTTCTTTCTATGACTCGTGATGTGGAGCAGGGATTGGAGAAGAAGAGGAGAGTTGAGCTGCAGCATAAACCTATGAAGCGCCAATTCCAGCAGGTGCACAGAGGAAATCCAGTCAGATCTTTTGGTGCCCCATTAGCCAAGCGGCCTTTTCAGCCTCTTCCTCAGCAGCTTGTGTGTGGATATTGTCAGAAGCCTGGACACAATCAGCGGAACTGCCGTGTGGCCATAGGCTGTGTTTGGCTTGCGGATCCGGCAACCACTCTGTGGGTGAGTATCCATTCAAGAAGACATGGAATGCAGCTCCAGCACTTCCAGCACGAGTGGCACCACCAGCACCTCCAGCACGAGTGGCACCCTCAGCACTTTCGGCACCACCGATTAGGAGAAATCCAGGGCCTGCAGGCAGAGGAGCTCCACTTTCTCCCCAGTGTCGGACTCTGGGTCAGGCTCAGAGGGGACCCAGGACTGGAGTAGGCCGCGGGAGAGGCCAAGCTTACAACTTGACAACCGAGGAAGCTGAGGCATCAGGAGAAGTAGTGGCAGGTACAATCTTGATCCACTCAGTTTCAGTCTTATCACTCTTTGATTCCGGTGCATCACATTGCTTCATATCTAGTAGATTTATTGTCTTGCATTCTATACCCCTAGTATGTATGGGTGACCAGTGGGAAATTAGTACGGGGAATAAGGTAGTCATTACTAACAAGATTTGTAAGGCGTACAATGTGGAGTTTTGTGGCAGAAAGTTGGAAGCCGACATGTTCGTATTGGACACTGGAGGGTACGATGTGATCCTAGGCATGACTTGGCTCAAGAAGTATCATGCGGTGATCGACTGTCGGAACAAGAAGGTGATCTTCAGGATTTCACACCAATCAGAGTTTCAGTTCTTTGGAGAGCGCAAGTCTCTCAGGAAGGAAGATCAATTGGATTGTGCCATTGCAGAAGATAAGAAGAAGACGGTGTCAGTGTGGAATGAATTCCTAAATGTATTTGAGGAGATATCAGGACTTCCACCTGACAGAGTTGTGGAGTTCTCTATGGACATTATTTCAGGAGCGACTCCCATCTCTAATGCACCGTACTGGATGGCACCAACTGAATTGGCTGTATTGAAGGAGCAGCTGCTGGAGTATTCGAGCAAGGATTTAATTAGACCGAGTACTTCACCTTGGGGAGCACCAGTAAGGATGGTGACAAGAGATTGTGTATTAATTACAGAGAATTGAATAAAGTCACCATTAAGAACAAGTACCCTTTGCCGAGGATTGATGATCTTTTTGATCAACTTCATGGGGCCCAAGTGTTCTCAAAGTTAGACTGCAGTCAGGGTACCATCAATTGAAGGTAAAGAAGGAAGACATCCAAAAGACGGTATTTAGGACTCGCTATAGTCATTACGAGTTCTTAGTTATGCCCTTTAGAGTTATAAATGCCCCAGGAGTCTTTATGGACTTGATGAATAGAATCTTCTCACCCTATTTGGATAAGTTTGTATTAGTGTTCATTGATGATATTTTGGTCTATTCTAAGAATGAAGAGGAGCATGCAGAGCATCTGAGGGTTGTGCTACAGACACTCTGACTTGAGCAGCTTCATGACAAACTTAGTAAGTGTGAGTTCTGGCTGGAGAGTATAGCATTCTTTGGGCCATGTTATTTCTAAGGAAGGAATCTCGGTAGATCCCAACAAGATTCAGGCAGTGAAGGATTGGCCAACTCCAAAGTCAGTAATAGAGATCAGGAGCTTCATCGGATTAGCTGGATATTATTGAAGGTTCGTGCAGGACTTCTCTAAGATTGCAGCTCCTTTGACCAAGCTTACCAAGAAAGGAGAGAACTGTGTATGGACTGAGGAGTGTGCGTCTGCTTTTGAGGAGTTGAAGAACAAGTTGATTTCAGCTCCAATCTTGAAGACACCCTCAGGGACAGGAGGAATGCTTGTATACAGTGATGCTTCAGGGAAGGGTCTTGGATGTGTATTGATGCAGCATGGACATGTGGTGGCTTATGCATCCAGGCAATTAAAGCCACATGAGAAGAACTACCCAACGCATGATCTAGAGCTGGTAGCTGTGATCTTTGCATTGAAGATATGGAGGCATTACCTGCTGGGTGACTGAGTGTTGATTTACACCGATCATAAGAGCTTGAAGTACATTTTCACTCAGAAGGAATTGAATATGAGGCAGAGGCGATAGCTTGAGTTGATGGCAGATTATGATATAGATCTGCAGTACCATCCTGGCAAGGTTAATGTTGTGCTTGATGCCCTGAGTAGGACACCTGAAGCCAACATGGTTGTGCTGCTCACTCAGCAAGAGGAGTTACTCAAGGAGATGAGGCGGCTAGACTTGATGGTGATTCGGAAGGTCAGTGGGTCCGTGCAGTTGATGGCATTTCAGATCCAGCCGACATTGATGGAGGAGATCAGAGAAGCACAGAGAGAAGATCCCAGATTGCTAAAGTTCAGAGAGCAAGTGGAAGCGGGGCTGAGGTCAGATGTTCACATACATACTGATGGTGCACTCTATTTTAGGAATAGAATTTGTGTGCCTCAGAGGGAGATTAGACAGAAGATCTTAGCCGAGGCCCACAGCTCAGCTTATTCTATACACCCTGGAGGAACTAAAATGTATCAGGATCTGAAGCAACATTTCTGGTGGAATGCGAAGAAGAGAGAAATCACACAATATATGGCAAAGTGTCTAGTGTGTCAGCAAGTGAAGGCTGAACACCAGAGACCAGTTGGATTACTACAACCTTTGCCAATACCAGAATGGAAATGGGAGCATGTTACTATGAATTTTGTCACCGCTCTACTCCGCAGTCCAAAGAGGAACAATGCAGTATGAGTAGTTGTTGACCGTCTCACTAAGTCAGCACATTCATACCATTCAGAGTGGGCAATCTATAGAGTTTCTGGCAAACAAGTATATGAGGGAGATAGTTCGGCTGCATGGAGTCCCAGTTAGTATCATGTTGGACAGAGACACGAGGTTCAGATCTCGCTTCTGGGAGAGCCTTCAAGAGAGTCTGGGGACCCGTCTGAAGTTTAGCACATCTTATCATCCAGAGACAGACGGGCAGTCCGAACGGACCATACAGATCCTAGAAGACATGTTGAGGGCATGTATGAGAGACTTCAAGGAATCGTGGGAAGACCATCTACATTTGGCAGAGTTTTCCTACAATAACAACTATCAGGTAAGCATCAAGATGGCTCCATTTGAAGCCATGTACGGCAGGAGATGCATATCACCATTGTGTTGGGATGAAGTTGGTGAGAGAAGGCATTTGGGACTGGATGTGATAGTACAGGCAGTTGACAAGATCAGGACCATCCAAGAGCACCTTCGTACAGCACAGGACAGACAGAAGAGTTGGGCAGATTCCAATAGAAAACCGTTGGAGTTTCAGGTGGGAGAGCATGTGTTTTTGAGGATATCTCCGACCAAGGGAGTGATCAGATTTGGTGCACGTGGGAAGCTGAGTCCGAGATATATAGGCCCGTTTGAGATATTGGAGCGAGTGGGAGAAGTGGCCTACAGATTGGCACTGCTGCCATCACTGGAAGGAGTACACAATGTGTTCCATGTGTCACAGCTGGGAAGATATATCAGGGACGAGAGCCATGTATTGGATTATTCAGAGCTAGAGTTGCAGCCGGATTTGTCATATTCTGAGCAACCAATGGTTATTATGGACAGAAGTGTCAAGACCCTGAAGAATCGGACCATTCCGTTGGTGCTAGTTTCATGGAACAGGCATAGTCCGGGAGAAGCGACTTGGGAGCAGGAAGACGTCATTCGGGACCGTTACCTACATCTATTCGAGCCTTGAGTGGTAATTTTCTCTTGAACTCCATCTCTTGTCTTATCAATTCTTCATTTTCATGTTTATGTCATTCCTTATTGAAATTTTGAGGGCGAAATTTTTGTTAGGTGGGTAGATTGTAGCACCCCGTTCCCGAGATACATACCCAGATACGTGTCCCAAAATTTTCGACCGTATTAATTCAATTTTCTCCCAGTATGTGTTTTTGGGTTGTGATTGCTTATGTTATTGTGTATCGGATTTGGATTCTCAGACCTAGAGTCAGCCCTGACACGGATCGAGAACCCGATGCCAGCCTGCTGCCCGATTTGACCTTTTAGTTAGTCTGATTTGACCGATTTCAGTTTCAGACACCGTTTTCTAATATTTTAAATTTTTCATGATTTTATAAAATTTTTCAGAAATTTTCTGCAAAATCTCCAAAACCGGTGTCGGTTGGCATCGCTGACTGATTCCTAGATTTTTTTTATTTTCAAATGGGATTGAATTCTTAGAAACGGCTTTTACGTTACTTTTATAATTTCATTTCCTATCTAAAACTATTTTTTGAGATTTTTCTAAATTTATCAAAATTTGACCGATTTTAGTGTCGACCGGTATCACTGGAATATTCCAGATTTTTATTTGAGAACTAGATCGAATTTCTTGAATCCAATTTCATCGGGCATTTTAAAATAATATTTTCTATTTTTGAGATTTTTTGGAAAGTTTCTGAAACAGTCGAATTTTGCCATATTAAAATAATAATATTATTTACCGTCCTTTTCTTTTCTAACTTTTTTCTTCTCCACTCCTCTACTTTGTACTCTCAGAATATTCTATTAATTTAATTATCTAATAAAGTATTTATTAATTATTTTTTCTATTTCATTTCTTTTCCTTTAATTTTTCCCTTTTTATTTCTTTTTCTTTTTTTTTTCTTTTTTTTTCTTCCCCTTACCTTCCCCATGCCCTGCTCCCCGCCGCCTGCAGCAGCCGCTTGCAGATCCTCTCTCCCATTTCATCATCACCCTTTTTTTCTCTTTTCTATTAAAATCCTCCCTCTCTCATTCTCCTTTTCATTTCATTTCAACTCCAAACTTCCTTCAACCAAAAACCAAACCATCCCTTCATCACCACCGCCGTCTCCACCATCACCACCACCGCCGCCGCCCCCTATAGCCGCCGACCACCACTCCCCCACGCCCCCTCTCCACTTCTCCACCTCTTTCAACCTCCACCAACCACCCACCACTTCCAATTTCGAATAAACCTATCACCACCACCTTCCTTCCTCCTCCAAAATTCACCACTATCTCCATCAAATCCACCACTCCCACCACCTCATCATCACCTCCTCCTCCTCCTCTAAGTCCCCACCACCTTCAAAAACCACCACAACCACCAACCATCACCACCAAACTCCTCCACCAACTCCAAACCACCAAAACACCAACACCACCCCCTCTCCCCGGGCCGTAAGCCGCCTCCCTTCCTCGTCGGCCGCCCTCCGGCGGCAGCCAGGCCGCCGTCCACCTTCCCTCCATTTCTTTCTTTCTTTCTTTCTTTCTTCTTCCTTCTTTCTTTCTTTCTTTTCTTTTCTCTTTCTTTTCCTAGAATACCCACTTTCCTACATTCCCTAAAATACTCTCCACCTCACCCCCAAATTACTTTCCCATAACTACACTCATACCCCTCCCCTTTTAATTCCTATTTCCTCTTCAAAAAAATATCCTATTCTCTCTCTCTCTCTCTCTCTCTCTCTCTCTCTCTCTCCCCCCCCTTCCTACAACTCTCTCTTTCCTATCTCTCTCATTCCCTCTCTAATATATATATATATTTATATTTATATATTTCAATATAAATATGGGCTAGTGACTTGCTCGCACGGGTTCGCGGATTTCTTAGATTTTAACCCGGTATTTCATTCTGATTTCAGGCGAGTGTTTGTATTAGATTGATAATTACTACTCTTGTATTTATAGCATGATATTGATATCTAGATATTTTTGAAAAACACCTAGAGGGGGGGGGGGGTGAATAGGTGTAAGAGCTAATCTAAGAAACTTAATGCAAACTAAGTGCGCTAAATGCGGAAGCTAATGCAAATTATGCACAAACTAATACAATACAACAAGTGTAGCCGAATTCCCTTGCGAGGCTCTGGACTAACTCCCCTTGATTCCCCTTGAAATGGGTTGAGGCGCTATGTGAAGCTCTTGTTGGATGAGTATAAGTTAGGCACACACACAAGCAATCCAAGCAATATGAAATACACACAATCAAGCAAAGCATATAAGAATGAATTGCAATATAAAAGATGCAAGGCAACACAAGCAATGTATAAGATATGAATGAATCAATGCTCAACACAAGCAAGTATGATATGATGATGAGTATGATACTTTGCACAATTATAAGAGAGAGAGTTAGAGAGACAATGGATCAAAACGCAAACACCAAGATTTGTTTTGAGGTTCGAGCACCTTGCTCTACATCCCCGCCTACACCACCGTGTAGGATTTCCAATCCACTATCTCTCACCGAGGGAACCTCTACCGAAGAGGATTTGTTACAACTCTAGGAGTACCAAACTCCTCTCTCAAACAACCACCTCACAACCGAGGGGTGGGCCCGTAGCCAATACAACAACCAACACCTCTACCGAAGAGGTCTACAACCAAACTCAATCACCTCTACCGAAGAGGGATCCAAACCAACAACCCAATACAACAATCTCCACCTCTACCAAAGAGGGAGCAACTCAAGAAATCAAGGTTTACAACAAGTGGTATATTTCAACCACAAACCTCTTTCCTTTTTCTTTTTCCACAAAAACAAGATCCTAAATAGTTTAGGATAGAAGATATAGCTCAAGTGTGGAATCAAAGTGTTTTTGGAAACAAGCAACAAAGAAAAACTACTTGGGAAATCTCTTGTATATGATAGAAAATGAAATACCAAATCAAAATCCCAAAACCTAGTTTCTTTGATTTTCCAAAAACCCAAAACAAATAAAGATGAGAAGTTTTAAAGCACAAAAACTCTTTTTAAAACTCTTTTAAACACTTCAGAAAACTGGAAATTTTTCTCTTAGAAAACTTGGCAAAAATCCCCAAAGAGATGGGGTTTATATAGCCCCTATACAAAACTAGCCGTTAGGCTGATGTGGCAGCCTGACAGGCCACCGGTCGACCGGTCCGGTCGACCGCCAACGGTCAGAATTATGACCGTTGGGCAACTGCGATCGACCGGCCCGGTCGACCCAGAAAACCAGAGAGCAGAGCTCTCAACTCGGTCGACCGTGTCTGTGCCTAACAGACGTGCACGTCTGTGCACGTCGGTCGACCCGAACGGTCGACCGGCCCTTGGTGCGGTCGACCGTCAGGGTCGACCGACCAGCCTGTCAGCACAAAAACAAGGTCAGAAAATTTGGAAAAATATTTTCTAAAAATCTTTTATCTCTTTTAAAAATACCATAAAAATTGTTTTATCATTTTATATTGAAACTCAAACAAGTGATAAAAATTTCAAGACAATATATCAACATATCAATTCATTTTTGTGTCTTGCCAATTTTATCAAAACAAAACTTGTATTTTTGTCAAACTTGATTTTTTTCAATAGGAAATCTGATTTTCCTAAAAACTTATAGAAATACAAAAACATGATATTTGAACATTATTAAGCATGATGCATATGGACATAGGTCTAATACACATTCAACAAATATATCATAGTTTTTGTCTTTAATTACAAAAATATGTTTTATACCAAAACATAAAACTACATGAATAGGTATGTCAAACTAAGTTTGTATAAGTCATATAAGCATGTATGTATATAGAGCACATCTAATATACATATAAAACATGTAAACTTGTTTTGATCAAACTATTCATGAAAACTCATATCGGTTAAACTAAAAACCGAAAAACCAATATCCAAACATGTGTGTGTTTTGTGCACTTGAGCATATCAACTATACTAAGCTTTACAAATGGATCTAAAACACACTAAACTAAACTAGGATACCTAAGACTTCTTGATGATCTTCATCTTCAAGTAGACTTGCTCCAAAACTCCATCCAAGGGCTAGGTAATGTGTGATCTTGAAGCTTTGGCCCTGGAATCATCATGAAAAGCTTCTAAACTCCTTGTTGAAGCTAATCACCAACTAATATCCTATTAATGATCTGAAACTTAGAAACACAAGAATATTAGTAAACATAACTACATGAGTTGATCATCATTAAAACTAGAGTGGAAGGCCATTGGGCCAACAATCTCCCCCTTTTTGATGATGACAAAACTCATGGAGTTATATATGCATGGATTAAAGTTAAGCTTCAAAGAAGCTCCCCCTTAACTCATGCATAGGGATAAACAATAAATATATGCAATGAATATTAAACATGAAACATGCATATGCATAAACAATAAATGGTTCTAGATATCAAATGGAATATTCAAAACAAAATAAGCTCTAGATACCAATTACAAAGCAAACTCTATAAATTAATTAAACTTAATATTCTTGAGATTTTTGAGATTAAAACATAATATATGCATAAGCATAAGCATGCATATAAAACTTCATAAATCTTTCTCCCCTTTTTGTCAATCATCAAAAAAGGGGTAATCAAAACCATAAATAAAACGAGGGGTAAAAATCTTTCTTCCCCTTTATGTCAAACAAAACAATAAAAGACAATGTTCTCCCCCTTTTTGTCTAAAACAAAAACAAAGTCAATAAGGGGTGACTTTAAAAACATGATATCAATTGAAAATATGTCAATGAAGCATCTTGATACCAAAAGAAAATAAACAAGGATAATAAGTGTTATATGCTATATACATTCATGAAGAGGAAGACGCTAAGTTAGCTTCCCTACACATATGCATTACATGAAGGAGGGAAGTTAAGCCCTAATTCACATAACACACATTATGTAATGAATAAGAGGAGATGTGAAGCTCCCCCTACACACGTGTACCACATAAAGAAGAGATGTGAAGCTCTTCAATACACAATACACTCAACATGAATCTATATGAAGAGATGTTATGCTCTCCTTGCATATAAGCAATACAAATCAAAACTTTGAATATTTTCTTTAAACAAAATTTTGGAAATACCAATTGTAATTAAACATAAGTCTTGAATTCTTAAACATGAATCTTGAAACCAAAACAAATTTTGAATTTCTTAAATATGATACCAATTGTAAAATTTCTTAGAAACATTGATACCAATTTTAAGAATTGTTCATTTTAAAACATATAAACAAATTTGATGTTGATATCATATGTTTAAAATAACACTTTTAATCATAAAGTGTGGGAGTACAAATACCAATTGAAATACAAAATCAAATTTTCTCCCCCTTTATGAAATACAAACTAAAATATGCATAGTCTTGATACCAATTTAAAAGTAGTCAATTGAAACAAAATTGAAACTCAAGGTGTTGGGTCATGCTAGAGCTTGAGTAAACAAAAACTAAAATTTGTGATTTTTTTTTTTGAACACAAATAAAACATATATGTATGAAAATTTAGATACCAATAGAAATTGATACCATTGAAATTGAAGCATACATACATAAACAAATATATGAGTATACCAAAAATGTCAAAATTGATACCAATTGAAAGAGTTCAATGATACCAATTGAATCAACAATAATAATCAAGTGTATATCTCATATAATCTACCACCCAATCATGATTCAAGTTTTAAATGATTTTCAATATAAGGCATACATGAACATGATCTCCCATCCAACCTCCCTTAGATGGTAGGGGTTTTCAAAAATAGATTTGAAAATTAGGTTTTGTTTGAAAAACTCTACCATATGAAGAATATCGCAACTAGTTAAATGAAAAAATTTGTTAACTAGTACGAAATCCTTCAAGTAAGGAATAAAACAAAATTGTTTTTCATAAACATGGAATCCACATCATATCAAACACTCAAGTTCAATTAGGCATAAATAAGACTCATGAAAACAAAACATGAGCAAATTATAAATATGAGTGTACAAATACAATATGAAGATCATAATCATGAAAACATGTTCAATTAAGCTCAATATTCTTTAAAAACACGAAATCATCAAAACTATCTAATCTTCAAGGCATATGTATGTCTAATACAAACTAAAGTATACATACATATCCAAAACATAAAGAGTCCACAAAATATATGCATTAAGGCACGTGGCTCAAAAAAAAAAGGATACTCTTGTATAGTCAATAGTTTGGATAAGATGGACATATACATGAAGTTAAATATAAATACATGAAAAACTTGAAAAACTAATTTTCATTAAAACAAAATTTCATTTCAAGGTATATGTATGAATTGTCAAACATGAAGTATACATACATATCCCTAAAAACAATTGAGTCCATAAATAGATTTGCATGAAAAGCAAATGACTCAAGGGGTATACATGTATATCTTAAAGTTTGGCAATACAAACATATACATGAAGTGAAACACACAATCATAAAACTAATTCAAAAATGGAATACAAGTTTGAAATGTATGAATCATCAAAACTAGACTATACTAGCACATCTAATGGGAACAAACAAGCATTCAATCCCAAACATATATGATTTATTTGTAGCACACTCTATGTACAAGTATATAACTAGTCTTAATGAAAACTAACATCTAAACATATATTCAAAACATGAAGCATCAAAACACAATATAAAAATCATCATGATAAAACTAAAACATGATTACTATGTAAATTCACATGTATTAGATTCATGATGTACATTATAACTTAAACAAAAGCGAGAACACTAAGAATGGGTTCATACAAGCATGTGTGTCTCAAATACTATATATGTATGTCAAGAATCTAATAATCATGGCATTTACATACTAATCCATAGACAATGAAAACATGCTATAAAACATTAATATGAAAGCATGTAAAGAATAATAAGGAGTTAAGAATTGTTACCAAAACCTAGAAGGCAACTCTTCTTGTCTCCAAAACATGGTGGTCATCTCCACCAAATCTTCCCTTGAAAGTGATGCATCCAATTGATTTCCTTTAAGTCCGGAACGCATCCACTCCAAGGTGTCATCACTCTCACGTCATGTGAGAGCCCACACCTACATCAAAAATAGGAGGGGTGGTCTTTGGTACCCATACTCTTTTGGGTCCATGGGGGTTAGTCCCTTCTCTAACCCAAACAAAGTTCTTTGCTAAATTTGGAGTATGTAATCTATCATAGCAAAATTTAGCAAGGTGGCCCTTATGTCCACAATGTGTACATGTGTACACATGAGCATACATATGGTGATGGGTGTGTCCGTGAGGAGCATGTGTATGCCGTGAAGGGTGTGCATGCATAAAGGATGGAACTTGTTTCTTTCGAACCAAGGTTTCCAACCGTGAGTGGTTCATGGCACATTGGCTCATAGTGGAGCCCAAACAATCTACTCTCTTCTTTAACATACAAATATCATCAATAATTTTAGAAGAAGAGGTACATGCATTAGGTAGACTAGATGAAGAAGCTACACTAGCATGGCAAACATGTGCATCAATTTTATTTTGCAAAACAATATTCTTATCTAAACAAACATTCAACTCATTTGAAATAGAAATGATTTTGTTTTTCAAAGCAACATTCTCTTTTAAAACAAAATCAATTTTAGAAGACAAATTTTCATTTTTCTTCAAAAGAGTTTCATAATCATTTTTAGACTTTAAAAATTTATTTTCTTTTAAAGCAAGTTCAATTGAGATCTCAATGAATCCCTTTCATTATAGACCTCAACCTTTTCTTGCAAAACACAATCAAGTCTAGAATGCAAACACTTATTTTCTTTTTCAATTTCTAGACTTTTCTTTTTCAAAATCTTATATTTTTCAATTAGTTTTTCACAAACAATAGATAGTTCTTCATTCAAAGCATGGGGATCAACAATATCATCACATGAAGAACTAGCATCATAATCACTATCTAGGTGGGATTCCGAATGTACCTCAAGGGAGTCATTCCCTTGGACCATGAAGCATTGTGGATCGGATTCTCCACTAGATTCCTCTTCTTGAATTTGAACTTGAAGCTCCGAGGTGGTGGTGGTTGTCAATTTGTTCCACACTGCAAAGGCGGAATCAAAGTTAGAAACACATAAGAGATAATCTTTAGGAAGAGTGCTTCTAATGGTCTCTAGGGCTTGTGCATTGGCCCCTATATGATTACCATCACCAAGATAACATCTCTTGGTGGCGGCAAGGAAGACATGCAAACCTAGGGTCTTAGGTACATGGACATCCTATACTTCCAAACATCAATGTTGGAAGGGTCAAAACTAGGAGGGGTCATGAAGTCCATGGTAAACTATATATGAATGTGCAAACAAACAAATGCAAATGAGATTAGCAAGCAAATGGATCACTCCTAGGATGTTAAGCCTAAGTATCAGGAGCACTAGCTCTGATACCAATTGAAAAAGACCTAGAGGGAGGGTGAATAGGTGTAAGAGCTAATCTAAGAAACTTAATGCAAACTAAGTGCGCTAAATGCGGAAGCTAATGCAAATTATGCACAAACTAATACAATACAACAAGTATAACCGAATTCCCTTGCGAGGCTCTGGACTAACTCCCCTTGATTCCCCTTGAAATGGGTTGAGGCGCTATGTGAAGCTCTTGTTGGATGAGTATAAGTTAGGCACACACACACAAGCAATCCAAGCAATATGAAATACACACAATCAAGCCAAGCATATAAGAATGAATTGCAATATAAAAGATACAAGGCAACACAAGCAATGTATAAGAAATGAATGAATCAATGCTCAACACAAGCAAGTATGATATGATGATGAGTATGATGCTTTGCACAATTATAAGAGAGAGTTAGAGAGACAATGGATCAAAACGCAAACACCAAGATTTGTTTCGAGGTTCGAGCACCTTACTCTACATCCCCGCCTACACCACCGTGTAGGATTTCCAATCCACTATCTCCCATCGAAGGAACCTCTACCGAAGAGGATTTGTTACAACTCTAGGAGTACCAAACTCCTCTCTCAAACAACCACCTAACAACCGAGGGGTGGGCCCGTAGCCAATACAACAACCAACACCTCTACCGAAGAGGTCTACAACCAAACTCAATCACCTCTACCGAAGAGGGATCCAAACCAACAACCCAATACAACAATCTCCACCTCTACCAAAGAGGGAGCAACTCAAGAAATCAAGGGTTTACAACAAGTGGTATATTTCAACCACAAACCTCTTTCCTTTTTCTTTTTCCACAAAAATAAGATCCTAAATAGTTTAGGATAGAAGATATAGCTCAAGTGTGGAATCAAAGTGTTTTTGAAAACAAGCAACAAAGAAAAACTACTTGGGAAATCTCTTGTATATGATAGAAAATGAAATACCAAATCAAAATCCCAAAACCTAGTTTTCTTTGATTTTCCAAAAACCCAAAACAAATAAAGATGAGAAGTTTTAAAGCCCAAAACTCTTTTTAAAACTCTTTTAAACACTTCAGAAAACTGAAAATTTTTCTCTTAGAAAACTTGGCAAAAATCCCCAAAGAGATGGGATTTATATAGCCCCTATACAAAACTAGCCGTTAGGCTGATGTGGCAGCCTGACAGGCCACCGGTCGACCGGTCCGGTTGACTGCCAACGGTCAGAATTATGACCGTTGGGCAACTGCGGTCGACCGGCCCGGTCGACCCAGAAAACCAGAGAGCAGAGCTCTCAACTCGGTCGACCGTCCCGGTCGACCGTGTCTGTGCCTAACAGACGTGCACGTCTGTGCACGTCGGTCGACCCGAACGGTCGACCGGCCCTTGGTGCGGTCGACCGTCAGGGTCGACCGACCAGCCTGTCAGCACAAAAACAAGGTCAGAAAATTTGGAAAAATATTTTCTAAAAAATCTTTTATCTCTTTTAAAAATACCATAAAAATTGTTTTATCATTTTATATTGAAACTCAAACAAGTGATAAAAATTTCAAGACAATATATCAACATATCAATTCATTTTTGTGTCTTGCCAATTTTATCAAAAAACAAAACTTGTATTTTGTCAAACTTGATTTTTTTCAATAGGAAATCTGATTTTCCTAAAAACTTATAGAAATACAAAAACATGATATTTGAACATTATTAAGCATGATGCATATGGACATAGGTCTAATACACATTCAACAAATATATCATAGTTTTTGTCTTTAATTACAAAAATATGTTTTATACCAAAACATAAAACTACATGAATAGGTATGTCAAACTAAGTTTGTATAAGTCATATAAGCATGTATGTATATAGAGCACATCTAATATACATATAAAACATGTAAACTTGTTTTGATCAAACTATTCATGAAAACTCATATCGGTTAAACTAAAAACCGAAAAACCAATATCCAAACATGTGTGTGTTTTGTGCACTTGAGCATATCAACTATACTAAGCTTTACAAATGGATCTAAAACACACTAAACTAAACTAGGATACCTAAGACTTCTTGATGATCTTCATCTTCAAGTAGACTTGCTCCAAAACTCCATCCAAGGGCTAGGTAATGTGTGATCTTGAAGCTTTGGCCCTGGAATCATCATGAAAAGCTTCTAAACTCCTTGTTGAAGCTAATCACCAACTAATATCCTGTTAATGATCTGAAACTTAGAAACACAAGAATATTAGTAAACATAACTACATGAGTTGATCATCATCAAAACTAGAGTGGAAGGCCATTGGGCCAACAATTTTAACATGCCTAACACTTGCTACAGTAATTTTTAGTACATGATACCTTTCTATACGAGTTAATATATGATATTGCACTCAGTATTTACCCGACACTTGGCATGTTATACTTGACACGTGACATCTGACACCGACAGTTGACATGTTATACTTGATATATGATTTATGACACCGGCACTCGATATTTACACCGTCACTCAGTATTTACACCGGCACTTGATATGTTATACTTGATACCTGATCCACGACATTTGATATCAGACACCGGTACTTGATATATGTCATACTTGACACGTGATCCTGACACCCGGTATATGACATGCTTTCATGTGGTACAAATACATTGACCTGACATCGTGACCCTTGACCGGACATTACCACCCCTGATGCCTATATTACATGGCATATTCATGACTATGCCTTTTACGGGGACTTGGTATGATTATTATTATTACCAAACATTTGGTACTCCTGAACTCCTGTATACTTGAACCCCTGAAATAGGGAGGCTCCTGACATTACTCCTGATATTATACTCCCGTTGATCCCCGTAATAGGATAACCATTGATATTGGACCTTTGTGAATACCCTGTGGATATTATCATTTGACAATTGTAATATTTTAACAACTTATACCGGGATGGGGGAAATTGATGGGTACCGATGTAGCTTCTGTGTTTATGATGGCCATACAAATGTTGTACAACTAATTCTTGGGATTCGACCTGGAGGCCACCAGGCGCTTCCGTAGGGTGCACTGGCACCCCAACCTCCTGCCTGCCTGTCGGTTGTGCCATAATCCCCTGGGTATATTCCTGTAGGGAGCGGTGACACTTTATTCCTGTTCGGGCGTATACTAAGACCTTCGGGCATATAGTAAGTCCCGGTACATAGCGGTACGTTCGGCTCAGCACCGGATACTCCTGGACTGTTGTCCCAGGCATGCACGAGACGCATTCTATACATGGTTCGTCGTTCCCCATCAGTTTTCAATAACCAATTTCGCTCGACTTATATGCGAAAGTATATGGTACGGGCCATATATCGAAACATACAAATTTAACGAGTCTTAATTGTTGGCCCAAGGTTACAATCACCCAGCTTTTTGAGTTTTGATGATTACAAAATATATATAGTGATTTGTACTAATCATTTTTTAGTGTTTAAGTGTGTTTCAGGGTTCTAAAGATTCTAGTTGTGCTCTTCCCTAAAAATGACTTAATTCGGAATCGTTTGACTCAAGATGTCTCAATTCGGGATCAAGGATTCAAGCTATGCATCATTCCATAGAGAAGCCCTTATTTGAAGACTTTGTAGTCACCTAGAACCTTTGTAAGAATTAGTTTGTTAAAGAATGAGGTTATGTTTAGTTGGCTCAAGAAAATACACACACACCTTCATTTTTCAAAATACCATTTTTGTTTTGGGAAATTGATTTAGGATCATGTCTTGATGGTTTTACATGACTCAAAATTTTATAATTTTATATCTTGTTTATATCATGTATATCATCCTTTATAGCATGATACTTAATCATATAGCCTTACAAAATTATTTTGAAAATGTTTCAAAGTTCAAATAATTTCCTAGAAAAATCCTGTTTCAGGCCTGTCGGTCGACCGGCCGGTCGACCGGGTCCATTTCAGGCCTGATCGGTCGACCGGACCGGTCGACCGAGCCTTGTGATCAGGGCGTGTACGTTTGTGCACGTATGTCGGTCGACCGGACTGGTCGACCGACTGAAAGCCCTTTGCTCTCGGGTTTTGTCGGTCGACCGGGCCAGTCGACCGACAGAATAAAAAGAAGTTTTTCTTTGGCTACTGGTCGACCGACCGGTCGACCGAGTCTAACGGCTAGTTTGCCAATGGGCTGTCGGTCGACCGGGCCGGTCGACCGACAGCCGCCAGCAGCCATAACGGCTAGTTTTCAGAGATTTCATCATTTAATTTGAGTGAGATATTTTGATCTGATCTCTCTGAATTTTTGGGGGCTACTTCCTGACCTAATAAGCTAGTTTTAATGATGATTAGATCTTCTCTAATCCCTATAAATAGAGGGGATTGGTCACTTGCAAAATACAAGAAAAATTCCCATTGTTTTCAAGTTTCAAAAGAAAGAAAAGTTTTCAAAGCATTTAATTTTCTAAGTGCATTCTTGGTTACTATTTTTCAGTTGTGTTTCAAGCTATTTATTACTACTTTACAACTGAATTTTTCTCACTACACTTCTAGAGCCAAAAATCCTTCTCATTCTATAAGGAAGTTGTAAGAGAGAAGTTTGTGGTCTTGTAGATCACTTTGTTACTTGTTCCTTCTTGTGTTGAGTCCCTCTTCGGTAGAGGATTGGATTGGTGGGAGTTCGGTACTCCGGTCTTCGGTAGACCTCTTGTAATTGGTGGAGTTCGGTACTCCGGTCTTCGGTAGACCTTTGTAATTTCCTCGGTGGATATAGTGGAAACCCTTCACGGTGGTGAAGGCGGGGACGTAGAGCGGTGGCTCGAACCTTAAAACAAATCCTTTGTGTTTGCGATTGATTTCCATTTTGCCTCTTTATTGCTTTACATTTCTTTCTTGTGATATATCTTGTGTGCACTTCATTATTGCATCCATTTCATTACTTGCATTTTCTGGTCTTTACTCATCTCAACAAGAAAGCAATTACGCGCCTCAACTCATAATCTAGATGAATCAAAGAGGAGAAGTTCTAGAGCCCTTCACGGGAAATTCAGCTTCAATTTCTTGTTTTGAGTGACTGTTTGCTTCATTTTTACATACTTGTTTAAAAAGATCATTAGATTAGTATTAACACCTATTCACCCCCCCCTCTAGGTATTTTTCATTAATAATAACTTGATAATTGACTTCATGCTACATGAATTTTATTGTCATTTTCATACTTGCTATTTATTGTAGTTACTCCACGCTTGCTAATTTGATTACATGACATTTGACCTGCTACACTTGCTTTTATTTCATGCCACATAAATTCTAATGTCATTTTCATATTTCACTATTTATTGTGGTTATTTCATACTTAGTGATTTGGGTACATAATACTTGACCTGATGCATTCACTTTTGTTTATTCTTACCATTTGGGTTCTTGCATTCGCTGGGTTGCTCACTAACAACCCTGGATTTGCAAGTCCAGATCTTGCAGCTTGGACTGAGGTGGACCCTTCAGCTGAGGACCAGGCCTACTTCGAGGAGCAGGCGGATCAGCCATAACTTCATACCGTCTTCCCTGCTCACGAGATTCTCTCTTCCAGCTTGTGAGTCCTTATCTTTTGTACCCTGTATAGTCTACTTTTGTACTACCTGGTGATGTAATATTTATGTAATATTATGTCACAGTCTGTGATGACTGAGTACTTGTACTTTTGTGTTGAAATGTATACACCACGTATTTTCGCACTCTGATCCCTGTATTGTATTGTATTGATGCTTAGCGTACATACGTGATGGTACTATCGCCCTGCGTACGTATGTCACAGTGGCGTCCCCGTATTGAGGGAGCGGGGCGCCACACCTCCCGTTCTGGAAACATCACCCTCTGGTATCATTTATGGTTCAAGATTCTTAACTTTATTACTAACCAGAAGTTTCCAGTAACGACCACCGAGATCTCCGCCTGCAATCACCAGTCCCCTCTCCCATGTTGAAGACGCGCAACACCCCTGCATTCAAGGCAAATAGGTCATGTATGTAATCCTAACAGCTCAATGCCCCCTAATCACTGCCGTTATAACAAACTCGTATGTGGAGATCATGGAGAAACCCCATCAGCTCTCCTTCACCATGAACAGTTCAGTACAAATAGACCCTCTCCTCCAATGAGAAGTGGTCTTTTCCCTTTCACTCAATCCAAACTCAGAATACACCATTCAATTCCTGTAGTTCCTCTAAACTAGAGAATCATAGTGGATTTTGCTCCTCCTCCTCATGATTTTCCCGATTTGGGTTTTCATATAAAAATACTGTGTCTCTGTCTCCTTTCTATGTTGTGATTATTATTTTGCATTGACACACTTATAAACTCATTCTCTCGCTGGTGGTGTAGATCAATCGTCTGATCACTCGTAGAAGAATATCTCCACCATAAACTAGTGCTTTCATTGAGACTTGGGTCCTAACACTAAAGATCTCTTTCCTAAAAACCAAAAATCTTCCTCAAAAAAGCCTCTTTCACATCGACGATGGCCCCAAGAAAGCGAGTCCTTAACGGAGCAACATCTAAAGGCAAGGCCATCAGAACCACTGGGGCCACAGTCCCTCCTCTAACTGATTGGTCACTGAGATTGCATATTCGTTATCACATTCCTATATTTTATCTTAAATAAACTCTGCTATTTAACAATTTTTATCATTTAATTTTGTGCAAGTTTTATTAAATGGAGAAGAGAGAAAATGAGCCAAGCCTACTTAAATTTAGATTTAAATTAGTGGGACAAATATTTGAAGATATTAGGGAGCTAAACTGAAAAGACCTGCACAGAAAATACAGAATTTTAGAACTTTAGAATAAAGTACAAGGTACTCAGTGCTACCACGATAGCAAGTGGCTATGCGTGTCGTGATCCACAAGGAGGGACTTGCGATGAAAGTGTTTGTAAGTTTCTTTTAAAGTTACTGAAAATGGTTAAAAGTTCTTCTTTGTTCTTTAGAAGAAAATAAAAATTAAATCTATTGTTAAGTTAAGAAGAAAGTCAAAGCTAAGAGAAGGTAGATAAAATGGACAATGAGTTTATACAAAGCAATTAAAAGAATAAAGAGCTGATAGTTGGTGATGGAGGTGATTTAAACTAAAAATTAAAAGAAAGAAAGAAAACATAAAAGAACGTACTTACCTCTTCCGGTTGATGACTTACCTTGAATCCTTGGCAAAGACTTATCTCGTCTTGAAGGCGAGCAAAGCATGGCAAATAGGATCTTCTCCGTTCTCAGACTTAAACTATGAACTTAAATGAAAGCCAAAAATAAATCGAAACGGCTTTTCATCACCATAAGCCATCAAAGGCACTTGCAATGGCAAGAGATGTTTGATGCTATAGATTTCATTTGGATTATCATCAAAAATCGATAGAAGAAGAGTAAGAGAAGAAGAAGAGAAAGAATAACATGAAAACATAACTTTGATTTGATTCAAATAATAATGAAAGAAAAGAAGAACTTACACCGATGTCACCCTCAGTACAAGCTTCATTCTCATTCCTCCATGAATCTCTAATCTCAGTTACATAAATAAAATGAAAATTACATTAAAAAATTAAAAATCTAAGTTATAAACTACAGAATAGCCTAACATATTCTCTCTACTGAATCATTCCCTCTGTACTGCGAATTTACAGGTATTTATAGCAGAATATGAAGGGGGAGAGCGTTTGAAGATAGAGGAGCAAAAGCTCCCTCATATCTAATAAAATGGCCGTGGAAAAGGGGCCAAAGTCGCGTTTTCGCGACAGGGATCTGGCCAATGGGCCAGATCCCAGGGGCATTCCTCTATTGATCTGTTATGCGCGTATATCTTTTGTTAGATTTTTCGTTTGAGCTCTGATTTTACCATTATCCCCTTGATTCTCTCAGTTAACAAAATAAATTCAACTAAATCCAAATTAGTTATGAAATATTTGTAATTATCTTCTCTAATCTCTATTAATCTGTACCTGCAAAATTCAGACATTAAGACAATTAATTAGCAGAGATTATTACTAAATAAATATGAGACTGTAATAAGAATATGCCAAAATACATGTACGATCATACCCACACATGTATCTTTTACTCGTCCGCTAGCAAAACAAATAAAAATATAGAGATAACTTAATCTAACTCACTTTCGTAGGAATCACTGTTGCACTTAATATGTGCAACAAGCCGTTAAGCCAGTAGATTACCCCTAGAGGACGAGTTTTATCTTGTGAGGGTTTTCAATGGATTACACCTACAAAATCCATAAAGAAAGAGAAACAAAGTGTTAGTATTTTCGAAACGCATTTTGAAAATGAGAGAAAATATTTGAAGTATTATTGTAAGAGTTCAAGTAATCTATAAGTTGTAGGAAAACTGAATTTTTCAATATTAAATTTAATCTCTATTCAAAAACTTGTTATCAATCAATGTAATGAGTTAAACTGTATTTCTCATTTTGTCTATAATTTCCCTTAAGTCATATACACTTTCGTGACCTTAAAAATTTGACTAGGGTCCTTTAACGCTAACTCTTATATCTTATTTTTTTATTTTTTGTAGTATTATTTCTTAGTTCTATTAGGCTTTTTAATCTGCTCATGTAATGAGCCTTAGATCGGTAACTCTCAAACCAGACTGTCTTAGGGCACCGGGTGAGAAAACTCCCCAAAGACTTAAGGACTCGAGTAAATAAGGTCACAAAACTAATAATTTTATTTATTATATGGACCGCTTTTAAGCGTGAATACTTATGCTTTATGAGGCATAAATACTTAGCTTAATCAGAGAATTTTTGGATATATATATTTTTTCTTTCTCTCTCTTTTTTTAAAGCATAAGAATCTTTATTTTTGAACCCTAATTGTGCAAGTGTATAAAGTATACATATTTCATCAAGGTAAAAATCAAGACTAAATTACTTTTCAAAATTTTTTCTAACCCTAAAAATCAAATAAATAATATTATTTTGACCAAGTATAAGAAATCCTAATTATGATATACAATTCCTTAAAATTAACTTAATTTCTTAAAAATATAGATCAAAATATTGTTTCTCTCTTCAAAAAATTTTTAAAAGCAAAGAATATATTAATTTTTTTAAATAAAAAGAAAATTTATTTTATGTTAGAACCCTCCCCCGCACCTATCTATGCATTGTCCTCAATGTATGAATGAATGCATAAATGCATGAAAAAAAGAAAGGGAAGAAAAATATTACCTTAGGGTGGTGCCGGTGGTGGTCGGATTGGGCCAAGCGTTACTGCCCAATCAAGATAATGTGGCTACCTTTATTGACCTCTTTTCTATTTATATCCCCAATATGAATAAGATCATGTAAGATCGTATCATGAAAATTATTCTTTACATGATCAATCTTGAAAAATCATCACTGAGTCATTATGATCATACCTATATCCAACAAAAGAATATGACTTGGTGGAATGGTTGACTTAGGTTCAAGAGTGATAGGTTCAAGAACCATTACTAGCTCGAGAAAATTAACTTTGGGTTCAAGAGTCAGTTTTAATTCAAGAGTTGAGTTCAAATCAAATAATTTAATTTCACATTCTTTTTCAATCAATGAAATGTGCTATCCAAAAGTGGTGATTCAATTTCAAAATCTATGGATATAAAAAAATCAATGTTGGCTCGGGAAATGGGTCCAACTTGGGAAAGAATACGGAAGTCAACATAGATTCAAAAATTGGAATTGAATCACAAAATTGTGGGTCGGGGTCACATTCATATTCAAGTTCAATTTCATTGAAATGAAAACTTACCAATTTGTCAATGGGTTGATATTTGCCAAGTTCAAGATTTTGTTGTGAAATTGAATCTTGATCAAAGTCTTCTGGATACCATGATTCTTGATTTTCATCAATATGACTAGAAGTGTCACGAATAGTCAAAGATTGGGTAGGAAGAGCTTTCTTATTCGTACGCATATTTTCCAATTGATTAAGTCTTGCTTCTAACACATCGAACGGATCACTTTGAATTGAATCATAGATTTTATACTCTTTTCTAAGTCGGTATGTTCTTCTTGTTGTGGGACTTAAAAAATGGAGTAAGGATCTTGGATTTGAAGATTTTGATGGGATTTCGAGTCTTCTAGATTTTGAATTCGCCGCTCAAGTTCATCTACGACTTCCATTCTCTTTTCCCAGTTAATTGGTTCTTCTATTGGTTATTTGGAAAAAGAGTATATGAAGCTGGATATTGGTAAGGTGGTTGACCATATAACTCGGGGGAGTTGTATCCCCACTGACTCTGTGAAGAGTAATAATGATTGTTATATTCTTATTCATAGTATTGGGACTGAGACATATATTGATTCGGATAAGACCAATCTGACATCTTATTTGGTTAAAGTTATGATATTATGGGTTGTAATATCCGAGTCAAAAGAGATCGGGCTGAAGTATGGTTCACTATTTGCATAGAAATAATTGTAATTATAATTCATATCACTAAGATGTCAAAAACAAAAACAAAAATAAGTAAACAAACAAAAAAAATTAGCCTAAGTTAGGAGAGACCTTAGCCCTAGATGACTCCTAACTGGTTAGACTATCCCAGGGGGTATATTGCAGAATCTGATCACAAGTTAATTGGCCAGGTAAGGGTAAGACCAGTAAGAGGTATCCGTACCTAAGCAATGAGCCTAATTATGCCAAACCACTAGTCTTCGAGATTTCACCTCTCAATCCCCAACTTTTGACACTGATTTGGCAAGAGTTAAATTTTAATCAACTTTCCCTTACGTCAGTCTTCTATTGAGTCCGAGACATCTCTAGAGCCAATGTCTACTCAGTTTTAAATTAAGCTTGGGTTAGTGAGTGAGGAGATTGTTTATGGGCTAAGGGAGGGTAATGACTTCCCCACCTTATCTTGTTTAAGGATATGCTCTTAATTCAGTTTAGGACAGTGTACAAGTATATAGCAAAAAAAATAACACTCAAGCAATATTTCATATAAGAATGAACATTATACTAAATGCTATTCACACATACCTGACTCTAACACTTTTCAACAGTAAATAGAAAATTTAACGAAATAGACGCATGCCTAAATGAAAGTCCAAATGTTTTTTAGCATTTACAAGTAATAATTTACTGTTAAGATTAGAAAAGTATGCACAGTGAGTTAACAAGAAAATAAATAGCTGCAGAAATTTAAACTTTGCAGTTTAACTAACCTGCAAAAAAAATATGTTAGTAGTTCACTCAAATTGCCGCGGGAACGCGACAAATCTGAGGGCTTCTGGGCTCTGCTTTCTTGAGCAGAGTTCAGGGCCACTTATATGTCCACTATAGCAAAAACTTTCTTGATGTTAAACCTGCACACTAAGAACAGAAAAGAAAATTAATCAATAAAATAAACAAAAAGAGAGTTACTTACGTCCCTCCTCGGCAACAGCCTCAAAATTTGATTGAGTAAAGACCTGCACAAAAATACAGAATTTCAGAACTTAAGAATAAAGTACAAGTTGCTCAATGCTATCGCGATAGAAAGTGGCTATGCGGGTCATGATTCACAACGAGGGACTTGCGATGGAAGCGTGTTGTAAGTTTCTTTTAAAGTTACTGATAATAGTTAAAAGTTCTTCTTTGTTCTTTAGAAGAAAAAGGAAAATAAAGTCTATTGTTAAAATAAGAAGAAAGTGGAAAACAAGAGAAGGTGGAGAAAATAGAAAATGAGTTTATACAAATAAATAAAAAGAATAAAGAGTTGATAGTTGGTGATGGAGGTGATCTAAACTAAAAATTAAAAGAAAGAAAAAACCCTAAAAGAACTTACTTACCTTTTCTGGTTGATGACTTACCTTGAATCTTTGGTAAAGACTTACCTCATCTTGAAGGCGAACAAAGCATGGCAAATAAGATCTTTCCCATTCCTAGACTTAAACTATGAACTTAAATAAAAGCAAAAAATAAATAGAAACGACTATCCATCACCATAAGCCATCAAGGGCACTTGCAATGGCAAGGCATGTTCGATGCTATAGGTTTCAGTTAGATTATCATCAAAAACCGGTAGAAGAAGAGTAAGAGAAGAAGAAGAGAAAGAAGAACATAAAAACGTAACTTTAATTTGATTCAAATAACAATGAAAGAAAAAGCAAAACTTAAACATGTGTCACCCTCAGTACAAACTTCACTCTCATTCTTCCACGAAACTCTTCTCTAATCTCAGTTACATGAATAAAATAAAAATTACATAAAAGAAAACTAAAAATCTAAGTTACAAACTGTAGAATAGCCTAGCCTATGCTCTTTGCTGATCGTTCCCTCTGTACTGAGAATTTACAGGTAATTATAGCAGAATATGAAAGGAGGAGAGCGTTTGAAGATATAAAACAAACGCTCCCCCATATCTAACCAAACGACAGCGTAAGCCACAATTTTGCAGCAGGGATCAGGCCAATGGGCCAGATCCCAGGGGGTGCTCCTTTGTTGATCTCTTATGCGCATATATCTTCTGTTAGATTTTCCATCTGAGCTCTGATTTTGCCATTATCCCCTTGATTCTCCCAGTTTACAAAATAAATCCAACTAAATTCAAATTAGTTAGGGAATATTTGTAATTGTCTTCTCTAATCTCCATTAATCTGCACCTGCAAAAATCAGACATTAAGACAATTAAATAGCAGGGATTATTACTAAATAAGTATGAGAATGTAATAAGAATATGCCAAAATATGTTTACGATCAAGGATCCTTGACAGTAACAGCCATATCACTATCGGCCACGTCACATGGGATTATCTCAGGAAGAGACTTCAGTATTGACAGTCTCGATAATAGTGGCCTCGACAGGGTCCTCGACAGTGGCTAGCTCATCGGTTAGTGGCTCAGCAGTTGGCCCTTCATCTCCCAAAACCTCCAGGATCTCTACATTCTCGATTTCATCTCCCTAGATGGTAACTTTGCCCTTACTGAAAGTAGTGGCAGCCCCACCAGAAGGCCCAACATCGTATATTTGTTCTCCGGGTCTTTCAAGACTGAAATAAGGTGCCTCATCTCCTTCTCAGTAGTGGAAGAGATCATCAAGACCTTCCTCTCCCCTACCAGTAGCTTCTTTACCTACTTTCAAGTTTAAAAAGCAAAATAGTTAATAATGGAAGTAAAAAGGGAAGGGAAACTGTACGGAGATAGAGAAGAATGGTCTTACTAGAAGCGTAAGCAGATTCCTCCTGGGTTTCCTTTGGAACAGATGACTCAACAATCAAAGGGCTAGGTGGAGTGATGTATGCAATTGATTCACCCTCCCAACAGAAGAAACCTCCCTGGTATCTCGATTAGGCTTGCTCACCACTAGGTTCCTTCGAAGTTTGCTAGAAAAAGACTCATTCCTCTTTCTTTTAAAGTGGATGTCAGAATCTTCTTCTTCCTCTTCTTCAGCCTCCTCTTCCTTAACAGAGGCTTTACCCGCCCCACTGGTGGCTTTCTTGGTAGCTTTGCCACATACAGCTTCCTTGAGACTAGGGCTCTTAGCATCTGAAGTCTCGCTGTCAACTTCAGGCAAATATTCTGGAATGCCTGGTACCCGGACCCACTTCCCTGATCGAGTTTGGATACCTTCTGCTTCAAGCAGGCAGAAATTAGCCTGAACCTGAAGGCATTGATCTTAAACTCTAATGGAGTTAGAAGTATGATACCACTGACAAAACCCTAACTCGTCAAAAGATTAGGACCCTACAGTGGCATACAAAGATGAACCCCAGTACAACCAACAATGAAGTACCTCTAAGCCCGCCCACCATCAATCAGATTGCCAACACTAGATGAGAGTTATGGTTGCCGACATACAGTTGGTCGTATCCAAACTGTTACGCAAACTGGCTGGACATGTAGGGCTCTAAGTAGCAGACATTCGTGAAGCGATATAATAAATGGTATGGCCTGATGTTGACCAACCATTTGAAGATTCCTTGCCCAAGTGAAGAATGGTCATCTTCTTCATCTCGGAACTCTTTGTCGTATTGCTAGGGGTGTGAAGGAAACACCAGAAGAGACTGTAGACATCATAGTGATGAACTAACCTCCAGATGCCCGCCACATACTTCCTTTCCCATTGTGAATTTTCAATGTGAAGATGTGTGAAGCAGATATCTTCTGGCAGTTCTTCTCCCGGTTGGATTATGGATGGACAGTATAATGCAAATCACGCCATCATATAAGTGTAGGTCAGCTCCACCCTGGGGTAAGGTCCATCGCAAGGAAGAACTTGCCCTTTTCGTGGTCGTCGACCTGCAGAATACTTCTGCCAGTGTCCGGAGACCGCGTTGGATGCAGCAAACTAGCTGGATAACCTAAAAAAGCACCAATGATAGGATCCTATCATGAGGAAGAGATGGAACCATGCACTTCTTGAGCCATGCCGACAATAAGCCGACTAGTACGGCTTTTCGCAACATGTTCTGACTTGCTTGGCAATGAAAACTCTTGAACTTGTCGCCCTTCTCATAGATCCCATCATTCTCCTCCAAGACGACATTGTCGTGCCTGCTGGATGACATCATCACAATGATATGTTCCCCGGCCACTGGAACTTGAATCTCTTCGGGGCATCGTCCAAAGTAGGAAATAAATGGTCAGCCCAACTCTTCAATCCGTTCACATTCCCATAGACGTGGTGGACATCAAGGCAGATGTAGAAGTGGCATATAAGCTCACGATATCTCTCAAACAAGGAGGAATCTTTCTTCTCCAACTGCTCGAGCTCTAGTGTGCATGGGAAGTACTCCTTATATAGTAGAGAACCCATTGGGAGATTTGATACTTCGCATATCTCGTGCAAAGAGAGGCCCAGTTCACCAATTGAAGTAAAGAAAGTCCCAGAAGACAGATAATAGAGCTCAAAGATGGAATAAAAGTTGGGCACACTCACTTTTATCCCAAAGCAAGTGGCCCTGACCGCTTCATGAAATCTGAACCTCCGTAGATCTTCACCAAAAATACTATAAGACATACAGAGTCAAATTCCTCCACTATAGCTTTTGAGTAGGGTGAACCCGGCTTGGGGTCTTGAAGTCCATCGCCGGGTAATTGCCATGAGCTTTGGTAAACTAATTTATAAATGTTTGTGCCATCGCCGGATTCTTCCCCACCGGTACATTCTGTCTACGTTACCCGGATGCAAGCCATGCACATTCCGACTAGGTCTAGACTGGTAGTAACTGAGAGGTGTTAAAATCCCTACGTGTGCTGAGTTTGCAGACTAGGTCATCAACCAATTCATCTTCCGCGGTATAGTTATCGACTAGAACAAAGAAAGGGGGAAGTGTCGTTTACTTGACGAGAGATAATATTTCTCCTTCTCGATCGTGAAAATCCACTGACCTTCCTTGATGAGAAATTGTTGGTCACTGTCAGGCGCTGCATCTCCAAACATGAAATTGGGCTTCCGATAAAAATTCTTGTTGTCTTCTTCAAGTACAGCGGCAGTTAGAATACTTTTCAAGGTGTGTTGGTCCACTACAAGAATTAACGCATTTCGTTCTGGCATACTCTTATTGCTAAAAAGCGAGGCCTGCCCCTGAAATTGAAAATGGGTGCTCCCGTCCATCCCCCTCACAGACCCAAAGAGACTGTTCGACGGTCTAGGAACATAGTGCACTGCAAAACAGAAAGAGGCAAACATGTTAGTGTCACGATAACTAAACAAGAAAATTAGAGACACAATCTCTTCAAAATAGAAACCCTGCTTCTAAAATCCTAGTTTCACTCAAGAAGCTAAGGCATAGCCTCATCTAGCTAGCCAGGGTCTAGCCTCACATAGGATCCTAAAGTATAACTTCATACAGATGCTAAGGCATAGCCTTTCCTAGCTGACTAGAACCTGCCTCGCATAAACTGCTAAAGCTTGAATTCATTGAAGAAGCTAAGGTGTAGCTTTGCCTAAGAGGCCAGATATTAGCCTTGATTGAGGAAGAGAAATTGAATTGAAATAAAGAAAAAGTTGAAGTTAGAAAATTCTTAGTCTCTTCTCAATTTATTCGCGTAGCAAGGGCTAGACGAGTCGATTCACAGGGAAGGATATTGTAACGCCCCGGTCCTGCGGGTACGGGGACGTCACTGCGACGTACATACGCAGGTCAGAAGTACCCTCACGTATATACGCTAAGCATCAGTACAACAAGAATCAGAGTACGACAAAGCGTAGCGTCCATTCATATGCCAACATAAGAAATACAATTATACAAGGTTATCACAAGTTGTGACATACTCTTACATATCACATGCATCATATATCACAGCCAAGCACAAAAGTACGATTTACAATATAATTACAATATGCTCACGAGTTGAAAGGGAATCCCGCGAGCTCAAAAGGAAGGTCAGGTACAACAGAAACCGAGACTAGTCAACTTGCTCGGCAAGGAAAGCTTGATCTTCCACAGAAGGCTCCACCTCGATCCAAGGTTCGGAACCTGAACATACAAATTCAAGGGAGTCAGGACCTCCCAAACAAGTGATCATGTTACAGCCGAGTGGCATAAGAATAAGAATATGAGAGTTGGTACAATATCAAGAAAAATCATCCAGCAAGTAAAAGGAGCATAGCATGTCATAAACGAAAGGGCATTGTATATGCTTAAGCTACGGCCTCATGAGACCAGTACTTTGAGGGATAATCCAAACAAGGAAACCCTCATCTATATACCTTCATCTCATGTCACCGTAATCCAAGCGCATACAACAACCACAGTTAACGTCTTTTATTATTATTATTATTATTGCTCGTCTTACCCTGATATCTACCTATGTGAACTAGCGTCCCAGCACACATAGATCCATATCCAAGTAAAGCAAGGTTGTTATTGGAAACCAGCGGGGGTATCAACGAACTATGTTTACAGTGGGTCCCGTGCATACCCGGGACCACGGCCCAGGATTGTTCCGTTGCTTGGTAACGGAACCTGCCGCAAGGCAAACAGGAGGGACTTATGTATGCCCTTTTCATGATGGTACCAGGAAGGAGGGAGCCAGCACTCCCCTCGGTCGCCTGGAGGCCCACAGGTCAGACCGGAAATTTAGTTGCACAACATACCTAATGCCACTGTAAACACGAACACATATTGATAGCCGCATGTTTCCCCCGACCCAATGTAAGTTGTCTCATTTTATGGTATATTAAATAATTATCAGATTTCGGGAATGAGCAGGAACATGTCAGGAGTACAGGTATATCAGGAGTACTAGTTCGTACTATCAAGTAATCAAGTTTGTAAATCATGAAGTCCGGTTATCATTCCCGTTATAATGATAATTATAGGAGTCAGGTGTATCATGCCTTATGTTAATAGATAGCATGATAAGAGGTGATATTCATCAAGTGACAAGTCTTGCAAATAGCAATATAATAAATGACCCAAAGATAATGTTCATAATCAAAGAAGTAATTAACCATAACAATTAATCAAGATTAGTCGACTAGGGAGAGAAATTAGTCGACTTAGAGAAGGAGTTAGTCGACTATAGTAAAGGGTCAAATCGACTTAAGGAGGCTGCGTTTGGTTGGGTCGCGTCTCAAAAAGTGGCGCGTTTCAAGAAAGTGGTGCGTATCAGGAAAGTGGGCAGAATGCGGAAATGTGAGCAGAACGCGGGAAAGTGGGCAGAACGCGGAAAAGTGGGCAGAACGCGGAAATGTGGGCAGAACGCGGGAAAGTGGGCAGAATGCGACAATGTGGGCAGAACGCGGGAAAGTGGGCTAACTTTTGAGGGTTGCGTTTGTTTACAATTATGAAAGAAATATCCAAGTCTTGGCGAGTAGAATTACTCGCCTAGAATGCGTCCAATGTCCAGCAAGAGTGCCAAGTGAAGAAGATGAGTCCTTTGCCAAATTAATCACCAAAACGATCACCGGAATAATCGCGAACGATTACCGGGAAATCTACGGTGATGAAGCTCGGTCCCAAACCAAAAGGAGGGCACCGGCTAGGAGTCCTGTCAACGGAGAAGAACACGGCCCCAATCCCAAGGAGTGGCCGGTCTCCACAAGAGAAGGCAAAAGGTTGATGGTGCAAGTCCAACTCAATATGGCAAAATGAGATTTTGCAAATGGCGTTGCGGGGAATGAAGCTATAGTCCGTCGGAAAGAGGTTGACGAGGAGGTGAAGATGGTATGCTTGGTGGAGGCTACGGTGGTGCAGGTGGTGGTGGAAATGGTGGTGAAGTCTTGTGGAGGAGATGGGTTCCTTGAAGTCTCTTGGTGAAAGGAGGTTGAAGAAGATGGTGTTTGTTGGTGGAAATGGAGGAGGAGATGGAGAGGAAGAAGGTGGAGGAGTTGGTGGAGTTTGGTGTTGGAATAAAAATGGAGAAGGGGAGGGTTGTGGTGGCCGGCCAAGAGCTTGGTGGTGGTGTGCTTGCTGTTGGAGCTCACAGGAAACAAAGGAGATGAAGAAAGTGAAAGAGAGAGAAGATGGGGATGCATGTATATATAAAGGGGAAAATAATATAATAATAAGCCATCATCACTTTCCCTCCAAAGATTGCTGCGTCCACAATGTCCCAAGGCTGCGTTTAGGCAAATATAGAGCCAAACGCGGGAACTCAAGGCTGCGTCCAGAAGAAAACGCAAAGAGGCTGCGTTTCAAAAGAAAAGGACAAGGCATGGGTGATTGGACTTGAGTTGAATTGGCCCATAAGCATTTAATGCAGCAAGGGGAGGGTCACTGCATTAATGATGGATCCAACTGGCGAAGCTCGCGTTTGAGGAAGGAGAGAGGAAAATGGGAAAAAGAGATAAGTGAGATACTTGGATAAATTCTCGGTATCTGGGAAAATACCGAAAACTCCAGAAATGACAAAAAATTGGAGTATCTCCAAAAACTTTATAAAAATTCTCAAAAATCATAATATTATAAAATGACTTTTGGTAAAATCGGTTTTCAGAAACTCTATCTCATTTTCAAAATAAAAATCCTGGAATATACTGGGATCGGTGTCTACACCGGGTAGGCGGAATTTTTGATAAAATCTGAAAATTCCCAGAAAATGCCCAAAGGAAGAAAATATAATTCTAAGAAGGAATGCGAAAGCAGAATCCGGAAATTTGATTCCAATTGTAAATTAAAATTCCTGGAATCAACCAGTGATACTAGTCGACACCGGTTTTGAAGATTTACAATTTTATTCTGAAAAATTCCAGAAAATCATGAAAAATCTAGAATATTAAAAAATAATATTTGAAACTAAAATTAGTCAAATCTGAATACCAAGCAGATCAAATCATGCAGTACTGCCATATGAGTAAGTATTTAAATAGCAGAAAATAAAATAAAATAAATAAAATAATAAGAATAAAATGCACCAAAAATCAGGATACGTAACTGTGCACGTATACTGGGAATGGGGTGTTACAATCTATCCACCTTACAAAAATTTCGTCCTCGAAATTTCAGGAAGGGGAAGATGACGGTAGAGAGAATAGGAAGAAAGGGTTTTACCAACTAAGTTGAAAATAGTTGAGGGTATCGCTCACGAATAACGTCCTCCGTTCCCATGTGGCTTCTCCTGGCACATGCCTATTCCAAGAAACCAATACTAATGGTATTGCCTTATTCTTCAATGTCTTGATACTTTTATCCAGGATGGCCATTGGCTGCTCTTTATAAGACAAATCTGACTGTAATTCCAGTTCGGAGTGATCTAGAATGTGACTCTCATCCTTGACATACTTCCTCAACTGTGACACATGGAATACATTGTGTACTCCTTCTAAAGATGGCGGTAATGCCAATCGGTAAGACACATCTCCCACACGATCCAAAATTTCGAATGGGCCGATGTATCTTGGACTAAGTTTTCCACGAGTACCGAACCGGATTACCCCTTTTGTGGGTGATATCTTTAAAAATACATGCTCACCGGTTCTGAATTCCAATGGCCTTCTGTTTGTGTCTGCCCAACTCTTTTGTCGGCTCTGTGCTGCCCGGAGGTGATCTCTGATAACTCGGACTTTGCTTGTTGTCTGAACTAGAATGTCTGGTCCCATAAGTCTTCTTTCGCCGACTTCGTCCCAACATATCGGTGACCTGCATTTCCTGCCATACAATGCCTCAAATGGGGCCATTTTGATACTAGCCTGATAGCTGTTATTATAAGAGAATTCTACCAAATGAAGATAGTCTTCCCATGACCCTCTAAATTCTATCATGCAGGCTCGTAACATGTCTTCAAGGATCTGGATAGTCCGTTCAGATTGTCCGTCTGTCTGGGGGTGATATGAAGTACTGAATTTCAGACGAGTTCCTAAATTTTCTTGGAGACTTTCCCAGAAATGTGATCGGAATCTCGTATCTCTATCTGACACGATACTAACTGGAACTCCATGTAGACGAACAATTTCTTTCATATATTTTTCTGCAAGAACTTCTGTTGACTGACCTACTCTGAAAGGTAGGAAGTGAGCTGCTTTTGTGAGGCGGTCAATGATTACCCATACTGCATTGTTACCCTTAGGACTGCGGGGTAGTGCTGTGACAAAATCCATGGTGATATGTTCCCACTTCCATTCGGGTATTGGTAAGGGCTGAAGAAGTCCAGCTGTTCTCTGGTGTTCTATCTTTACCTGCTGGCAAACTAAGCACTTGGCCACATGTTGGGCTATCTCCCTTTTCATGGCATTCCACCAGAACTTCTGTTTCAAGTCTTGATACATTTTATTTCCTCCCGGGTGTATGGAATAGGCTGAACTATGTGCCTCTGCCAAATTTTCTGTCGGACTTCTCCTTGGGGGACACAAATTCTGTTACCAAAATATAATGCGTTGTCTGAATGAATACGGAGGTCAGTTCTCAATCCAGCTTCTATCTGAGCTCTGAATTTCTGTAATCTGGGGTCTTCTTTTTGAGCTTCTTTAATCTCATCCATCAGGATTGATTGAATCTGAAAGGTCATCAACTGTCCTGTTTTATCAATCCCTTGTACTATCATTAAGTCCAATTTTATGATATCCTGAATCAACTCCTTCTGTTGCGTAAGTTGTACTAGCATTTTATTCTCTGGCTTCCTGCTCAATGCATCTGGTACTGTATTGACTCTGCCTGGATGATACTGTAAATCTATATCATAATCTGCCATTAATTCAAGCCACCGTCTCTGTCTCATGTTTAATTCTTTCTGCGTGAAAATATACTTTAGACTCTGTGATCAGTGTAGATTAGCACCTTGTCTCCCAGAAGATAATGTCTCCAGATCTTCAATGCAAATATTACCGCCGCCAGTTCTAAGTCATGGGTTGGGTAATTCCTCTCATGTGGTTTCAATTGCCTAGATGCATAAGCTATGATATGATCATGCTGCATTAATACACATCCTAGGCCTTTCCCGGATGCATCACTGTATATAACCATCCCTCCTCTTCCCGAGGGAGTCCTCAAAACTGGAGCTGTAATGAGTCTTTCCTTTAATTGTTCAAATGCTGCAGCACATTCCTCGGTCCATATATATTTTCTCCTTTTCGGGTGAGCTTCGTTAACGGGGCTGCAATCTTAGAAAAATCTTGGACAAAGCGCCTGTAATATCCGGCCAATCCAATAAAACTCTTAATTTCTGTTACTGTCCTTGGAATAGGCCAGTCCTTCACTGCCTGAATTTTACTGGGGTCTACTGAAATTCCTTCTTCTGAAATTATGTGTCCAAGGAAGGCCACACTATTTAACCAGAATTCACACTTGCTTTGCTTAGCATGAAGTTGTTCCTGTTGGAGAGTCTGTAACACTATTCTCAAGTGGTCTGCATGCTCTCTGTCGTTCTTCGAATAGATCAAGATGTCATCTATGAAAACAACTACAAACTGATCCAAATATGATGAGAACACTCTGTTCATCAAATCCATGAAAATTGCAGGGGCATTGGTGACTCCGAAGGGCATAACTAGAAACTCATAATGGCCATAACGAGTCCTGAATGCTGTCTTTGGAACGTCTTCTTTCTTTACCTTTAGCTGATGATAACCTGATTGTAAATCCAATTTAGAAAATACTTGAGCTCCATGAAGCTGATCAAACAGATCATCAATTCTTGGTAAAGGGTACTTATTCTTGATGGTAACTTTGTTCAATTCTCTATAGTCTATACATAACCGTTTACCACCGTCCTTCTTGTTGGCGAATAGCACTGGAGCTCCCCATGGTGAAGCACTTGGTCTAATCAATCCTTTGTCAGAGTATTCTTGTAGCTGTTTCTTTAAAATCTCCAACTCTGTGGGTGCCATCCTATATGGAGCTTTGGATATCGGAACTGTACCTGGAAGGGTATCAATAGAAAACTCAATTACCCTATCGGGTGGAAGCCCTGAGATTTCCTTAAATACTTCTGGAAACTCATTCCAAACTGGTACTCTCTTTTTCTGGATCTCACCAGCAGTCATCTGTGCTTTTTCCTTGACAGGTTGTGTTCTCCTTCAAATTGGAACTCAGGCTGAAGTGGTATCTTGAAAATGACTTTCTTGTTTCGACAATCAATGACTGCATGGTATTTACTGAGCCAAGTCATGCCTAAGATTACGTCGTACCCTTTAGTATCTAGTACGAGCATATCCACTGTTAATGTTCTGCCACACAGTCCCACCGGACAGTCTACACAAACTCTATTAGAGATGACTACTCCGTTACCGGTACTAATCTCCCACTGGTGGTCTAAACATTCAACAGGTATAGAGTTCAAAGCAATGAAACTATCTGATATGTAACAATGAGAAGCGCCAGAATCAAAGAGGGCTAAGACAGGTTTAGAGTGCACCATAATCTTACCTGCTACCACTTCTCCAGAAGTTTGGGCCTCTTTCGCCGTCAAGTTGTAGGCTCGTCCTCTTCCACGACCTGCTGCATTTCTAACTCCCCTCTGGACTGGGCGGATAGCTTGTAGTGGGGGAGGGGGAAGAGCCCTCTTAACCATTGGTCCTTGGTTCCTCTGTCCATCTGGCCCTGGAAGTGCTGGTAATGCTGGGTTGACCATTCCATTCTTTTGTGGGGGCAGACTTCTACTGAATGATCACGGGAACCACATGCCAGGCATAACCCATTTGCCCTACGGCAATTCTGTTGAGTGTGACCCGGTTTTCTGGCAATAGTTACAAACGGGAAATGGTTGGGTTGTCTGAAAGGGGGCTCGCCGAAATGGTCGTCTCATTGGCGGAACCCTCGCTGCTCTGTATGGACCTCCTCTCCCTGCTGGTGGAAATGGCCTCTTCATGGCCTGGTTCCTTATCATGTTAGATTTCCCTTTCTCCAGACCTCGCTCCACCTCTCGAGCTATGATGAGGACTTGGGAATACGTTTTCAGCTGCTGGGGCATCAAGAGAATTTGAATGTCCATTCGCAAACCCTGTTGGAACCTACTCGCCCGCTTTTCTTCATCAGCCACCATATATGGAGCGAAGCGGCTCAGCCTCAAGAACTCAGCGGCATACTCATCCACAGACCGGTTCCACTGCTGAAGTCGGATGAACTGTTCTTCCATTTCTTTCTGAGCGGTGGCAGGAAAAAATCTACTATAGAAGCTTTGAGAAAACTGGTCCCAAGTGACAGGTTTCTCCAGTCTTGCTTCTTCAGCTAGCCACCAGGTCCTGGCTACATCCTTTAGTTGAATCTTGGCGACCTCTACCTGATTTTCTTTGGGACCCGGGCTGCGTTCAACAAATCTGTGGTGTCGATCAGCCACTGTTCAGCATCTAGTGGTTTCTCTTCTCCCGTGAATATCGTCGGTTGTAACCGCCTGAAGTCTGATACATTCCCCGGCCTTTGTTCCTTGGGAGTTACTAACTCTTACCGAAGGAGTTCCGTCTGTGTTGCTGATTTTCCATCATAGTCTGGATAACCCTCAGAATCTCAACATTCTCTCCCGTGGGCCCGTTTGATGTTTGCCCGGAGTTGCTACGACCCGTCCTTCTATCCATACTTATGTTGGTAAAAAGGAGACTGGAAACTGGAAAGATGGAAGGATTTTAGGACACAAGGAAAGGAATCAAGAAGGACAAGATAACTTTGTACATTGTAGTTGGCAATGGCAAATTCCATTAATTTGCTGCTTGGTTGTACTATAGGTGTGAGAGCCTAGGCTCTGATACCAACCTGTAACGCCCCGGTCCTGCGGGTACGGGGACGTCACTGCGACGTACATACGCAGGTCAGAAGTACCCTCACGTATATACGCTAAGCATCAGTACAACAAGAATCAGAGTACGACAAAGCGTAGCGTCCATTCATATGCCAACATAAGAAATACAATTATACAAGGTTATCACAAGTTGTGACATACTCTTACATATCACATGCATCATATATCACAGCCAAGCACAAAAGTACGATTTACAATATAATTACAATATGCTCACGAGTTGAAAGGGAATCCCGCGAGCTCAAAAGGAAGGTCAGGTACAACAGAAACCGAGACTAGTCAACTTGCTCGGCAAGGAAAGCTTGATCTTCCACAGAAGGCTCCACCTCGATCCAAGGTTCGGAACCTGAACATACAAATTCAAGGGAGTCAGGACCTCCCAAACAAGTGATCATGTTACAGCCGAGTGACATAAGAATAAGAATATGAGAGTTGGTACAATATCAAGAAAAATCATCCAGCAAGTAAAAGGAGCATAGCATGTCATAAACGAAAGGGCATTGTATATGCTTAAGCTACGGCCTCATGAGACCAGTACTTCGAGGGGATAATCCAAACAAGGAAACCCTCATCTATATACCTTCATCTCATGTCACCGTAATCCAAGCGCATACAACAACCACAGTTAACGTCTTTATTATTATTATTATTGATCGTCTTACCCTGATATCTAGCTATGTGAACTAGCGTCCCAGCACACATAGATCCATATCCAAGTAAAGTAAGGTTGTTATTGGAAACCAGCGGGGGTATCAACGAACTATGTTTACAGTGGGTCTCGTGCATACCCGGGACCACGGCCCAGGATTGTTCCGTTGCTTGGTAACGGAACCTGCCGCAAGGCAAACAGGAGGGACTTATGTATGCCCTTTTCATGATGGTACCAGGAAGGAGGGAGCCAGCACTCCCCTCGGTCGCCTGGAGGCCCACAGGTCAGACTGGAAATTTAGTTGCACAACATACCTAATGCCACTGTAAACACGAACACATATTGATAGCCGCATGTTTCCCCCGACCCAATGTAAGTTGTCTCATTTTATGGTATATTAAATAATTATCAGATTTCGAGAATGAGCAGGAACATGTCAGGAGTACAGGTATATCAGGAGTACTAGTTCGTACTATCAAGTAATCAAGTTTGTAAATCATGAAGTCCGGTTATCATTCCCGTTATAATGATAATTATAGGAGTCAGGTGTATCATGCCTTATGTTAATAGATAGCATGATAAGAGGTGATATTCATCAAGTGACAAGTCTTGCAAATAGCAATATAATAAATGACCCAAAGATAATGTTCATAATCAAAGAAGTAATTAACCATAACAATTAATCAAGATTAGTCGACTAGGGAGAGAAATTAGTCGACTTAGAGAAGGAGTTAGTCGACTATAGTAAAGGGTCAAATCGACTTAAGGAGGCTGCGTTTGGTTGGGTCGCGTCTCAAAAAGTGGCGCGTTTCAAGAAAGTGGTGCGTATCAGGAAAGTGGGCAGAATGCGGAAATGTGGGCAGAACGCGGGAAAGTGGGCAGAACGCGGAAAAGTGGGCAGAAACGCGGAATGTGGGCAGAACGCGAAAAAGTGGGCAGAACGCGGAAATGTGGGCAGAACGCGGAAAAGTGGGCAGAACGCGGGAAAGTGGGCAGAATGCGAAAATGTGGGCAGAACGCGGGAAAGTGGGCTAACTTTTGAGGGTTGCGTTTGTTTACAATTATGAAAGAAATATCCAAGTCTTGGCGAGTAGAATTACTCGCCTAGAATGCGTCCAATGTCCAGCAAGAGTGCCAAGTGAAGAAATTCAGTCCTTTGCCAAGTTAATCACCAAAACGATCACCGGAATAATCGCGAACGATTACCGGGAAATCTACGGTGATGAAGCTCGGTCCCAAACCAAAAGGAGGGCACCGGCTAGGAGTCCTGTCAACGGAGAAGAACACGGCCCCAATCCCAAGGAGTGGCCGGTCTCCACAAGAGAAGGCAAAAGGTTGATGGTGCAAGTCCAACTCAATATGGCAAAACGAGATTTTGCAAATGGCGTTGCGGGGAATGAAGCTATAGTCCGTCGGAAAGAGGTTGACGAGGAGGTGAAGATGGTATGCTTGGTGGAGGCTACGGTGGTGCAGGTGGTGGTGGAAATGGTGGTGAAGTCTTGTGGAGGAGATGGGTTCCTTGAAGTCTCTTGGTGAAAGGAGGTTGAAGAAGATGGTGTTTGTTGGTGGAAATGGAGGAGGAGATGGAGAGAAGAAGGTGGAGGAGTTGGTGGAGTTTGGTGTTGGAATAAAAATGGAGAAGGGGAGGGTTTGTGGTGGCCGGCCAAGAGCTTGGTGGTGGTGTGCTTGCTGTTGGAGCTCACAGGAAACAAAGGAGATGAAGAAAGTGAAAGAGAGAGAAGATGGGGATGCATGTATATATAAAGGGGAAAATAATATAATAATAAGCCATCATCACTTTCCCTCCAAAGATTGCTGCGTCCACAATGTCCCAAGGCTGCGTTTAGGCAAATATAGAGCCAAACGCGGGAACTCAAGGCTGCGTCCAGAAGAAAACGCAAAGAGGCTGCGTTTCAAAAGAAAAGGACAAGGCATGGGTGATTGGACTTGAGTTGAATTGGCCCATAAGCATTTAATGCAGCAAGGGGAGGGTCACTGCATTAATGATGGATCCAACTGGCGAAGCTCGCGTTTGAGGAAGGAGAGAGGAAAAATGGGAAAAAGAGATAAGTGAGATACTTGGATAAATTCTCGGTATCTGGGAAAATACCAAAAACTCCAGAAATGACCAAAAATTGGAGTATCTCCAAAAACTTTATAAAAATTCTCAAAAATCATATATATTATAAAATGACTTTTGGTAAAATCGGTTTTCAGAAACTCTATCTCATTTTCAAAATAAAAATTCTGGAATATACTGGGATCGGTGTCTACACCGGGTAGGCGGAATTTTTGATAAAATCTGAAAATTCCCAGAAAATGCCCAAAGGAAGAAAAACATAATTCTAAGAAGGAATGCGAAAGCAGAATCCGGAAATTTGATTCCAATTATAAATTAAAATTCCTGGAATCAACCAGTGATACTAGTCGACACCGGTTTTGAAGATTTACAATTTATTCTGAAAAATTCCAGAAAATCATGAAAAATCTAGAATATTAAAAAATAATATTTGAAACTAAAATTAGTCAAATCTGAATACCAAGCAGATCAAATCATGCAGTACTGCCATATGAGTAAGTATTTAAATAGCAGAAAAAAAATAAAATAAATAAAATAATAAGAATAAAATGCACCAAAAATCAGGATACGTAACTGTGCACGTACACTGGGAATGGGGTGTTACAGATATGATAGAAGCTTTTCAGAATGAATTCTCTAACAAATAGCTTGGAAAAAGAATATTGATTATAAGAAAAAGGATTTAATTAAGTAAAGGAGATTATAGTCTACTAGTCATCTATCACAACTAAGTATTAGTTTAAGAGGGAAGAACATCATATTGAAGTCATAAAAATCTGCCCTAAGGTTTTGATTGAGACTCAAGTAAGATAAGTAAAAATATTATAAACCCTAATTAGAGTACACTAATTATAATTAAACTTTAGTTCATCCTAGTTTCTAAGTATAGCATAAGAAAATTATTTTAAACCTAACAAGATGCTATCAAAGTTTCTAAATATGAACTAAGAATAATCATGAAAAAGTGCAACCCTAAATTAATTCAACTTAATTAATTATTCATCTTCAAGAATTATCAATTTAATCCTACAACTTTTAATAAGCATGGATTTCAATTAATTCATCTTTTAGACTAAACTTAGATGATCGATATATTAGCAAACTACAAGTTAATTTAGTTATTCATATTTTTATTATTATCAAAATTTATTATGAAGAAGGAAAGATGCATAAAAAAAAAGAAAGGAACAAAAGCAAATAAAAGAAACTAAAGTAATAAAACAATTAAATTAAAAAATAAGAGAGATGAAAAAAATAATGAACCTTTATTAATAGGTGTCGCCGGCTAATTACAAGTTCTTCTTCTTCAAAAATCTTCTTCTCCAAATAGAAAGCAAAATGATATGAAGAAATTCGGAAAATAAAATGGCTAACAAAAATCCTATACTCAATCTCTGAAATGCCTCTACTCTATTACTCTTCAGGGGTATTTATAGACAGACTTGAGAAGTAGAGTCCCAGTATAATACCTCCACTAAAACTTGGTGCACGCGTCCCCAGGATGGCCACTTTTCCATAGCAAAAAAGGGGAGGTCGCGGCTCTTTTGTGGATTCTGGTCACGCGCTTTGGCGCGCGGTTTCATCTCATCCGTTTATGTGAAGATCTATTCTTGGAATCTTCGTTTGATCTCTAAATTTTAAAATATGTCGATCCCTTAGATAACTTGGAGATCAAGTTATCTCTAAATCCAAGTTAAATTTAGTTTTTCTCCTCTTTATCTTCATCTTATGGTGCAAGCAATCAGATTTAAATAAAAATCCACCTCTATCTTTAATTAGGATGATAATTCATTTTGTTCTATCCTTTTTCTCCTCTAGGTTTTAAATCAAATTAATTTAAAACCCAAATTTAAATTAGAGAAAAGAGATGCTTCCTTTATCTTTCCAATTAATCTTTATTTTCATAATTCTTATGGGCTTTTGGGTTTCTTTTGGGCTTCCCTTGGATTATGGAGGCTTGCACATTACTAAATAATAAATGAATTAAAATAGTAATATTTTAACAAAAAGTAAGCATGAAAATATGAATAATAATATGCATTATTGATGACCAATCACACCCCTACACCTATCTTTTTGCTCGTCCTTGAGTAAAAATTAAAAAAACTAATCCAACTATCCTAATATCACTTCGTACGAATCACGATTCCACTTAGCATGTGCAACAAGCCGTTAAACCTCTACGTTACTCCTAGAGGACGAGCGTTGTCTCATAAGGATTTTTAGTGGATTATACCCACAAAATCCATAAAGTAAAACATAAAATGTTAGTATTTTTGAAATTTCATTTTAAAAGAGGAAAAATATTTGAAATATCTTTGTAAAAATTTAGCAATTTATAAGTTTTTAGGATTATGAAATTGATCATTATTATACTTAGTCTTTATTCAAATATTTATTTATCAATTTAGGTTAAGATTCAAACTGAATTTCTCATCGAGTCTAGTATCTTCACACTAAGTCATATGTATCTTTATGACCGTGAATTTTTTTTTACTTTACTTGAGATTCTTCAACTTCAACTCTCATGCCTTAGATATTTATTACTTTCTCTTTTTTTTGTAAGAAGTTCGAAGTATTATCACTTTGTTGCCCTTTAAGTACTTCTTTTTTTTAATATGTATAACTCATTTAATTTTCTTTCGTGTAAGTGTCAAGACTTCTTGAGGCCCTAATATCTAACTAATTGATTATTAGATGTGTGAATAGATATATTATATATTTCTCTCTTTTTTTTTAAACTTACCTAATAACCTTTCGCGTAAATACCACGGCTTTCTTAGGTCAAAATACCTAGCTAATTAATAATTAGGTTTGATAATATATAATTATGTTTATTTTATATATATTTTTCTAAGACATAAGAGTTTTTGTTTTGAATGCCAAATGTGTAAGTGTATAAAGCATGCAAATTTTATGAAGGTAAAGATATCAAATTAAAATTACTATTTCAATTTTTTCTCTTAAACCAAAAAATCAAACAAATACTCTTATTTTGACCAAATAGTAAGAAATTCTAATCATGATTTTCCTATTCCTAAAAATTAACTTAATTACTTACAAAAGATAAATCAAAATATTATTTCCTTTTTCAAAAAGTTTTTTTTAAATATTTTGAATTTTTTATGTTACTTTTTTTAGTTGGTTTATTATTTTTATTATTATGTTAGTTGGTTACCCCCCATACCTATCTCCTGCATTGTCCTCAATGTATGAATGTAATGCATGAATGCATGAAAGAAAGTGTAAAAAGAGGTAAAACATAATAATAATAATAATATAAAATATATGTACAACACATATTTCTCCCATATCAAGATCTTTTTAGATTTCATTCCTCTAACTCGCTTCTTATCATTCCAATGAGTGTTTTTTATAGGGCACAATAGGGATGCTAATATTTTTTTTATTTAGCTCTCTTCCTTCCCAGTCTCACTTTTTTTAAGCTCTTCTTCCTCACATGTCTACATTCACTATTTAAAAATTGATTACCATCACACCTCTCAGTTGAAACTTCCCCACTATGAATGCTTAGAAATTCTATCTCAGTTCCATATATCTCCTCAAATTTAAATCAACACTTTCTCCTAGAAGTGTGTAATTAACTAAAATATCCCTAATTGGTTCATCCCAACACAGAAGTTCTTCTTCAAAGAGGTTTTCAAAGGTTAAGTCAATCGGAGATTCTTGAATTATATTCTCATGTAATATATTATTGATTGGCTCATCGATAGTGAAGACACTCAAATTAAATTTTTTTTAAAGGGGACTCTAAGATTAGTTACTCCAGCATGTGTCTTCTCATTAATATAATCACACTTATCCTCAAATAATTCATCAAAAAATAGAGACTCATTCTCTATACCTTCACTTTTTTCTTTACAATTGTTCTCAATAAAATTTATCTCAAATATTTGGTCTTTTATTTTACGAGATTGTTTTTCTAGTTTGAAGATATTGACTTCTTTAGTCATGTTTCCAAAGGTCAACCTCATTGATCTGTTCTTACAATTTATGATCGCATTTGCAGTTACAAGGAAATAATGCCCTAAGATAATGAAAGTTTGAGGCCTAGGAGTGGATACAGGTTAAATCTCAAGAACAATAAAATCTATTGAGTAGGTAAACTCTCCAACCCGGATAATGACATCGGTAATTTCTCCTTTGGGAATTTTTACAGACCCGTCAACTAATTGGATTGTCACTTTAGTCGGACTAAGCTCGCCCAACCTAAGTTGTTGGTAGACTGAGAAAGGAGTAAGTTGATATTGCTCCCAAATCAAGATGTGCATGATTAATTGCAATTTGACCTATTGTGCATGAAATGGTAGGGCAACTGAGATCCTTATACTTGACAGAGATTTGATTGGATAATAACTCACTAATGTTAGTGGCTAGAAAAATCTTCTTGGGCACATTAGTCTTTCTCTTCTTAGTGCACATGTCCTTAAGGAATTTAGTGTAGTTAGGGACTTGTTGGATTACATCAAGAAGAGGTACATTGATCTTGACTTGATTAAAAATATCACGTACCTTATCCATTTATGAACTTTTTTTTTAAACCTATTGGGTAGGGTGCTATAGGCTTGTGCACCTTTTCATCTGACTTGCCCTTTTTTTGAACTTGATGGTGTTGATACTTAGTTATCAACTTATTTCTGGACCGCAATGTTTGAATCAAATTACATTGGTTCATGTGATCCTCTTGAGCCAAATGAGCTTGACTAGAGTTCCTAGGGTTTGCTACAGGTTGACTAGGTAAAGTTCCTTTGGATCTTTCACTTAGGGAACCGGCTAACTGACTTACTTGGACCTTTAACCTCGATATGGCTTATCTTGTGTTTTGCATGATGAAAGAATCTTCTTGAAATCGGATGAGTTCTTTTCAAAGTGGGGACCTTGGGGAACATGGTTAGAAAATATTTATTGATAACTGAAAAAATTGGACTGATGGTTGGAAGGTGAAAATTGTTTATTTGGCTCCATGAGAAATTCGGGTGATTCCTTCAGGCAAGATTGTAAGTTGGAGCATAGGAATTGTTAGCGGGCCTTGTGAAGGCTGCATTCATATTTTCGACAACATTTGATGGGCTAGAAAGACGGGACATTCCTTGAACACGTGGTTTATGGCCTGACTGTAAGTACAACCCGCCGAAGGTGTTGGGCTGACTTGGTTCACAGAGACTAGCTCTCTAGTTTCTAGAGCTTCAAATCTTCACATCACAACAGCTAGTTAGTTTCGATAGCTATGTTTGCCTCAATAAAATGGACACCTCCTTTAGAAGAACTAGGGTTGTTGGTCCTAAATTTTTCCCGAGTTGGTTCCCATTGGATGGTCTAAGCCAAATCCTTATATAATAACCATATTTCGTCTTTGTTTTTTTTAAAAATCCTCCTTGGCACATGGATTCTAATAGGGTTTTATTTGATATTCTAATCCATGTTAAGAGATTGGCAAAATCGCCATTTCTCTGTCTCATGGTGAGGGCATTGGGTAAGGAGGTCCTTAAAGCATTCGAAGTACTTCCAAAAAGGTTCATTAGTTGTTTGCTTAAACTATAAGATGCTTTTCTTAATTTGCGCAGTCTTGTGAATTGGATAAAATTTCTTCAAGAAAGCCTGGACAAAAATTTTCCATGATGATATAGAACCGGTTTCTAGACTGTAGAGCCATTTTTTTGCTAAGTCTTTCAAAGAGAATAGGACAAAACGTAACTTAACGGAATCTACTCCTAGGTTGGTTATTTTCATCATGAGACATACTTTCTTAAATTTTCTTTTGAAAAAGTATGCATTCACAAATTCAAATCCATGAAACTTGAAAAAAGTGTTGATATATTGTGGTTTCAGCTCAAATTGGTTGTCTCCTACATCGGGGAGCTGAATGCAACATGGAAGAGAGGTCCTTATAGGATAGAACCTATCCTATAGTGATAGCAGTTGTGCCATGTGTGGATCGGGTTTGAGTTTGGGTGGCGAACTGTACCTAGTTAGTCTAGATGTGGCTGGGTCTCTCGACCAAGCTGACATGCAAAGTTAAACAAGTAAGTTCATCCAATCAATCAAAAAAAATCAAAAATCAAAAATCCTTATCTAGGGTATGCCTGAACCTAGACGACTCCTAACTTTAGACTGTATTTAGGAGGTATATTGTCGACCTTAATCACAAGTTAATCGGCCAAGTTGGTGGAAAGATCGGTGGGAGGTATCTGTCAAAAATGGGCCTAATTATGCCAAACCACCTGCTTTCAGGGTTTCCCCCTCAATCCCTACCTAATCACTGATTTGGCAAGAGTTAATTTCGAACAACTTCCTCCTTCAGTCAATCTCTTAATAAGCCTGAGTTAACTTAAGGCAAACGTCTAGTAAATTTTTCTTTTAGGGTTAGGGTTGTGAGTGCAAAAAAAATGATTGTGGGCAAATGAACGATAATGACGTCCCCACCTTATGTTGTTTTTGGGTTTTACCCTTATAATGTATTAGTGCACGTGTACAAACAAATAGAAAAGAATTCACTCAAAAGTAATAAATCAGCCAAGGGTGTTTTCTAGTCTATATGTAATGTAGACGTACCTTGTCACCAGCACTCTTCAACAAAATTAAAAAACTTTAAATAGACACGTGCCCATGATGCAAGAGTCTAAATTTTTTTTTATGTTAATCAACTAGTAGATTACTGTTAATTAATTAGCTGTATGCAGGGTGATCACAGAGAAAAGCTATCAAAATAGTAAACAGAATTTGTAATTTGCAGCAGACCTGCAAAAGATCAATTAGTAGTGATATACTATTGCCGCGTTTGCACAACTGCTTAGTAGGCTCTGTGCTCTGTCTTTTAGGCAGAGGCATAGAGTAGTTATTGTTGACACTTAAAAAAGACAAGATTCTCATTGGTCCGAACAATGTCTAGCGACAGACGAGCTGAAGACCAGTTTCATCCACCTCCAAGGGACAAGGAAGCGGTTTGGACTCCACTGATCCAGCAAGCAGAACAGTGAACCCGGATTGTTTCTAAACAGACCTCAGCAGGTCTAAAATGCTAGCATTTAGCATTACATTAGCCCAAGGAGATAGCCTCATTTGAGAGGCTAGCATCATCCAGAGCATCGCCAGGAAGCTAATGATAGCTTCGCCGAAAAGCCTCTTTTCGGACCTCGCCAAGAGTTGCCTCTAGCTCCGCTATGAGCTTCAAAGCGGGCAGCTCCGCTATTAGTTTGCTATGGTCAACCTTTGACCAATCAAATCTCCTGATAAGATCGGATCCAAGCAAATCAAATCCAATCGGGATTCAAATATGGTAGGTGATTGCCGCAATCTCTTGACTCTCTTGAAACGAGTAAGAGGATCAGAGAAAATCCTTCAACGATATGGAAGGGATCAAAACAAATCGGAAAGATCACCGACTTGCCATTTTCTAGCTCCGCAGAAGCTATCCTAGCCTCGCAGCAAGGCTACTTTCCAGATTTAAACAGATTCGGTTCAATCTGTTTCCATATCTTCAAGGGGACGATTATACCCTTGCTCTCCCTATAAATAGCCCGCCAGGGGCACAAGGGGAGAAAAAAGGGGGGTCAAAAAAAAGGGGAATCCAGAGATCGGCGATCAATCAAAGTGGGCTTCTGCTCCCAAATCAATCCTCTGCTGATCAGAGAGAATCGGACTTCTTCATAACGCACCGTGCGTTCTCTAATTCAGAGACCTTTCAGGAGAAATACTTCTCTTTCAGGGTGGTGATACCCTAACAACCTCTTTCCTCAAGGAATCTCTGGAACCAGGCGAGAAGGAATTCCTCACAGAAGACGGTTTTGAGAAGTAGCAAGAGGGTTCTACCAATCCTCTATTCTCTGATTCCCGGGAACCAGGCGAGAAGGGAATCTCATCGCTCGCATCGTCAAAGGGACAAAGTGGTCGCGCGCTGACCAGACTCCTATCGGCACACTTCTCCAGAATCTCTGAGGAGATCTACTTGTAATCTTTTAAGAATACTTGTAATTTAGCTCCTCAAACTCTTTTTTGTAAGTTTTCCCCTTTGCAAACTAATGGAAAACAAGATGGCGACTCCGCTGGGGACTGTATTCTCCTCTGATGAGAATCAAGTGTCGCAATGCGATGAACAGACCTTCGGGTCTATCTCTGAATTCAGAAAAGCAGGTGCAGCCAGATCTTCTCTGGCTAAATCTTCAAGCAAAGTCTCTGCGGAGACGGAAAAGGTTTTCTGCAAACCTGCCGCAGTTCTCTGGCGCAACAAGGGAACATGTCCGCAGCCCAGATCCTGCACTTTTGAGAACCTGGTTATCCAGATCGATCAAGGAAGATTTGAAGAAGTCCTCTCTGGGAGTGGCCTGACGCTTCGAGCGCGAAAGCACAGGAAGGTCTTCATGACCAAGGTTTCAAATCAGAAATCAGAGGCAGAATTTTGCCAGCACCCCATAGCCCCGCTTGTGGCTATTCAGGTTCCTTGCGAACCTAGGCGTCCCCTGTCAAGGCTGATATGGAAGCCTAAACAGAAGTCTTCAACCGAAGCTCTCGGTGTAGTCATGCCGAGACTGCGCCTCTCCCGCGAAGAAAAGGGTAAGATGCCCGTCTGCCCTAGCGATGCTGCCAGCCATGAAGTCACGACGGCAATCATACCGTACACTGAATCAAGGGCAGCAAAGCCTTCTGCCAGCTTCGCTTTCACAAGCAAAGCTATTGTACCACAACGAATTCACTGGGTTCGCGGCGGCGAGGCTAAGACCGCAGTGTTATCTGAGGTTGATCCCCTTCACAGTAGAATAGCGGGCAAAGCACCACAGCGTGCTCCGCTCCCAATTCATCAAGCACTAAGCTCGCACCTGTCGGCGAAGCTAGCGCCAAAGTACTATTCAGTACTAATCCCTTTGCAGGGATAAGAAGAACGGAGCATCATCCCTTGTACGCTCCAGAAAGGCCTCTCCACGGGTTGTTCAGGCTCTGTTGAGCCTAACCTGCGACAATTCTTGGCAAACAAGCGGAATTGGAGTCTCCAAACCACTTCCCCTTGTTGTCAAAGAGGATGCCGACTTGTGACAATCCATTCAGCCCGTTGTCGGCAATATCCAATCAAGGCTGCATCTCCGCACCGTCAATCGGTGTTTAAACGGTTGTCCACACATGCCACAAAGAAGCATCATGAAAGGAGTGCTTCGCGAGGCCCAGCCTTCGCGTCCGTCAACATGACCGGAAGAGGACGAGAGCGACACAGGGAAGGTCATACATCTGATGATACCCCTTTCGGATCCCCAGATCCAGATTATAGCCCGGGCTTGGGTGAAGTCTTGGTGCAAGAAGAAGGTGTTTTCGAAACACCAGATCCAGGGTGGTGATACCCTATAATTATGAACAGCCTTCCTCCTCGACGGTCCCAACCGTGCCACAGCCCAGGCGGGTACCCCAATCATCCGAAGGAGAAGATGAAGACAGCAGGTATGCCTCTTCAGCAACAGTCAGTTCTGTGCGAACGGACAAAGCATCGGTTAATATGGCCGATAACGCCAATGACGACCTTCGTCGGCGTTTGGAAGCTCAGGAGAAACCTCCAGAACTCAGCAAGAGGCTCTAGACAACATCCAACGGATGCTTGCTCAACTCCTCAATAACCGGGACGACGGTGATACCGGGAGCAATCATGATGAAGAAGAACGCCTCAGCAATAATTCGCGTCAGACGGATAGATCCAAAGAGGCTCTTCACTAGACGCCGAAGTCCTAAAAGGCCTCCAAGCCCAAATTGCATCCCTGGCTCAGAGGGGATGAAATAAAGAAAGTAAGGACAGTTCGTCCTTACCCACTGGAGTGAGATTCGGTGCCATATCCACCGAAGTTCAAGCCACCAACGTTGCATACGTATGATGGTAAGAGCTCACCAAATCAGCACATCTACTACTCCGGTCTCAGACCGGCAATGTTATAAGCGACGATGCCATCATGGCTAGGCTGTTCATTGGCACCTTAAAGGGGGTGGCATTTGACTGGTTTCGCAGTCTTCCCCCGGGCTCTATCAACTCCTGGATCGACCTGGAAACTCGGTTCCTTTCTCGTTTCTATGAGGACGATACCGAAGTGACCATGGACAAACTCCTCTTCACTGTGCAGAGGAAGGGCGAATCTGTCCGTGACTACATTGAACGGTTCAGAAACTTGTCCTTAATGTGCCCAGCAGGGATGCCATTACCTATGCTCTTACAGACGTGCAGGCACAACTTCTTGGATCAAGTAGAAGTCCGCATAGGGGCTGTCAAAGCCCATACTTGGAAGGAATTGGTCGAACAAGCTGAGATAGCCGAGAAATGGCTAAGAAGTTCGAGCCATCCGTCCCTAGAAGCAAATGGGCGCGAACAACAAAGGGCGTAGCGATCCCCCGCAGTCCTCCCAAGTTAAGGGGAAGGAAATCATGTCTGTGGAACTTTCGGGAGACTGCAATCAAAGGCCAAGAAGAGCGGCGTCAACAGCTAGGAGTCTAAGTTCCCTCCAAAGCAGTACTCCTTCAGAGATGATCAGGTGGTCACGATATTCATCTGCTCCACAAAGGAAATAAGATGAAGCTACCGGATGCTCGGCGTCCTAATGAGATAGGACGCACAAATGACCCCAAATACTGTCTTTATCATAGGATGGTCCACCATTCCACAGACAAGTGCTATGTCCTCAAGGACAGGATACAAGCCCTAATTGATGCCGGCGTTCTCACACTGAAGACGGAGCAGAAGAAAGTCACTGCCAATATGGTGACCCTTGAATTCGGCACAGCCCAAAAGGTCATGGTTCCTGACGGGACTTATCCAGCCCCACACCGCTGTTGGAAGTCAAGCATTCTTCAGCCATAGCTAAAGATGACAAGGGTCTCGTCCCCTTGACATTGGAGACAGGGAAAGTTATGTGGATACACCCTGACCTCGTCCAAGACATACAGCGGACGTCGAAGGACTCCAGCAAAAAGGGCAAGTCTGCAATGTCATCTCTATCCTGCCAGATGATGACAACCTTACTTCGGCTTCCCTCAGTGATTTAGAAGGAGAAAAGCGTGCTTGCACAGCGCAGGCAGATGCGCCTCAACAGATGGGCACCCGGTCTGGAAAATCATACTTAAGGCAGTATGACAAACCTACTGACGAGATACAACAGCAAACGACGTCAGTACCAATGCCGACATCCGCTCCAGTCCTGACCAAAGGGAGAGAGAAGCCTAAGGAAGTGCGGTTCGACCATGCGTTGAAGAAACCGTCAGTCCAAGGGTTAGCCACGCCCTTCCGCTTTGAATATATTGGCTCACTTAGCAAATATTCCGGCTTGTATCACAATACACGAGCTCCTTCGTCTCTCTAAAGAGACAAGAGAGGCACTCAGAGATGCGTTAGCCAACTCAGAGTCCTTTCTGACATACATGCCTGAGGTTCCTGGTGATGAGATGCGGCCTTCCTGCTCAGAGTGCCATCACGCACAGTCAAAGGTGCCTGCTATTACCTTCACGGCGGAAGATATGCTTCTCAAAGACAACAAGCATGATCGACCTCTGTACTATACCGGATATATCGGTTCAACATGCATTGAAAGAGTACAAGTCGATCCGGGGTCTGCACTCAGCATCATCCCAAAAAGGCCTCTATTTTCTCGGCATACCATTGTACAGGTTGTCCGCAACCACCACTACAATATACGGTTTTAACGCCGGGGAGCAGCAGCATCCGCTGGAAAGATTCGGTCCGCTGCAGAATCGGAAGCTTGAAGTCAGAAGTGACGTGCTATGTCATTGATGCTGACACATCATATAACTTGCTTCTAGGAAGACCTTGGATCCATGCCAACTGGATCGTTCCTTCCACTCTCCACCAATGCTTCAAATATGTTGAAGATGATGCGACAGTACGAACTGTCTTCGCTGAAAAGTAAACCTTCAAGGGGGTGGAAAACTACTTCACCGACGCCCTCCTGTACCAAGAGGCCGACGGAACGCCTGCAGAGCCATTGCCAGACGATGATGAAAGTGGCAATGAGGCGGATTCAGAATCCGAAATAGGCATGCTAGCCATTTTGATTGGCGAACTAATTACAGCATGTTTCCTCAATGACCCCCAATGTAATACTCCTTCTGATGAAGAGGGTGAATGGGTAATTAATGATAATATCTCTTTTGATTATCCTGCGAGTATTGGGTCAATTAAATCATCATAGAGGGCTCTCCGCACATGCCCGTACATGAGCCAAGTTCGGCTACTACATCTGTGGAGGTTATAGAAGGGGCCACGCTGGTGATCCCCCGTCCAAACAAGGTCAGTTGCCGATAATCTTCGGTAGAACCAGCCACGGGGACCTGCAGCTACAGATTCAAGTTCGGACTCAGAAGCCCCACAGTTCTTCCATTATGCGCAACCGGCACGCCATATTATGGAGAAGATGGGATATGACTTGAAGCAGGCAGGCGGCCTGAACTTCGGAAAAGAAGACGCGGTCTAATGCGTAATGCTGTCCCGAAAGGGAAACCTGCAAATTACTATGATAGTACACGCAGGGGATTGGGTTATGTTACACCCACATCATCAGTAACGGTTCAAGTCAAAGACGACGAACCAATTCCATCACGGTCGGACTCATCTGCCGAGTGGGACTCTGACGTCAGCATGGGAGGAATGTTCAACGGCCTCACTGTGAATATGACTTCAGGCAGTCAATCAGAACCTGCGGAAGCTGCTGATGAGGAACCTTGGGCCCAGCAATGAGCCTCCAATGGGGAAAGGCGGTTGAGCTGCGCGAGCCGCCTACCGAAGACAAGGTGATGCAGGTCAACTTGGGTAGTCAAGACCACCCCAAGCCTATTTCATAAGTGAAAGCTTATCACTTATCGAAAAGGAAGAATTGATAATACTCATAAAAGAGTATGTAGATGTCTTCGCCTGGAGCCTACGAAGACATGCCTGGACTTGATCCACAGGTTGCTATGCACCGTCTAAATATTAAGCCTGACGTCAAGCCAGTCAAGCAGCAACAACGTCGGTTCCGCCCAAATATCATGGAGGCTATTGAAGCCGAAGTCCACAAGCTCATTGCATGCGGCTTCATCCGAGAGGAAAGCATCCAGACTGGGTAGCTAACATCGTCCCCGTCCTCAAAAAGAACGGGAAAATACGGATCTGCATCGACTACCGTGATCTCAATACGGCCTGTCCCAAAGATGAATTCCCACTGCCGATCACTGATGTCATGATCGACAACACATGCGGGTTCGAAAGGATCTTTCATGGACGGCTTCTCAGGGTACAACCAGATCAAGATGTATCCTGATGACGAGAAGCATACTTCTTTCCGAACGCCATTGGGGGTATACTGCTACACTGTGATGCCTTCGGACTGAAGAACGCCGGAGCAACCTACCAGCGCGCAATGAGCACGATCTTCCGCGATCACCTCCGGAAGACAGTAGAATGCTATGTTGACGACATTGCTGTCAAAAGCAGCAGCAAAGATGAACATCTTCGCGATCTGAGAACGATGTTCGATAAATGCGGGCTCATCAGTTGAAAATGAACCCGACAAAATCCTTTTAGGAGTATCCAGCGGCAAATTCCTTGGGTTCATTGTCACATCGAAAGGGATTCATCTGGACCCAGACAAGTCAAAGCCATCCAGGACATGCATCCACCGAGGAACCTCAAAGAGCTCAGAGGCTTACAAGGCAGGTAGCCTACATCAGAAGATTCATAGCAAATCTATCAGGCCGCTGCCAACCGTTCACCGTCTCATGAAAAAGGGTACTGCCTTCATATGGGATCAAGCTTGTCAAGAAGCTTATGAAGACATTAAGAGGTATCTCACAAAACCTCCAGTCTTGGTGCCCCTACATCAGGGAAACCATTCTTGCTTTATGTAAAAGCTCTAGACTATTCCCTCGGCGCCCTCCTCGCTCAGAAGGACGACAATGGCCATGAGCAGGCCATTTATTATCTGAGCAGGACTCTCTATAGGAGCGGAATCTCGCTACAATCCTATTGAGAAAGAGTGTTTAGCTCTCGTCTTCGCTGTCCAGAAGACACGACATTATTTGGTTGGCCAAACCATACATGTCATCTCCAGAGTAAACCCATTGCGTCTTCTTATGACGAAGCCAGGATCATTGAACTCAAGATTGGCTAAATGGGCATACTATTGTCCCAATATGACATGACCTTTACCCCTCAAAAGGCGGTTAAAGGTCAAGCCCTTGCAGAGTTCTTGGCTGCGCATCCAGTTCCGGAACATTCAAAGCTTCACGAAGACATCCCTGATGAGGTCTTCGAATCTAATGCAACCTCAGTAGAGGAAGTGGGTGGCAGATGTTCTTCGACGGAGCATCACGGATGGGCCCCAAAGGCAAGATTATTGCCGGAGTGGGGGTGTGTTCATCTCCCCACAGGATCATATCCTTCCCAGAGCATTCTCCTTGACAGAATCATGCTCTAATAATGTAGCGGAATACAATGCTCTGCTCATCGGTCTCCAGCTCGCCCATGGAATGGGGGTACGCTACCTCGAAGCTTACGGCGATTCAAAGCTGGTCATCAGTCAAGTCAAAGGCGAATATGAAGTCCGCCATGAGGACTTGGTGCCTACTATCATACAGCCATCGAATTGGCTAGCTTATTTGAAGGCTTCTACATCGGGCATGTGTCCCGATCTCAAAACACCAAGGCGGATGCTCTCGCTGCATTAGCGACGACGCTAGCCTTACCGGCCGACACGAGTATCCCTCACAGTCGCGACCGGCATCTCGTATGCTCCAAGCATATGTTAAGGATCCAAGAGGTCCATAATATCTCCGTGGATCTTGAGCCGAGGGATTGGCGCTTCCTCTCATTGACTATGCTCTGCACGGTCTACTTCCAGACGATCCAAAGAAGCGGCGTCCATCAGACGAAGGTCGCTCCGTTTCTACTATGATCCCACTTTGAAGACACTCTACCGTCGTTCATATGATGGTATCCTCCTCCGTTGCCTTTCCCATTCAGAGGCACAGGAAGCGCTCCAAGAAGCGCACGACGGCACTTGTGGAGCTCATCAGCCAGGTCCAAAGCTTAAAGACAGGTTGCATAGGCTGGGATATTATTGGCCAACTATGATAGCCGACGCCATCCAATATGCACAAAGGTGTAAGGCGTGCCAGGTCCATGCAGACTTCATACACCAACCTTCGGAGTTGCTCCACCCTACTGCTGCTTCATGGCCATTTGAAGCGTGGGGAATTGATGTCGTAGGGCCAATCAGCCCCTCTTCGGCAAAGAGGTCACCGTTTATCCTCGCAATAACGACGACTACTCTCAAAATGGGCAGGAGGCCATACCGTTGGCCGAAGTTTAAAACCTCCAATCTGGTTAGCTTCATCAAACACCATGTCATCCATCGATTTGTGTCCCAGGCGGATATCCATGACAATGGTCCCCAATTCGTAAACCAAGGGTTCTATCGGTTCTGCGATAAAATACCGAATTCAGAATGTGGCTTCAACCGCCTACAATCCTGCCGCCAATGGCTTGGCAGAGGCATTTAACAAGACGATCATCAAGCTGCTCAAGAAGTTCGTCTCCCGAATAAGCGAGATTGGGACGAAAAGCTGGGTGAATGTCTCTGGGCTTACCGGACCACAGTTCGGACACCGACAGGCAATACGCCTTTTTACCTGGTATATGGGTGCGAAGCAGTTATCCCATTGGAAATCCAGGTGCCATCATTACGGGTAGCCTGACTACTAAGATGACATAAGAAGACAATGATCGCCTGCGTCTTCAAGAGCTCGAAGCCCTAGACGAGAAGCGGCTACAAGCTCAGCCACACATCGAGCTATATCAGGCTCGGATGTCAAAAGCCTTCAATAAGAAGGTCAAGCAGAGAGTCTTCCAGAAAGGGGACCTGGTCTTAGCCGTCAGACGACCGATGATCATGACGCACAAGACCAAAGGCAAATTCAGCCTAAATGGGAAGGACCGTTTGTAATAGAAACAGTCTATTCAAACGGGGCATACCGCTTATGAATGCAGGTGGCGACCTACTCATGATGCCGATCAATGGCAAATTCTTAAAGAAGTATTATCTTAATCGAGGATCTTGCTCTCGATCAAGTTAACATTACACCTCTGATCGAGATCCGCGCGTCCGGAAATGCGCACAAAGAGAGCCTTCTCTTTCTCCAAGCATATCAAACCTGTTGATAGCTGGGGGTTTACCAAAAATCCTAAGGGACCTGCTCCCATTGATTCCCCCTCCAAAATCACCTACCAATTCTCATCCATAGAATGGTAGGACCACATATATCTCACTTTTATGTTACATTAAACCTATGACAGTGGTTTCCTCGTTAGAACGAGACCTCCAAAATCACCTACCAATTCTCATCATAGAATGGTAGGACCACATAATATCACTGTTATGTTAACATAAACCTATGACAGTGATTTTCTCGGAAAACGAGACCTCATCACTCATGGTTGAGCTTGGTGACTTCTCAACCAGTTATGTCATTGGCGACCTCTGAACTGGCAAATAGCCAAGTCTCATCTACCATTGAGCTAGTGGCGTCTCAAGTGGTTACGTCATTGCGACCTCTGAACCAGCAGACAGCTAAGTCTCAATCTTGAGCCCTGTTGACATTTA
>JAVJIF010030163.1:0-226275 GCA_038442645.1 Agave tequilana | reverse complement strand
CCTTCTGATGAAGAGGGTGAATGGGTAATTAATGATAATATCTCTTTTGATTATCCTGCGAGTATTGGGTCAATTAAATCCATCATAGAGGGCTCTCTGCACATGCCCGTACATGAGCCAAGTTCGGCTACTACATCTGTGGAGGTTATAGAAGGGGGCCACGCTGGTGATCCCCCCGTCCAAACATGGTCAGTTGCCAATAACTTCGGTAGAACCCAGCCACGGGGACCTGCAGCTACAGATTCAAGTTCGGACTCAGAAGCCCCACAGTTCTTCCATTATGCGCAACCGGCACGCCATATTATAGAGAAGATGGGATATGACTTGAAGCAGGCAGGCGGCCTGAACTTCGGAAAGGAAGACGCGGTCTGATGCGTAATGCTGTCCCGAAAGGGAAACCTGCAAATTACTATGATAGTACACGCAGGGGATTGGGTTATGTTACACCCACATCATCAGTAACGGTTCAAGTCAAAGACGACGAACCAATTCCATCACGGTCGGACTCATCTGCCGAGTGGGACTCTGACGTCAGCATGGGAGGAATGTTCAATGGCCTCACTGTGAATATGACTTCAGGCAGTCAATCGGAACCTGCGGAAGCTGCTGATGAGGAACCTTGGGCCCAGCAATTGAGCCTCCAATGGGAAAGGCGGTTTGAGCTGCGCGAGCCGCCTACCGAAGACAAGGTGATGCAGGTCAACTTGGGTAGTCAAGACCACCCCAAGCCTATTTTCATAAGTGAAAGCTTATCACTTATCGAAAAGGAAGAATTGATAATACTCATAAAAGAGTATGTAGATGTCTTCGCCTGGAGCTACGAAGACATGCCTGGACTTGATCCACAGGTTGCTATGCACCGTCTAAATATTAAGCCTGACGTCAAGCCAGTCAAGCGCAACAACGTCGGTTCCGCCCAAATATCATGGAGGCTATTGAAGCCGAAGTCCACAAGCTCATTGCATGCGGCTTCATCCGAGAGGAACAGCATCCAGACTGGGTAGCTAACATCGTCCCCGTCCTCAAAAAGAACGGGAAAATACGGATCTGCATCGACTACCGTGATCTCAATACAGCCTGTCCAAAGATGAATTCTCACTGCCGATCACTGATGTCTGATCGACAACACATGTGGGTTCGAAAGGATGTCTTTCATGGACGGCTTCTCAGTGTACAACCAGATCAAGATGTATCCTGATGACGAGAAGCATACTTCTTTCCGAACGCTATTGGGGGTATACTGCTACACTGTGATGCCCTTCGGACTGAAGAACGCCGGAGAACCTACCAGCGCGCAATGAGCACGATCTTCCGCGATCACCTCCGGAAGACAGTAGAGTGCTATGTTGACGACATTGCTGTCAAAAGCCGCAGCAAAGATGAACATCTTCGCGATCTGAGAACGATGTTCGATATAATGCGGGCTCGTCAGTTGAAAATGAACCCGACAAAATCCTTTTTAGGAGTATCCAGCGGCAAATTCCTTGGGTTCATTGTCACATCGAAAGGGATTCATCTGGACCCAGACAAAGTCAAAGCCATCCAGGACATGCATCCACCGAGGAACCTCAAGAGCTCAGAGGCTTACAAGGCAGGTTAGCCTACATCAGAAGATTCATAGCAAATCTATCAGGCCGCTGCCAACCGTTCACCCGTCTCATGAAAAAGGGTACTGCCTTCATATGGGATCAAGCTTGTCAAGAAGCTTATGAAGACATTAAGAGGTATCTCAAAAAACCTCCAGTCTTGGTGGCCCCTACATCAGGGAAACCATTCTTGCTTTATGTAAAAGCTCTAGACTATTCCCTCGGCGCCTCCTCGCTCAGAAGGACGACAATGGCCATGAGCAGGCCATTTATTATCTGAGCAGGACTCTCATAGGAGCGGAATCTCGCTACAATCCTATTGAGAAAGAGTGTTTAGCTCTCGTCTTCGCTGTCCAGAAGACACGACATTATTTGGTTGGCCAAACCATACATGTCATCTCTAGAGTAAACCCATTGCGTCTTCTTATGACGAAGCCAGGATCATTGAACTCAAGATTGGCTAAATGGGCACTACTATTGTCCCAATATGACATGACCTTTACCCCTCAAAAGGCGGTTAAAGGTCAAGCCCTTGCAGAGTTCTTGGCTGCGCATCCAGTTCCGGAACATTCAAAGCTTCACGAAGACATCCCTGATGAGGTCTTCGAATCTAATGCAACCTCAGGAAGTGTGGCAGATGTTCTTCGACGGAGCATCACGGATGGGCCCCAAAGGCAAGATTATTGCCGGAGTGGGGGTTGTGTTCATCTCCCCACAGGATCATATCCTTCCAGAGCATTCTCCTTGACAGAATCATGCTCTAATAATGTAGCGGAATACAATGCTCTGCTCATCGGTCTTCAGCTCGCCCATGGAAATGGAATGGGGGTACGCTACCTCGAAGCTACGGCGATTCAAAGCTGGTCATCAGTCAAGTCAAAGGCGAATATGAAGTCCGCCATGAGGACTTGGTGCCTTACTATCATACAGCCATCGAATTGGCTAGCTTATTTGAAGGCTTCTACATCGGGCATGTGTCCCGATCTCAAAACACCAAGGCGGATGCTCTCGCTGCATTAGCGACGACACTAGCCTTCCGGCCGACACCGAGTATCACCTCACAGTCGCGACCCGGCATCTCGTATGCTCCAAGCATATGTTAAGGATCCAAGAGGTCCATAATATCTCTGTGGATCTTGAGCCGAGGGATTGGCGCTTCCCTCTCATTGACTATGCTCTGCACGGTCTGCTTCCAGACGATCCAAAAGAAGCGGCGTCCATCAGACGAAGGTCGCTCCGTTTCTACTATGATCCCACTTTGAAGACACTCTACCGACGTTCATATGATGGTATCCTCCTCCGTTGCCTTTCCCATTCAGAGGCACAGGAAGCGCTCCAAGAAGCGCACGACGGCACTTGTGGAGCTCATCAGCCAGGTCCAAAGCTTAAAGACAGGTTGCATAGGCTGGGATATTATTGGCCAACTATGATAGCCGACGCCATCCAATATGCACGAAGGTGTAAGGCGTGCCAGGTCCATGCAGACTTCATACACCAACCTTCGGAGTTGCTCCACCCTACTGCTGCTTCATGGCCATTTGAAGCGTGGGGAATTGATGTCGTAGGGCCAATCAGCCCCTCTTCGGCAAGAGGTCACCGGTTTATCCTCGCAATAACCGACTACTTCTCAAAATGGGCAGAGGCCATACCGTTGGCCGAAGTTAAAACCTCCAATCTGGTTAGCTTCATCAAACACCATGTCATCCATCGATTGGTGTCCCCAGGCGGATCATCCATGACAATGGTCCCCAATTCGTAAGCCAAGGGTTCTATCGGTTCTGCGATAAATACCGAATTCAGAATGTGGCTTCAACCGCCTACAATCCTGACGCCAATGGCTTGGCAGAGGCATTTAACAAGACGATCATCAAGCTGCTCAAGAAGTTCGTCTCCTCGAATAAGCGAGATTGGGACGAAAAACGGTGAATGTCTCTGGGCTTACCGGACCACAGTTCGGACACCGACAGGCAATACGCCTTTTTCCCTGGATATGGGTGCGAAGCAGTTATCCCATTGGAAATCCAGGTGCCATCATTGCGGGTAGCCTTGACTACTAAGATGACATCAGAAGACAATGATCGCCTGCGTCTTCAAGAGCTCGAAGCCCTAGACGAGAAGCGGCTACAAGCTCAGCAACACATCGAGCTATATCAGGCTCGGATGTCAAAAGCCTTCAATAAGAAGGTCAAGCAGAGAGTCTTCCAGAAAGGGGACCTGGTCTTAGCCGTCAGACGACCGATGATCATGACGCACAAGACAAAGGCAAATTTCAGCCTAAATGGGAAGGACCGTTTGTAATAGAAACAGTCTATTCAAACGGGGCATACCGCCTTATGAATGCAGGTGGCGACCTACTCATGATGCCGATCAATGGCAAATTCTTAAAGAAGTATTATCCTTAATCGAGGATCTTGCTCTCGATCAAGTTAACATTACACCTCTGATCGAGATCCGCGCGTCCGGAATGCGCACAAAGAGAGCCTTTCTCTTTCTCCAAGCATATCAAACCTGTTGATAGCTGGGGGTTTGCCAAAAATCCTAAGGGACCTGCTCCCATTTGATTCCCCCTCCAAAATCACCTACCAATTCTCATCTATAGAATGGTAGGACCACATATATCTCACTGTTATGTTAACATTAAACCTATGACAGTGGTTTCCTCGTGAGAACGAGACCTCCAAAATCACCTACCAATTCTCATCCCTAGAATGGTAGGACCACATATATCTCACTGTTATGTTAACATTAAACCTATGACAGTGATTCCTCGTGAAAACGAGAGTCATCACCTATTTTGAAGCTTGGTGGCTTCTCAACCAGTTATGTCATTGCGACCTCTGAACTGGCAGATAGCCAAGTTTCATCTACCATTGAGCTTAGTGGCGTCTCAATTGGTTACGTCATTGCGACCTCTGAACCAGCAGACAGCTAAGTCTCAATCTTGAGCCCTGTTGACATTTACAAAAGACAGGTCTCGATATTGTCGACATCTACAAAAGACAAGTATCACTATTTTGAAGCTTGGTGGCTTCTCAACCAGTTATGTCATTGCGACCTCTGAACTGGCAGATAGCCAAGTTTCATCTACCATTGAGCTTAGTGGCGTCTCAATTGGTTACGTCATTGCGACCTCTAAACAGCAGACAGCTAAGTCTCAATCTTGAGCCCTGTTGACATTTACAAAAGACAGGTCTCGATATTTGTCGACATCTACAAAAGACAAGTATCACCTATTTTGAAGCTTGGTGGCTTCTCAACCAGTTATGTCATTGCGACCTCTGAACTGGCAGATAGCCAAGTCTCATCTACCATTGAGCTTAGTGGCGTCTCAATTGGTTACGTCATTGCGACCTCTGAACCAGCAGACAGCTAAGTCTCAATCTTGAGCCCTGTTGACATTTACAAAAGACAGGTCTCGATATTTGTCGACATCTACAAAAGACAAGTATCACCTATTTTGAAGCTTGGTGGCTTCTCAACCAGTTATGTCATTGCGACCTCTGAACTGGCAGATAGCCAAGTTTCATCTACCATTGAGCTTAGTGGCGTCTCAATTGGTTACGTCATTGCGACCTCTGAACCAGCAGACAGCTAAGTCTCAATCTTGAGCCCTGTTGACATTTACAAAAGACAGGTCTCGATATTTGTCGACATCTACAAAAGACAAGTATCACCTATTTTGAAGCTCGGTGGCTTCTCAACCAGTTATGTCATTGCGACCTCTGAACTGGCAGATAGCCAAGCTTCATCTACCATTGAGCTTAGTGGCATCTCAATTGGTTACGTCATTACGACCTCTGAACCAGCAGACAGCTAAGTCTCAATCTCGATGCTTGCTGACATTTACAAAAGGCAAGTATCTCCCCTTTTAGCCCCGCAAAGGGCTGACCTCGAGACTGGCGACGTCCGATTCGGTTATGTCATTGCGACCTCTGAACCAACAGACAGCCATGCCTCGTTATCCAAACAAACAAAGACGACAAAAGAAAGATTTTTATTAAATTCCAAAAGGATGGGATACATGGAGGAGCCTATAGGCGTACATGATAAGATCGGATCCGATCTCCGAGCGAAGCTAGCTCGTCCTCCTGTCATCAGCAGCCTGGGCCAGCGCCTGTGATCTTAGCTCAGCCTCATCGAAGTCCACCGCCTGAGCCAGACGAGCCTCGACCTCCGCCAAAGTCGCCCTCTGTGACGACTTCTGCCGCGCCAGTTCCTCACTCCGAGCCCTGAGCTGCTCAAGCCGCGCAGTCTCTTCATGACGCATCTGCGTAGCTTTGGATAAGAGGAGATTTGCCTTCGGATCATCTCTTCGGCCCTCTTAACCTTATCTTCGGCATCAAGAAGAGCACTGGTGGAAGCGTCAATTGCACTCCCAACCTCTACTTGCTCTGTCTCAAGGACTTCAAGTCAGAGGAGATAGCCTCAGCAGCCTCTTGAGCGGCGAGCTGAGCCTCGCGCCTTTGGGCAACAAGACGTGTGAGCCGGTCATCAGCCAAAGACGCTGCGTCTGAACTATAGAGACGGCGCCATTCCTCCACGTCCTTCTCAAGGTCATCTACCAGGAGTTCCAGAGCAGTAGCCTGGTGATACCCCTCAAAGTCCCGAATACACTTAATGCCACGGGAGAGGACCATCTTCAACTTCGAAAATGGCACAGGCGAGCCCTTCAAGACTAGACCGATAGTCTGCTCCAAACTGTTATAGAAGCTGTCGACCAGATTACCGATGAAGTCATTCTCAGCTTCATCAACCCTTGAGACAACCTCGGAGCAATCTACCATCCCAGTCGACACCGCCGCAGAAGAAGAAGCGGGAACATCGACAGCAGCAGGGCAAGCCAAAGGTGACCTCGGCGGAGTTCTCAGCGACACCAGCACGCCAGCCACCTCGGAGGTAGGACTGGCAACCACCTCCTGAGCAGCAGGCTCGACAATCAAAGTCGGGGAATAGGGTCCACGATCACCCTCAGCCGCACTGGGCAAAATTGCCGGCACCTCACTCGGTGATGTGATTGGGAGTGAGGATACCTCTGGGACTGCCGCCCCTTCAGCCTCTCGCCTTTCAGCTGACGTGGGCTGATAAGAAGGCAAGTCGCCATACAACACGTCCAACATAGCAACATTCGCCGTGGACGAAGCACTCAACTTACCCTCTGACCTTCCAGGGGAACCCTCCGGCTCCTTCAAAGCGACACATCTTGAGGCCGAACACCTGCAACAAAGCCATGGTCAAAAAGCAGATGCGGTAAACAAGAGGAGATCAAGAGTTGTTATTTTACCGAAGGCTGATGTTACTTCGTCAGCCTCATCAGTCTCTAGGGTTCCATCGTGAAGTTCTTGCCAGAATCAACGCGGATAGCCGGCCTGCTCGCCGATTCCTCCGCAGACCACCCGATAGAGCTGGATGCCATAGGACTTCCTTTAGAAGTCCCAGCGCCGAGAGGCCAATGTCGGCCGCATCACCTCCAGACTCCTCCGAGCGAGCAAAGGAACCAGCTGCAGTTCATAAGCGAATAGAGGATCATACTGGTCCCCTTGCTCCCCATGCTCCTCTGCTCCTGCAACAAAAAGCAAATGATGAGTTATTCAAAGTGCGCTGAAGGCATATTAGATGGGGCCAATCTTACCAGTAGTCGGTTCAGCAACCGACGGCTCAGCCACTAATGGAGCAGCAGAAGGAAGCGCAGTAGAGGGTTCGCCCTCTACCACAATTGTAGGAGCATGGCGACGGGGCCTCTTCGCCGACGACTTCCTACGGGATCCACTCCCACGCTTCCTCTTGAAGTGGACATCAGAATCCTCTTCTTCCACTTCTTCCACATGTCGTGGGGAAGCTGTCCCCACTACACCAGAACCGGCTTCACGAGTATCAGCTTCATGGGCATCAGCCCTCGTCTCTGCCTCGAAGCGAGGGCTCCCCGCATCAGAAGCCCCGCTGTCATCTACAGCGATGAACTCCTCTATGCCAGGAACACAGACTCGTTTGCCCTCCATCTTATCAGAAGCCTTTGCCTCATCCGATGAGAAATTAACTTCACACCCGAACGGTTGGCATTAAACCCAGCAGGTGTGGAGTTCGAAGCCGCATACCATTGGCAGAAACACAGGGTCGTCCAAAGGCCGGGATCCCTCACGGCGTGCGTAGCCATGCTCCAGTGCCATCCGCGGTAAAGAACCGCCAAGCACGAGCCCCATCAATGAGGCTCCCCATGAAAGCCAGGTCCGGATTGGGGTTGCCCACATACAACTGGTCATACCCAAATTGGCGGGCAAACCGGCTCGGGACGTAGGGCTCCAGGTAGCAGGTATCCCCACTCCTGTACAGCAAATGCGAGGGCCGGATACAGACCAGCCACTCGAAAACACCCCGACTCATGGGAGATCGACCTGACTCCACATCATGGAATTCCTCGTTGTATCCTGCACCCCGCAGGCGAGGAAAACAACGGAACAGGCTATAAGCGTCATAACGACGCACTAACTTACGGCCTCAGCCACATAAGTTTTCTGCCACGAACGGCCTTCAAAGCGACGGAGAAGCGCCGTTTGAACACCCTGCGGAGGGTCTTCCCCACCTCCAATCAAACTGGGGCAGTGCAAGGCGAACCACGCCATCAAGTAGGTGTACGGTAAACCTACCCTAGGATTGGGTCCGTCACAAGGCAGGACGGCACCCTTCCCTCGCCTTGACGCCATTGGCCTGCAGAAAGCCTCCGTCAGTGCACGAAGGCCCCTCTGAATACAGCACACCATGGCCGGGAGAAGACCCAGACGGTGGCCATGGACCAAGCGGACGGCAGGCAGCAGCACATTCGGGTAGACGATTTCACCCGAAGAAGAAGGCACGACACACTTCTTTAACCAGATGGTTAAGAAGCCGGCCAGCAACGCCTTGTGAGACATAGGCCGACGGGCCTGATGGTGAAAGCTCCGAAGAACATCACCCTTCCCGAAAGGACCATCATCTTCTGCCACGACGATGTCCTTTTCAGCATGCATCTCCATCCTTGCCAAGATGTCTTCTTCAGCAACTCCGCAATGAGCTGCCTCAGGCGCACTAGTCATATCCGGGAACAAGTAGTTCCCCCAGCTCTTTAAGCTCTTCGAGCTACCCTTGCCACCAGTGTGGATGCTGGAACAAATGTGCAAGTGACACATCAATTCCCGATATGTCTCAAGCAAAGCAGGCTCTTGCTTCTCCAAGAGAGCCACTCCGCCTCACAGGGAAAGTACTCTTCGTACAGAAGAGACCCGAAGGGCAAAGCAGAGATCTCCCGCATCTCGTGCAGGGCCATGCCCAACTCACCAACCGGGGTGAAGAAAGTCCCCGAGGCCGGGCAGTACAACTCAAGGATGGCGTAGAAGCACGCCACCTTCATCTCAATGCCGTAGCAGGTCGCCCTGACGGCCTCATGGAGGTTTAACCTCTCTAAGTCCCCCTCAAAATGAGTGAGGATATAGTTGGTCAACTCCGCCCACCACGACCTAGGAGGGTGGACCCAACCAGGAGTCCTGAAATCGGTGGCAGGGTAGTTCCCGTCAACTTTGCAGAACTGAGTGCCAAAGGTCGGCGCCACAGCTGGGTTCTCTCCTACTGGAAGGTCCCGCGATACTTTCCCAGGGTATAGCCCCATTATGCTACGAGGATGGCCCGCCCTCGAATAGCCGGACTGGAATGTCAACCTCCCGACACTCACAGACTCGGCATTTAGGCTCACGCCCCACGCCATCTTCCGAGCCTGAGTCACGCTCGCAAAGGAAGACAAAGCAAAATGCCGCTTAGTGGACGGGAGATAGAATCTCTCGCCATCCAACTGGAAGATCCACTGGCCTTCACCGGCCTGCAGCTGGCGATCGGGATCAGGTGCAGCATCCCCGAACATGAAGTCAGGCTTTCTGTAAGCCTGACGGTCGATATCTTCAAGCGGAGCCGTAGTCAAGATGCTCCGCATGGCCTGCGGACGACCGTCCTGGATGAGCGTATCCCGTACAAGGGAGCTCGGCTCGCTGAACAATGAAGCCTGCCCATAGAACTGCAAGCTGATGTTTCCGCCTGCTCGACTGGCTAGACCGAACAGACTGTTCTGAAGGCCGGAGGCGTAATGTACTGCAAAAACAGAAATGAGCTATGATTAGTTCACCAATCAAGTGGATGCGAAAGCATAAAAATTCACTAAGGCATAGCCTCGCCCAGCAAGCAGAGCCTGCAAGGCGATAGTTTTAAAAAAGCTTCGCTTCATGGATAAGACTGCATCTTTGCAGAAAATATCCAAAGCGCCAACTTCGTTTAAAGCAGGAAGTGGCATAGCCCTAAGGGCTGACGTCATCAAAAGGACATCATGGTCAATAATCGTCCTTCGTGGCCACGACTGAAGGAACAGACCCATATCCTGTTCCTCAACAGGATGGAGACTGCCCAAGCAATGGCTTCCTACAGAAGCCTAAAAGAAGAACTGTTCAGTTCTTACTTCCCTGGTGCAAAGAAAATAGGGAAGTTCAGGGAAATGAGTTCCCTAATGAGGATAGATCCCATTCGATCGTCCTAAATAGCAAAATGACTGGCTCCAAGGAAAAGAGACCTCGGTCTCCAATCAGACAGGAAAATTCTTACCGGTGACTGGTCGCTCGATGACCGGAGGAGGAACGCCCTCCGCTGCAGAAGTCGCTGCTTCCTTACCCGCTCGTCTTTTGGGCGCCATCGAAGAAATGCAAGGGTTCTCAAAGAACTCTGAAGCAAAGGAGGAAGAAGGAGAGGAAAAGACAGAAATTTCTCTGAAAAAGGAGATCTTTTCCATGTTCAGCCCGATCGGGCTTTTATAGGCCAATCAGCGCCTGAAACGAGACCTCAAAAACAGGGCCATGCCGCCGTTTCGAATTAATTCGAAACAGTGCCCGAAGCGCCTGAGGCGCTTTCCCAAGGGGCGACAGTTCAAACCCACTAAAAGGTTAACTTCGCACAGGAGCAAAGTGCGGAGTTCGCACAATCCTTCAAGGGCTTAGCCGAGAGGCTTACCTTAGCCCTCCAAAATTGCTGCTCGCGGGACATGCCAGTCTCGCGAAAATCATTCGAAGAAAGGACTATGTCCTTAGCTCCGCACACAGTTTAGCCCAGCTATGGCCAGACTCTCAGTGAAAGCAAGCAAAAAATCAGATGATCGGAAGATGAACTTTCATTGATTTAACAGGAAGGGTACATTGATATTACATCAAAGTTGTGTTTTATACAATACATCCAGTTGCCCAACAGGATCATTTGAGGCATACAAGCGGTTTTATCTGCTTTCAACCAAATCAACGGGACAGGAAAGGCCTTCCTCCGGCAAAAGGTCGTAACCCTTCGCATATGAACAGATGGTGCCACAAGGACACGGTCACTTTTCTCCACAAAATGGCAGATCATGCCAGGCCATTTTTGGTTGAAGCCTGGCAATAAAAACCTATCGCCGCCAACACGATAGATCACGTATAATGGGAATCGGCAGTGATACCAGTGATCTAACAGGCGCGATGCCCACTTCCCGAAGTGGATTGCCATCAAAGGCCACCAAAGTTGAAAGTCGGCAATGGTGCCGACGATCCCACAGGCGACGCCCATGATCTTGAAGCGGATCACCTCCGGTAAAAGCGGCAGCCAGCCTCACCTCAGAACGAATCATCACGGATAAGAGGCTGCCAACAGCCCCTGGGACGCGCATCCGCTGCCCCGAATTGTTCCTCCTGCTTAAAAGTAAAGCTTCAACCGGGGAAGCATAAGGCAATTTCATGGTTTCTTCCATCAAGATTACCAGACTGGCAAGCATAGCTCGCTGCAAGGCAAATTGGAGCAAGTTAGCAGTTAAGCATAGAAAAAAAAAAAAAGAGGCTGCAAAGATATTAAGTCAGATTCTTGGGCGGCAAAGCAATCCGACTTCAGCAGAGGACAAGCTCCGCCTGCACAGCAACTAATGGACTAGCTCAGCAAACGCCAAGTCCTAGCCTCACCTCTACGGCAAAGTCAGACTGATCTTGTGAGAAACAGTCTCAACATTCACCAATATGGCAAGACTGGCTCACCTTTGAAGAGACCAAGTCCTAAGTTCTGCCTGTGTAGCGGACTTAACATGCAGTGATCTTTCTCTGATTAAGTCAAGATGGTAGCTTCACAGGGAAGCTGTGCTGAAATTCTTCTCTGCAGATCAGCCAAGTGCAAGATGAAGAGCAAGGGAAGTCAATCCCTAAAGCAGCTGTCAAAGCTAAACCAAGGGAGATGAATTCCCTAAAATCGGTGAAGTCGTTGAACGATCAAGACTTACCGGTCCTTGGCCGGATAATGACCAGAGTGGGCATTCCCACTAGTTCAGAGATCTGAGTATCTCTTTCAAACCAAGAGAAGAGAAGAGAGGCAAAGCACTTCTCTTCAGAGGACCTCAAGTGTCCTATTTATAGGCCCCATGGCCTGAGTACGACCACCCCAAGCGTGGAAGCACGAGCGCATTCAAGGCATTTATTGCGCCTTGATGGAAGGGAGGTTTTCCCTTGGAACCGTGCAAAGGGAGAAAACATCTCCCTCATAAAAGGCACTTATGACGCCTTGAAGAAAGGGAGTATCCTCTCTTGGAAACATGCAAATCGGAGAACATCTCCCTCGATTGGCGCAAAAGAAGGAATAATCCTCCTCGTAATCACCCCACGGCAGTTGGCTTTGAAAAGGCAACAGGAGTTCCAAAGTGAACTTATTTTTGGAAGCCCAGACGCGGAGCTACCCCGACGCGAAGCTACTCGCGAACCAGTGCAATTCTTCGGCGAATTCATCCCAAAGCAGGATTGAAGGCGAAGCTGAACTCAACCATCATGGCGACGTTTATACTCCACACACCATCGATCACAGCAGTTCAAAGTGTTTCAGAGTCTGAGCTATTGCAGACTCTCGAAAACTTTGAAGGGGGTCTTGTTGACACTTAAAAAAGACAAGATTCTCATTGGTCCGAACAATGTCTAGCGACAGACGAGCTGAAGACCAATTTTCATCCACCTCCAAGGGACAAGGAAGCGGTTGGACTCCACTGATCCAGCAAGTAGAACAGTGAACCCGGATTGTTTTCTAAACAGACCTCAGCAGGTCTAAAATGCTAGCATTTAGCATTACATTAGCCCAAGGAGATAGCCTCGTTTGAGAGGCTAGCATCATCCAGAGCATCGCCAGGAAGCTAACTGATAGCTTCGCCGAAAAGCCTCTTTTCGGACCTCGCCAAGAGTTGCCTCTAGCTCCGCTATGAGCTTCAAAGCGGGCAGCTCCGCTATTAGTTTGCTATGGTCAACCTTTGACCAATCAAATCTCCTGATAAGATCGGATCAAGCAAATCAAATCCAATCGGGATTCAAATATGGCAGGTGATTGCCGCAATCTCTTGACTCTCTTGAAACGAGTAAGAGGATCAGAGAAAATCCTTCAACGATATGGAAGGGATCAAAACAAATCGGAAAGATCAACCGACTTGCCATTTTCTAGCTCCGCAGAAGCTATCCTAGCCTCGCAGCAAGGCTACTTTCTAGATTTAAACAGATTCGGTTCAATCTGTTTCCATATCTTCAAGGGGACGATTATATCCTTGCTCTCCCTATAAATAGCCCGCCAGGGGCACAAGGGAGAAGGGGGGTCAAAAAAAGGGGAATCCAGAGATCGGCGATCAATCAAAGTGGGCTTCTTCTCCCAAATCAATCCTCTGCTGATCAGGAGAATCGGACTTCTTCATAACACACCATGCGTTCTCTAATTCAGAGACCTTTCAGGAGAAATACTTCTCTTTTCAGGGTGGTGATACCCTAACAACCTCTTTTCCTCAAGGAATCTCTGGAACCAGGCGAGAAGGAATTCCTCACAGAAGGCGGTTTTGAGAAGTAGCAAGAGGGTTCTACCAATCCTCTATTCTCTGATTCCCGGAACCAGGCGAGAAGGGAATCTCATCGCTCGCATCGTCAAAGGGACAAAGTGGTCGCGCGCTGACCAGACTCCTATCGGCACACTTCTCCAGAATCTCTGAGGAGATCTACTTGTAATCTTTTTTAAGAATACTTGTAATTTAGCTCCTCAAACTCTTTTTGTAAGTTTTCCCCTTTGCAAACTAATGGAAAACATTCCCTCAAGGGGATAGCTTCAGCCCATTTAAAGAAGTAATCGGTTATGGCTATGATAAATCGATGTCTTTGGATGAAGGTGGGATGATAGGACCAACCCATCCATTCCCACATTTCAAATGACCAGGAAGAAGTTATAGGGCGAAGATGTCCCGGTGCCTGGTGAATGAAGTCACCATAGATCTGACAAGCGTGGCATTGCTTGGCATAAGCGATGGCGTCAGGGATTATCTTTGGCCAATAATATCTGAGTTTTCAGAGTCAATCTCCAAGTTTTGGACCAGGTTGGTGAGCTCCACACATGCCGTCATGAGCCTCTTGAGTATTTCTGTGCCTTTGTATAACAGGCAGTGGAGGAGGATTCCATCACGTGATCGGCGGTACAGTGCCCTTGTGATCGCATTGTAATAAAATTTAGAGGTCTTCCTTCTAATGGCAGCCGCCTCTTTAGGGTCATCAAGCAGGATGCCGTACAATGCAGAGTCAATGTACGGGAATCGCCAATCCCTGAACTGGACCTGTTGAAGTCTCTAGAGTTTCTTTGACTTGAAGGTTCCCTTCTGAAATCTGATCATTTTCGAGGATGAGTTTGGGACAATACAAGTCTGAAAACCACCGAGGGGGGGTGAATAGGTGATTATGCTAATCTAGAAACTAAATGCGGAAGCTAAGACAAATTTGCACAAAGTTAATACAACCAACAAGTGTAGCCGAATTCCCCGTGAAGGGCTCTGGACTAACTCCTCTTGATTCCCCTAGATAAGGGGTGAGGTGCTATATGAAGCTCTTGTGGTTAAGTATAAGGGAGGCACACACACAAGCAAGCCAAGCATATAAAGATGAACAATATGAAATAATACAAGGCACAAATGCAAGCAATAAGATATGAATGAATGAATGATGTTTTGCACAAATAAAGAGAGAGAGGGTTAAGAGACAATGGATCAAACGCAAACACAAAGATATGTCCGAGGTTCGAGCCCCTAGTTCTACGTCCCCGCCTTCACCGAGAAGGATTTCTAATCCACTATACTCCCACGAGGGAACCTCCACCGAGGAGGATTTGTTACAACACTAGGAGTACCGAACTCCTCTCTCAAACACCGCCTCACAACCGAGGGGTAGGCCCGTAGCAAACAACTACAATCACCTCTACCGAAGAGGGATACAAACCACAAGCTCCACCTCACACAAGAGGGAGCAAACACCAATCTCCACCTCTACCAAAGAGGGAGCAAACCAACAACCCAATCAACCTCACCAAGAGGGATACAACAAAGCAAATGAGGGTTTACAACTAGTGGTATGTTTCAACCACAAACAACTCCTCTTTCCTCTTTTTCACAAAACAAAGATCCTAATAGATTAGGATAGAAGATATACTCAAGTGTGGAAAACAAGTGTTTTGATCAAAGAAAATCTCTTGGGAAAAATACCAAATGAATATAGAATTTAGATCAAGAAACAATTCCAAAAAACCTATTTTCTTTGAAATAAACAAAACACTTTAAAACAAATAAGATTAATCTTTTTGGCACAAAAACTATTTTGAAAACTTGTTTAAACAATAGAGAAACACAGAAATTTTTCTTTTCAAAAGTCTTATCAAAATCCCCAAAGAGATGGGTATTTATAGCCCAAACAGAAAACTAACCGTTAGGCTGATCTGTCATCCTGACAGGCTGGCGGTCGACCGGCCCGGTCGACCGCCAACGGTCATAAATATGACCGTTGGGCCATCCCGGTCGACCGCCCAGATACAGAGAGCAAAGCTCTCTGGTCCGGCCGACCGACCGGCCGACCGGCCCATTGTCTGCCAGACGTGCACACAGGCTGTGCACGTCGGTCGACCGCAACGGTCGACCGGCCTTTGGTGCGGCCGACCCTGCGGTCGACCGACCTGGCCTGTCAGCCACAATATGGGTCAGAAACTGGGTAAAAGTAATTTTGAAACTTCTTTTATCTCTTCTAAAAACTCCATAAAAATTCTTTTAAGATTTATATTGAAATACAAACTTGTGATAAAAATTTCAAGACAATATAAAACATTTGGAATCATTTTTGTGTCTTGCAAATTTTATCAAAAACTAAAACTTGTATTTTATCAAACTTTGATTTTTCAATACATGAATAGGAAAGTCAAATAAGTTTGTATAACTCATGTAAGCATGTATGTATATAGAATACATCTAATATACATAAAAACCAAGGTAAACTTATTTTGATCTAAACTATTCATGAAAACCAATTCCATAAAACATAAAACGTGTGTGTTGTGCACTTGAGCATATCAACTATTCTAAGCTTTACAAATGGATCTAAACACACTAAACTAAACTATGGATACCTAAGTCTTCTTGACGATCTTCCATCTTCAAGTCGACTCGATCCAAACTCCGTGATCCACCGAGTGCAAAGGTATGATCTTGATGCTCGGGCACTGGAATCACCAAGAAAAGCTTCTAAACTCCTTGTTGATGCTAATCACCAACTAATATCTTGCTAAAGATATGAAACTTAAACAACACAAGATTATTAGTAAACATAACTAAATGAGTTAATCATCATCAAAACTAGAGTGGAAGGCCTCTGGGCCAACAATCTCCCCCTTTTTGATGATGACAAAACTCATGGAGTTATATATGCATGGATTAAAGTTAAGCTTCAAAGAAGCTCTCCCTTAACTCATGCATAAAACAAATAAATAATAAATATGTAATGAATGACAATGCAGAATCATGCATAAACAATAAAAGGCTCTAGATACCCAATGAAATGTTCAAAAACAAAACATGCTCTAGATACCAATTAAAATAAACTAAATTAAACTTAATATATGCAAAACATAAATATGCATATATAAGCTCAAACAAACTCAAACAAACTCAAAATCTTTCTCCCCATTTTTGTCAATCATCAATAAAGGGGTAAAAGCTAAAGCAAAACAATAAATTTTTCTCCCCCTTTTTGTCTAAAACAAAAAATATCAATATAGGGGTGACAATCAATTAAGATATCAATTGAAAATATGTCAAAGTAGCATCTTGATACCAATTGAAAGTAAACATAGATCAATAAATGGTATATGCGATATACATTCATGAAGAGGAAGACGCTAAGTTAGCTCCCTACAAATATGCATTACATGAAGAAGGGATGACAAGCCCTAATTCACATAACACATAATCTGTAATGTATAAGAGGAGATGTGAAGCTCCCCCTACACACGTGTACCATATAAAGAAGAGTTCTCAAGCTCCTCAATACAAGATACACTCAACATGAATCTATAAGTAGAAGAGATGTTAAGCTCTCCTTGCATGTAGGCAATACAAATCAAAAACTTTTAAATATTTTCTTTAAACAAAATTTGAGATACCAATTGAAATCATTAACATCTTGATATCAAAAGAGAGTATTTTTCTTTTTAAGTATATGATATCAATTTGAAATTTTTATTTTCTAGCATAAAGTAAGGGAGTGGAAATACAAATACCAATTGAAATATGAAAATCGAATTTTCTCCCCCTTTATGAAATACACAACTAAACACATGCATAAGCTTGTTTAAGAATACCAATTGAAAGCTAAATCAATTGAAACAAAGATGGAGCTCAAACTTAGCATAAACAAAATTTGTGCTCAAGATATAGGGATATAATAAGCACAAATAAAGCATATATGTATGAAAAATTAGATACCAAATGAAATTGATACCATTAGAATTGAAAGCATACATATATAAAACACATATGAGTATACAAGAAGATCAAAATTGATACCAATTGAAAGAATTCAATGATACCAATTGAAACAACAATAATAGCAAGTGTATACCTCATATTAATAAACGAAGAATACGAACTAGTTATAATGAAAAGTTTTGTTAACTAGTACGAAATCCTTCAAGTAAGGAATAAAAACAAAAATATTTTCATAAAACATGAAATCCACATGATATTCAACACTCAAGTCAATAAAGCACATATAGGACTCATGAAAACAAAACATGAGCAAACAAGTAGGGTGAGTGCATACTTAAAAATGTGAAGATCATGATCATGAAAGTATATTCAATTAAGCTCAATTATTCCTTAAACATAAAAACTCATTAAAAACTATTTAATCTTCAAGGTATATGTATGTCTTATACAATCTAAAGTATACATACATATCCAAACACAACGAATCCACTAAGATATATGCATGAAGGCACGTGGCTCAAAAAGGATGTATATGTATAGTCAATAGTTTGAACAAGATGGACATATACATGAAGTTAAACATAAACACATGAAAAACATGAATAACATGAAAAACTAAATTTCCATTAAAAACAAATTTGTACTTCAGGGTATATGTATGATTTGTCAACACAAAAAGTATACATACATATCCCTAAACACAATTGAGTCCATATATATATAGATTTGCATGAAAGGCAAATGACTCAAGGGTATACATGTATATCTTAAAGTTTGGCAAAATAGACATATACATGAAATGAAAACACATGATCATAAAATAAATTCAAAATGGGAATACAAGTTTAAAATGTATGGATCATCAAAACTAGACTATACTAGCACATCTAATGGGTTCAAATAAGCATTCAAACTCAAACATATATAGATTTATTTGTGGCCCACTATATGTACAAGTATATATCCTAGTTTTAATGAAAACTAACATCTAAACATGTAATCAAATCATGAAGCATAAAAACAAAATATAAATCATTAAGAATAGGTATATACTTATATCAAAAACATGATTATTATGTAAATTCACATGTTATTAGAGCTATAATATACATTATAGCTAAACAATGGTGAGAACACTAAATATGGGTCCATATAAATATGGGTGTCTCAAAATGCTATACATGCATGTCAAGGGTCTAATAAACATGGCATTAACATAATGATCATATAAACAACAAAACATGCTATAAATAATGAACATGAAAAGCATGCATAAATATAAATACGGAGTAAGAGACTGTTACCAAAACCTATGAGGCAACTCTCCATGACTCCAAAACAAGGTGGTCATCTCCACCAAACATCCCTTGAAAGTGATGCATCCAAATGATTTCCATGAAGCTCGGAACGCATCCACTCCAAGGTACCGCTACTCTCACGTCATGCGAGAGCCCACACCTACATCAAATACAATAGGGGTGGTCTTTGGTACCCATACTCCTTTGGGTCCATGGGGGTTAGTCCCTTCTCTAACCCAAACAAAATTATTTGCTAAATTATAATCATGTATACGATCAAAACAAAATTTAGCAAGGTGGCCCTTACGTCCACAATGTGTACATGTGTACACATGAGCATACAAGTGATGATGGTGTCTGTGAGGAGCATGTGTATGCGTGGATGGTGTGCATGCATAGATGGAACTTATTTCTTTCGAACCAAGGATTCCAAGCGAGTATGGTTCATGGCACATTGGCTCAAAGTGGAGCCCAAACAATCTACACTCTTCTTAAGCATGGATATATCATTATTAATTAAAGAAGAGGTGGCACATGCAATAGGTGAACTATGTGAAGCTACTCTAGCATGGCAAACATGAGCATCAATCTTATTTTGCGAAACTTCATTTTTCTTTAAACAAATTTCTAAATCCTTTGAAATAGAATCAATTTTTATTTTCAAAGAATTATTTTCTTTTACAATAAAACTAACTTTTGAAGACAAGTTTTCATTTTTCTTCAAAATAATTTCACAATCATTTTTAGATTTTAAACTTCATTTCTTTAGTGCAAGATCAAGTTGAGATTTTAATAAATCCCTTTCATTTGAAATCTCCACCTTTTCTTGCAAAACAATATCAAGTCTAGAAAGCAAATTTTTACTTTTATTATTAAAGCCTAGACTTTTCTTTTTCAAAATGTTATATTTTTCCAATAATTTTTCACACACAATAGATAGTTCTTCATTCAAAGCATGGGCATCAATATTTTCATCACATGAAGAACTAGATCAAAACTATCTAGTTGAGTTTCCGATTGTACCTCAAGGGAGTCATTCCCTTGGACCATATAGCATTGTGAGTCGGATTCTCCACTAGATTCCTCCGGTTAGATTAGCAATTGAAGCTTGGAGGTGGTTGTGGTTGTCAACTTGTTCCACACTGCAAAGGCGAAATCAAGGTTAGAAACATGCATAAGATATTCTTTTGAAAGCGTGCTTCTAATAGCCTCAAGGGCTAGTGCATTGGCCTCTATATGCTTGCTATCACTAAGGTAGGATTCCTTGGTAATGGTAAGGTGAACCTTATATCCTAGGGCTTGTAAATAGATGGACATCCTAGTCTTCCAAACAATAATGTTGGAAGAATCAAACACAGGAGGGGTCATGAAGTCCATGGGTCCAAACGAAATGTGTGCAAACAAAAAATATGTGCAAATGCAAATGATAGATTAGCTAAACCAAGATCTCACTCCTAGGTTGTTAAACCTAAGTATCAGGAGCGTAGGCTCTGATACCAATTGAAAACCACCTAGAGGGGGGTGAATAGGTGATTATGCTAATCTAGAAACTAAATGCGAAAGCTAAGACAAATTTGCACAAACTTAATACAACCAACAAGTGTAGCCGAATTTCCCGTGAAGGGCTCTGGACTAACTCCTCTTGATTCCCCTAGATAAGGGTTGAGGTGCTATATGAAGCTCTTGTGGTTAAGTCTAAGTGAGGCACACACACAAGCAAGCCAAGCATATAAAGATGAACAATATGAAACAATGCAAGGCACAAATGCAAGCAATAAGATATGAATGAATGAATGATGCTTTGCACAAATAAAAGAGAGAGAGAGGGTTAAGAGACAATGGATCAAACGCAAACACAAAATATGTTCCGAGGTTCGAGCCCCTAGCTCTACGTCCCCGCCTTCACCGAGAAGGATTTCTAATCCACTTTTCTCCCACCGAGGGAACCTCCACCGAGGAGGATTTGTTACAACACTAAGAGTACCGAACTCCTCTCTCAAACACCGCCTCACAACCGAGGGGTAGGCCGTAGCCAAACAACCACAATCACCTCTACCGAAGAGGGTTACAAACCACCAAGCTCCACCTCACACAAGAGGGAGCAAACACCAATCTCCACCTCTACCAAAGAGGGAGCAAACCAACAACCCAATCAACCTCACCAAGAGGGATACAACAAAGCAAATGAGGGTTTACAACTAGTGGTATGTTTCAACCACAAACAACTCCTCTTTCCTCTTTTTCACAAAACAAAGATCCTAATAGATTAGGATAGAAGATATAGCTCAAGTGTGGAAAACAAGTGTTTTGATCAAAGAAAATCTCTTGGGAAAAATACCAAATGAATATAGAATTTTAGATCAAGAAACAATTCCCAAAAACCTATTCTCTTTGAAATAAACAAAACACTTTAAAACAAATAAGATTGATCTTTTTGGCACAAAAACTATTTGAAAACTTGTTTAAACAATAGAGAAACACAGAAATTTTTCTTTTCAAAAGTCTTATCAAAATCCCCAAAGAGATGGGGTATTTATAGCCCAAACAGAAAACTAGCCGTTAGGCTGATCCGTCAGCCTGACAGGCTGGCGGTCGACCGGGCGGTCGACCGGGATGGCCCAACGACCGTTGGCGGTCGACCGGGCCGGTCGACCGCCCAGATACAGAGAGCAAAGCTCTCTGGTCCGGCCGACCGACGGCCGACCGGTCCATTGTCTGCCAGACGTGCACAAGGCTGTGCACGTCGGTCGACCGTAACGGTCGACCGGCCTTTGGTGCGGCCGACCCTGCGGTCGACCGACCTGGCCTGTCAGCCACAATCTGGGTCAGAAACTGGGTAAAGTAATTTTGAAACTTCTTTTATCTCTTCTAAAAACTCCATAAAAATTCTTTTAAGATTTTATATAGAAATACAAACTTGTGATAAAAATTTCAAGACAATATAAAACATTTGGAATCATTTTTGTGTCTTGCAAATTTTATCAAAAACTAAAACTTGTATTTTATCAAACTTTGATTTTTCAATACATGAATAGGAAAGTCAAAATAAGTTTGTATAACTCATGTAAGCATGTATGTATATAGAATACATCTAATATACATAAAAACCAAGGTAAACTTATTTTGATCTAAACTATTCATGAAAACCAATTCCATAAAACATAAAACGTGTGTGTTGTGCACTTGAGCATATCAACTATTCTAAGCTTTACAAAAGGATCTAAACACACTAAACTAAACTATCGATACTTAAGTCTTCTTGACGATCTTCCATCTTCAAGTCGACTCGATCCAAACTCCGTGATCCACCGAGTGCAAAGGTATGATCTTGATGCTCGGGCACTGGAATCACCAAGAAAAGCTTCTAAACTCCTTGTTGAAGCTAATCACCAACTAATATCTTGCTAAATGATCTGAAACTTAAACAACACAAGATTATTAGTAAACATAACTACATGAGTTAATCATCATCAAACTAGAGTGGAAGGCCTCTGGGCCAACAAAGTCATGGCTGTAGATGAGTACTTTCTCTGCCGCTCCGGCTGGAAGAGCCAAGGAAGCAGCGAGAGACGCCAGTGCATCTGCATGCGCATTTTGCTGGCGAGGTACATGATCGATGTAGAAGTTTCTGAACGTCTCTGTCATGTGGATAGTTGCATTGTGATAGGGTACTAAGTCTTCATGTCTAACTTCATACTCCCCGCGAACCTGGTTAACGATAAGCTTTGAATCACCGTATGCTTTGAGATTTTTAACGCCAATCTCATCGGCAATTTGCATCCCGATTATGAGAGCATTGTACTCTCCTACATTGTTGAAACACGGCTCAGTTAATGAGAATGCACGAGGGATTACATAGTTCTATGGGGAGACAAGTACTACCCCAACTCCTGCTACGATATTTCCTCGAGAACCCGTTCTTGATGCATCGAAGAAGAGTTGCCACACCTGTCCTTCGAAAGACGTCTGGGTCAAGCAAACTTCAGCGACCTCGTCTAGGAGATTTTCATAAAGTTTGGTCATTCTTGGATCTGCATGCTCAACTAAGAAGTTTGCCACTGCTTGTCCCTTCACAGCTTTTTGTTGCAGGAATTGCATCTTATATTGGGAGAGCAATATGGCCCATTTTACCAATCGACCATTCAGTGACGATAGCTTCATCATAAGCAATCTTTAAGGATTGACTTTTGATATGGCGTGTATAGTTTGGCCCACCAAGTCATGCGCATCTTCTGGATGGTGAAGACTAATGCCAAGCATTCTTTTTCGATTGGACAGTACCGATATTCGGCTCCAATCATAATTCTACTCAGATAGTAGATTGCTTGCTCGTATCCCTAATCATTATTTTGGGCTAGTAAAGCTCTTAAAGAATGATCCATCGCTCGAACGTATATTAGAAAAAGTTTTCCTGATACCGAAGCTATAAGGACGGTGGATGCGTGAGGTACCGCTTGATTTCCTCAAATGCTTTTTGGCATGCATCATCCCAATGAATGAAACTCCCTTCTTTATTAATTTGGTGAAGGGTTGGCATCGTCCTGAGAGATTTAAGATAAGCCTTCTTATATATGTCAGCCGCCCTTGCAATCCTCTAAGCTCTTTAAGACTTTTTTGGAGGTTGCATCTCTGAATGAAGACGTGCCTGACAAGTGAAGGTGGATTCCTTTGGATTTAACAACAAACCCTAGGAGTTTACCACTGGCCACCCCCAGGAAGGATTTAGTAGGATTCATCTTCAATTGATGCGCCCGCATGATATCTAATACTGTCTTCAGATCTGTTATGTGATCGCCTTTGGTATAGCTTTTTACTGCAATATCGTCAACGTAGCATTCCACTGTTTTACGTATATGCTCGTGGAAAATTGCATTCATAGCTCTCTGGTATGTTGTCCTCGCATTCTTCAATCTGAAGAGCATGACAGTATAACATATACCCCCAATGGTGTCCTGAAAGATGTATGCTTCCATCATCAGGGTATATCTTGATTTGATTGTATCCTGAGAATTTGTCCAGGAAAAACATTCGTTCAACCCACACGTGTTGTCGATTATGACATCCATGACTGGAAGGGGAAATTCATCTTTAGGACACGCCTCATTTAGATCACGAAAGTTAATACAAATCCGAATCTTCCTATTCTTCTTGGTGACATGGACGATATTGTCTACCCAATCAGGGTGTTATTCTTCCCTGATGAAATCAGAGTCTATAAGCTTCTTGACTTCTAACTGGATCGCTTCCGTTATCTCTGGATGAAACATCACTACTGTTTCTTGACGGGTTTTGCATCCGGATTGATGTTGAGGCGATGCATAGCCACTTGAGGATCAAGCCGAGGCATATCCTCGTAGTTCCAAGCGAAAACATCTATATAATCTCGCACAAGAGATATTAGATCTTCCTTCTCGGAGGGTGATAAGGTTTCGCTTATAAAGATGGGCTTAGGATTCATCTCATCTCCCAGATTGTCTGGGAGATCTTATCCTCCGTGAGTAGTTCGTATTGTTCGAAGCGAATATCCCAGAGAGTATTTAGGTATTTGATCTAAGGATCTGTATCCGACTGGATCATTTCTTCATCTCTATCTTCCGGGTGGCTTGTTGAAACCATGTTTACCGAACGTTCTTAGAAAATGCTGCCGACACTGATGTTTGCCTCCCACGATGACGTGCCTGACAAGTGATTATGATATAATGACTCTTCTGACTTAGAGGCTAACAGGATTGGAGTTGACACATATCCCAACCCCCTACGAGTTTGATGATAAGAATTAGGGGCTTTCCCTTTTGGGACGAAGGATAGAAGCAATGTTCTCCTTCCTTTGCCAAAGCTCAAGCCAGGACCACTTGTCAGGTCATACCCTATGTTCTCCATCATTTTGAGTATATTTGGCTCATAATGAGAGAATTGAGGTGGTTCATTCTTGCTTACTGAGTCTTCGCGAGTTATTGATTCAGACTTGATTATTCCGAAGAGGATCGATTTTTACCTTTTGCGTCTTGCTGGGACCTTAAATAAAGATTCTTGAGCTTCATTGATGCCTTGATATACTGTGAGAGATGACCTCACCGGTACATGCAATGATGTCAAGGCATCTATTGCCGACCAAGCGTCATCACTTACATCGGTACTAGTATCTGATGGCACAAAATCAGAAGCAAACACAGAAAGGTATGACAAATCTAATTCTTCATTAATATACCACTCACCTACATCATTGGCAGTGTTATTGACATCGATTTTATTAATGCTTGCTACAAGTGGCCCAAAGACATTCTTCCTCAGCCTCTGGTTCAATATCATCTTCATTACTAGAGTCTGGCTCCTCTGGTTGGGGATTCTCGTTCATCTCTAGAGAATTCTGGTACAGGAAGGAGTCTATGAAGTAGTTCTCTACCTCTTGAACGGATGCCTTTCAGCGATCAACGTTCGGACTTTTCCATCTTCGTCAATATACTTCATAATTTGGTGGAGAGTAGAAGAGACGATGGAGTTGCGATGAATCCACGGTCGTCCCAGCAGCAAATTGTACGAAGTATCGGCGTAAATAACATAACACGTCACTTTAGATCTTAGGTCCCTAATCAGACATTTGAGTTTAATCTTCCCCATTGGGCGCGTACCATTGGCATTGAAACCATAAATGGTAGTTTGGGTGGCGTTCAATCGGTGAGTGGGGATCCCCAAGTGCAGCATGACCCGGCGGGGCATAATGCTCTACGCAGATCCTGAATCTACCTGAATGCGGCTCACTTCAGACGATCCAATATATCCTGTGAAGTACAGGGGCCTATCATGTTGGCCCAAGAGGTTACACTCTCCAATTGTTTTGTGTTTTGATGATGACAAACCAAATATGAGCTATTTGGTACTAACAAGTTTGTTAAGATAAGTTTCAGGTTTGTACCATGTTTAGAGACCATTCGCTTAGCTATTGCAAGAACTTCTAAGTTCCACAAAGTAAGGAAGGCAAATTGCACATCAAGGAAGGATCATAGAAGAGAAGGCACTAGCAAGGCATTGGATGGCTCAAAGACTTGAAGATAGCACAAGAAGTCTTCATGTAATTTGTTTTTCAGTTTATAGTTTGTTAAAGAATAGTGGATAGGTTTGAAGCTCTATCACACACGTTTTTGCGCACATGCTCATTCCAAAATAATTTCTTATAAATTATACAAAAATATTTTGCATACAAGATTTTGTCTACAGATATATATTTATGTTTTATACTAATCCCTGTTCAAAAGTATTTTTGTTAAAATCAAAATCCTCTTTGTTTTCTTTTTAAAATTGACTTTTTGACCTGATCCGGTCGACCGGGGCGGTCGACCGAGTCTGTGTCAGTCTGGTCCGGTCGACCGGACCAGTCGACCGAAGTCCTGGCAGATGCACGTATCCGTGTGCACGTCTGTCGGTCGACCGAGGCGGTCGACCGGACTATTATTTTTTGCTCACAGGTTTTATCGGTCGACCGGGTCGGTCGACCGCTAGACTTTAACGGTCAAATTTTTGTACTACCGGTCGACCGCCCGGTCGACCGAACCGACCGTTTGAACAGTAACGGGCAGATTTTTAAGAGCTGGTTATTTTTGTCCTTTGTATTTAAAAATTCGTTTAAGGATATATTTTGATCTAATTACCTCCTAAACATCAGTAAATATGTTTTATCCCTAAACCCTAGCCCTCTCCTATAAATAGGGGTGTTTGGGGAGAGATTGGTTACAACAACTATTATTGCTAAAAATTCAAAAGTTTAAGGCTTTCAAAGTTCTTGGTTTTTGTGCTAAATTCTCTCAATTTTCTGAAGGGTTTTCAAAAGTTTTTCTCTGATTTCAATTTCTTTTCCTTACACAAAAGAGCTTCAATTCTACTCATTATTCTCTAAGGACCTTTGTAAGGGAAGAGATTTTTGAAAGAGAGAGTTTGTGGTCTTTTGACTACCAAGGAAATCACTTGTTCTTGAGATTGTAGGAGTTGGGTACTCCATTGTATTTGAGATCTTTGTGATAGTGGAAGTGGTCGGAATCCTTCTGGGGAAGGCGGGGAGTAGAGCTGGGTGCTCGAACCTCGATAACATATCCTTGTGTTTGCGATTGGTTTACATTCTTGCAATTATTCTCTACTTTGCTTGCACTTATTACTTGCTCATCATACTTACTTGCTTGCATTCATCTTGTGACTCTTGCTTGGTGATTGTTGTAGCTTTAATTTATTGAATTGCCCTTTGATTAGCATTATCACCTATTCACCCCCCCTCTAGGTGATTTTCAATTGGTATCAGAGCTTGGACTCTAGGTTTGGCTTAACATCCATAGAGAGATCCTTAAAATATTGCTAATCAACATTTTCATTCATCCATTCATACACTAGTAAATATGGCCGACAACATTAAAACCCCACCTAAATTTGATGGCCTAAATTTTCCCATTTGGAAGGTTAGGATGACTATATTTTTGCAATCACTAGGTAGCTTGGTAGCTAAGTCCTTGACCAAACCCTACATAGCACCCGATAGTGATGAGAGCACTTGGACCGACTTCAACTTTAGAGAATATGAGGCTAACTCAAAAGCCCAAAACTCTCTTTTAACCGCCTTGAATGAGGATGACCTTACACGGGTAATTCATTGCCAATCCGCCTATGAGATTTGGCAACACTTATTGGTCACACATGAAGGGACTTCACAAGTCAAGAGAGCTAAGATAGATCTCTTGAGGTCTCAATATGAATCATTTAAAATGCTTGATGATGAATCCATTGATTGTATGATTACTCGTTTCACTAAAATTACAAATGGTCTTTCTTCATTAGGTGACGTCATCTCCAACGATCAAAAGGTGCGCAAAGTGATACGGGCTCTTCCTTCTTCATGGGAGATCAAGGCCACCACCTTAAAGGAGTTGAATGACAAGGACGAGATGGACATCATTAGTCTCATTGGGAACCTAAAGACCCATGAGATGGAGAAGAAGGCAAGAGAAGAAGCCACTACTTCAAAGAAGAAATCTATAGCCTTCAAGACTTCATCCACCAATGATGACGATGATGAAGACGAAGAAGAAGATGAGGAGCTAACTCTACTTGTGCGGAATGTCAAGAGGTTGTACCGACAGAACAAGTTCAATTTCCGGAAAGATTCGAAGGCAAAGAGGAGCGGAAGATCATATGCTACAATTGCCGCAAACCCGGACTTATCATGGCGGATTGTCCGGAGTTCAAGAAGAAAATGACTTCCTCCTTCAAGCCAAAGAAACCGGAAGAGAAGAAAGCCTACAAAGCAACATGGGATTCGGAAAGCGAGTCCGAAGAGGAGGTGGATCAAGCTAATATGTGTTTCATGGCAAACACTCCTAAGGTAACCCCTCAATCCCTTGATGATGAAGATGATGAACTAAGTAAGGAAGTTCTAGTTCATGCCTTTGTAGAACTTTCTGAAACTTATGATAATAAGAAACTTGAATGCTTAAAATTACAAAAAGAAGTTGCTTTTCTTAAAAATCAACTTGCTTTGGTTTCAAAAGAAAAAGATGATCTTTCTTCCAATCTTATTTCTATTCAAAATGAATTTGACGCTTATAAGATTTCTTGTAAGGGTAAAACCCCTATTGTTGATAATAAAGAAATTTCTTCCTTAAAAACCAAAATGATTGATTTTGAAAAGATTTTGAAAGATTGTGCTTTTAACACCAAGAAGCTTGAAGAAAAGTTTTCCAAAAAGCACACTTCTCATGTTAAAGATTCTCATGCTAAAATTCCACATGCTCACACTTCAAATAATACTTCTCATGCTAAATCTTTTCATGCTCACAATGCCCATGCTCACAAATCACACACTCACTATACTTTTAGATATGGTAGAGTGTATAGATGTACTTATTGTGGCAAAAATGGACATTTAGCTAAATTTTGTTATGATAAATTGCATAGTTCAAATAATCTTGTTTGGGTTAATGGCTCTAACCCTCATGGACCCAAGAAAATGTGGGTACCAAAATCAAGTCCTAAAATGTTTGATGTAGGTACACACCAAGGCTCCAAGACGTAGGGAGCGGTGGTACCTTGATAGTGGTTGTTCGAGACACATGACGTGGGATATCAACAACTTCACAACCCTATCAAGGTACATGGAAGGTGGCTCCGTCACCTTCGGGGATGATTCCAAAGGCACCATCATCGGTATTGGTAATATTCAAATTGGTTCATCTCCTATTATAGAGAATGTTGTTTTAGTAGATGGTTTAAAACATAATTTGCTTAGCATTAGCCAACTTTGTGATCGTGGACTTAAAGTTGTTTTTGATGATTCCTCATGCAAGATTTTTGATGTTAAATCCGATGTTTGTATTCTTACCGGTTTTCGTGATAATAATGTTTATATTATTGACATGCTTAATTTAGATTGTTCTACTAAATGCTTAAATGCTTTTGATGAAAATTCTTGGCTTTGGCATAGAAGATTAGGACATGCATCTTTTGACCATATCTCTAGGATTAATTCAAAGGAATTGGTGAAGGGTATACCTTGCTTGGATTTTGAGAAAGACCGCATTTGTGGTGCGTGCCAACTTGGGAAACAAACCAAGTCTTCCTTTAAACCAATCAAGGATATCATGTCAACTAGGCCTTTAGAATTAATTCATATGGATCTTTTTGGACCAACTAAAACTAAGAGTTTAAATGGAAGTAGATTTGCATTTGTTTTGGTTGATGATTTCTCCCGTTTTACTTGGGTTTCTTTTTACAAAATAAAGATCAAACTTTTTCTCATTTTAAAATTTTTCGAAAAAGAGTTGAAAAAGAAAAGGGTTTTCCGATTTTGAGAATAAGGAGTGATAGAGGTGGTGAGTTTATTAACCAACTCTTCATGACTTATTGTGATGAAAAGGGAATTAAGCATGAAACATCTTGTCCTAGAACTCCACAACAAAATGGAGTTGTAGAAAGGAAAAATAGAACTCTTCAAGAGATGGCTAGGACAATGATAAGTGAATATGACCTCCCTCAATATTTATGGGCCGAGGCCGTAAACACCGCATGCTATATATCGAATCGTATTTATTTATGCAAAAATTCTTCCAAAACTTCTTTTGAAATGTATCATTCTAGAAAACCAAATGTTGCATATTTTAAAGTTTTTGGATGCAAGTGTTTTATTTTGAATACTAAGGATAATTTGGGTAAATTTGATGCTAAGGCTTATGAGGCTATCTTTGTTGGATATTCCTCTACTAGCAAAGCATATAGAGTTTTCATTAGATCTTCTCTTACCATAGAAGAATCCATGCATGTTAAATTTGAAGAATCTAATGTGGTTGTTGAGAATGTTGTAGAGATTGAACCACTAGGTGAAGACATGGAGAGACTATCCTTGAAGGACTCACCCGCTCAAGAAGAAAAGCTAGACCCTATTGGTGAAGTTCAAGAGGATAAGGAGGAAAGCACTCAACCGCTTCCTAAAGCTTGGAGATACGCTACAAATCATCCTAAGGAGCTCATCTTGGGTGATGCATCTAAAGGAGTCACAACGCGCTCCAAACTCCATGACATATGTGGTAACTTTGCTTTTATTTCTCATTTTGAACCCAAAGGCATTCTCGAAGCCGAGACGGACCCATATTGGTTGCTTGCCATGCAAGAGGAACTCAATCAATTTGAGCGCAACCAAGTTTGGCACCTTGTTCCTAAGCCCCACGATAGACCAATAATTGGTACTAAGTGGATCTTTAGGAATAAGTTGGATGAGTCCGGAAATGTCATTAGGAATAAAGTTAGGTTAGTGGCCCAAGGTTACACTCAAGTTGAGGGAATTGACTTTGAGGAGACCTTTGCACCCGTAGCACGGCTTGAAGCCATACGGATGACACTAGCTTTTGCATGTTTTAAAAATTTTAAACTTTTTCAAATGGATGTAAAAAGTGCATTTTTAAATGGTTTTATTAATGAAGAAGTTTATGTTTCACAACCTCCCGGTTTTGTTGATCATGTTCATCCCGATTTTGTTTTTAAACTTGATAAAGCTTTGTATGGATTGAAACAAGCTCCAAGAGCTTGGTATGAAAGGCTTTCTAGTTTTCTCATTTCAAATGATTTTATTAAAGGCAAAGTAGACACAACTCTTTTTACTAAGCATGTTGATAATGATATTTTAATTGTGCAAATTTATGTTGATGATATAATTTTTGGTTCTACTAATGAGCTTTTATGTAAGGATTTTGAGAAGGTAATGCAACTAGAATTTGAAATGTCTTCCATGGGTGAGCTAAATTTCTTCCTTGGACTCCAAATCAAGCAATTGCAAGACGGAACCTTCATTAACCAAGCCAAGTACGCAAAGGAGCTAGTAAAGAAGTTTGGGCTTGAAGGATCAAAGGCTTGCAACACTCCAATGGCAACTACTACTAAGCTTGATAAGGACGAACAAGGTAAAAATGTTGATATTAAATTATATAGAAGCATGATAGGAAGTCTTTTATATTTGACGGCAAGTAGGCCGGATATCATGTTTAGTGTGTGTCTTTGTGCTAGATTTCAATCGTGTCCTAAAGAGTCTCATCTTATTGCGGTAAAACGCATTATTCGTTATATTAAGGGCACTATTGGAATGGGTCTTTGGTATCTGAAAACTATAGATTTTTCAATGACTAGTTATTCGGATGCCGACTATGCGGGTTGTAGAGTAGATAGAAAGAGTACTAGTGGGACATGTCAATTTCTTGGTAATTGTCTTGTTTCATGGTCCTCTAGGAAACAAAATTCCGTAGCTCTCTCAACCGCCGAGGCGGAGTATGTTGCCGCGGGGGCTTGTTGTGCACAAGTCCTTTGGATGAAACATACTCTCCTTGATTTTGATTTGCACTTTGATCATATAAAAATATTTTGTGATAATACTAGTACTATACACATGACCAAAAATGCAAATCAACATAGTAAGACCAAGCACATTGAGATTAGATATCACTTTCTTAGAGATCATTTTGAGAAAGGTGATATAGATATTGATTATGTTTCCACGGATTTACAACTAGCCGATATTTTCACTAAACCTCTTGATTTTGCTAGATTTTCGTTTATTTGTGGAGAACTTAATGTTTGTATTATTGAATAAACATGTTTTTCATAACCCTTTTTGATGTATGACAAAAAGGGGGAGAATAAGTTTACATGGACAAAAATAAGTTCATTTGGTCTTGGTTCCATATGAATTTATATGTTTTGTTTTTATGAGTTTTTGTGTTTTAAATAAATTCTTGTGTTTTAGTTGTTTTGGTATTTTTGATATCAAGAGGCAATTTTTGTGTTTTATATATTTGTTTTAATTGGTTTAAATAATTGGTGCATCTTTTCAATTATTAGTTTCTAGAGCATATTCTTGTGTTTTATGTATAGCATAATTTGAGGGGGAGTTTTCTCCTACCCTATATTTTTGTTAATAGCCTATTTGTTTTGTCATCATCAAAAAGGGGGAGATTGTTGGCCCAAGAGGTTACACTCTCCAATTGTTTTGTGTTTTGATGATGACAAACCAAATATGAGCTATTTGGTACTAACAAGTTTGTTAAGATAAGTTTCAGGTTTGTACCATGTTTAGAGACCATTCGCTTAGCTATTGCAAGAACTTCTAAGTTCCACAAAGCAAGGAAGGCAAATTGCACATCAAGGAAGGATCATAGAAGAGAAGGCACTAGCAAGGCATTGGATGGTTCAAAGACTTGAAGATAGCACAAGAAGTCTTCATGTAATTTGTTTTTCAGTTTATAGTTTGTTAAAGAATAGTGGATAGGTTTGAAGCTCTTTCACACACGTTTTTGCGCACATGCTCATTCCAAAATAATTTCTTATAAATTATACAAAAATATTTTGCATACAAGATTTTGTCTACAGATATATATTTATGTTTTATACTAATCCCTGTTCAAAAGTATTTTTGTTAAAATCAAAATCCTCTTTGTTTTCTTTTTAAAATTGACTTTTTGACCTGATCCGGTCGACCGGGGCGGTCGACCGAGTCTGTGTCAGTCTGGTCCGGTCGACCGGACCAGTCGACCGAAGTCCTGGCAGATGCACGTATCCGTGTGCACGTCTGTCGGTCGACCGGGGCGGTCGACCGGACTATTATTTTTTGCTCACAGGTTTTATCGGTCGACCGGGTCGGTCGACCGCTAGACTTTAACGGTCAAATTTTTGTACTACCGGTCGACCGGCCCGGTCGACCGATCCGACCGTTTGAACAGTAACGGGCAGATTTTTAAGAGCTGTTTATTTTTGTCCTTTGTATTTAAAAATTCGTTTAAGGATATATTTTGATCTAATTACCTCCTAAACATCAGTAAATATGTTTTATCCCTAAACCCTAGCCCTCTCCTATAAATAGGGGTGTTTGGGGAGAGATTGGTTACAACAACTATTATTGCTAAAAATTCAAAAGTTTAAGGCTTTCAAAGTTCTTGGTTTTTGTGCTAAATTCTCTCAATTTTCTGAAGGGTTTTCAAAAGTTTTTCTCTGATTTCAATTTCTTTTCCTTACACAAAAGAGCTTCAATTCTACTCATTATTCTCTAAGGACCTTTGTAAGGGAAGAGATTTTTGAAAGAGAGAGTTTGTGGTCTTTTGACTACCAAGGAAATCACTTGTTCTTGAGATTGTAGGAGTTGGGTACTCCATTGTATTTGAGATCTTTGTGATAGTGGAAGTGGTCGGAATCCTTCTGGGGAAGGCGGGGAGTAGAGCTGGGTGCTCGAACCTCGATAACATATCCTTGTGTTTGCGATTAGTTTACATTCTTACAATTATTCTCTACTTTGCTTGCACTTATTACTTGCTCATCATACTTACTTGCTTGCATTCATCTTGTGACTCTTGCTTGGTGATTGTTGTAGCTTTAATTTATTGAATTGCCCTTTGATTAGCATTATCACCTATTCACCCCCCCTCTAGGTGATTTTCATATCATGTTTTACTTTAACCTGCATGTCATCTGGAGTGAAGGTTATACAGGGGGCATGTTGAGAAACATGGAGGCAGTCTTCTTCATCTTTCACCTGCGGCTCAGCCGAAATTCGGGCCATAAAAGCCTCGACATCAGCTAAAGCTTCTCTCAAAGATTCTCTTGTTGACTTTGATAGTCTCAGGAGCTCGTAAAGGGTGATTCTGACCGGGATGTTGGACAGTTGAGCCAAAACATCAAAGCGGTATGGTGCTGAAGTTCCTTCTGTTTTATCCTTCATGAGGGCCTTGGCATATCGAATCTCCTTTTGTTTCTCCACGGATTGCTTCGTGGATTGCTTGATTGGCTCTGAGGTGGATTTAGGTGGATTCGCCACTATCTCCTCATACTTCTTAAAGTATGATAGACCCGAACGAGTTTCGGTTACGAGCGGTGCATTCAGCTCTGCGGCGAGGACGATTGTCTCTTCCTCTGAATCGGCTAGTGAGGGGATATCGGTTTCTGCTTCCCGGGAAGAAGCACACACCATATTGCAAAGTGAGGCTCTTGCTTTGCCTTTAGACTTCCTGTTGGTGACAGTAGTTCACTGTTGGCCTTCCATAAGGTCAGGATGAACCCACATCATTTATCCCTGAGGAGTAGGAATAGGTATGAGACCTTTCTCTTGTTGGTGATGTGGGTCTATACTGAGTACCCTTAGTTTCCCTTTCGGGATGGGAACTACTCCGGCTGGCGTTGGAGGATGTACCTTGAACTACAGAAATGACGTCATGTTGGCTGTCACTTTCTTCTGTTTTGAGCGGAGCTTGAGTACCTTCGCATCAATCAAAGATTGAAGGACGTCTTTCAAGATGTAACAGCTCTTGGTAGGGTGCCCCAACATCCTGTGGTACAAGCAATAGTTAGGATTGTCAGTTGTGCCTACCTCATCGGGACGTCTAGCTTCGGGTAGTTTTAATCTATTGCTCTTATTGAGTAACTTGAACAACGAATCGACATGCTCATCCTTGAAGAAGTATTGTTTGTTGGCGCGCGACTGACTTGAAGAACTACCCCCTCTGGTCGGCTGAGGTTTAATGGGAGACTTCGTCTCTGTTGCCAATATGTCCTTCCTTTTTGATTGGAAAGCTACTTCTGGCGTGCGCCTTGTCGACTTTTCGGGTTTGGGCTTATTTTCTTTTGCCTTAACCCTGGCGATAATCTTTTCTGCCTGTTCGCCCTGCTGGACTAACTGTTTCCAGGTACAGCTTTCAGCAACTCCAATCTGGGTTAGGAGTGAGGTTTGCAAATTGTGACGACATGTTTCCATCATAGTGGCCTGGGTCATACTGCTAGGACATCGGAGTGCCATATTTCGAAATCTCTTCACAAATGCTCTAACTGACTCTCCTTTTCGTTGCCTCGTTGCCAGGAGAGTTGGCATGTTAATCTCTGAGTCATCTTCGAAGAAGCGTGTAAGAAAAAACTTCTCCAGATCATCCCAGTTCTTGATGGAGCCTTCTGAGAGCTTCATGAACCATTCAAAAGCGAGTCCCTTCAGAGTGCCGATGAACAAACGCGCCAAGATGACATAATTTTCCTAATAGATAGGATAGATAGATAGCTCAAGTGTGAGAAAATAAAGAGTTTGGAAAAATCAAAACACAAAGAAAAATACTTGAAAAAACAACTAGAATAAGATAGAAATGAAGATCAAAACCAATATCCCAAATACTCTATTTTTCTTTGAATGTTCCAACCCTTTAAAACAAATAAAGATAAAATCTTTTAACCCAAAAACTCTTTTTTAAACTTGCTGTTAAACACTTGTAAAGGTGAGAAAAATTGCTCTCTTAAATCATATATAAAACAGCCCAAGAGGGACTATTTATAAGCCACCCAAAAATCTACCCGTTGGCAGCAGGAAAGGGCAAAATTGCCCTTCCGGTCGACCGGCGCAACGGTCATATTTCTGACCGTTGTGCCTCCAGTCGACCGCCCGGTCGACCGCCCAAAGCAAACGGTCGACTGCCCGGTCAACTGGCCCCCACCGGAGAGTGGGGTGCTTTCAGTCGGTCGACCGCGTGGTCGACCAGCCGAGCTGGCTGGCCATGTGCACGCCCTCGTGCACATCGGTCGACCGATCCGATCGACTGCCAGTGCAGTCTGGCTGGGAATTTAGGTATTGAAAACTTGTTTTTTTAATTTCAATTAAATCTCATAAAATCACATAAATTCCACAAAAATAAGTTCTTATAAGATCTTTGAAACACAAATATGTGTGACTAAAATTCAACACATATTATAAACAATTTGAACCATTTTTGTAATATTGAAATTTGGCTTAAACACAAAATCGGTATTTTCTAAAACTTGAATTTTTGAAATGGAAAACCGTTTTCTCCAAAACTCATATGGATACAAAAACAAGATATTTAAACAAGTTTGAAGCATATTGTATATGGATAGAATCCATATACATATAAGATATATATATATATATATATCTATATTTTTTTGATATGAAATCCAAACCCGGTTAAACCGAAAATCAAACCAATAAACTTTAAACTTGTGTGTGTGTGCTTGAGCATATGAATACTATCTACCTTTACACAAGATCTAAACATACTAAACTAAACAAACCGAGGTCTTCTTGTAGAATTCCTTCTCCAAGTCGACTCGATCCAAACGCGATCCAACGAACTTGACTTTAACCGACTGCTAGATGCGATCTTGACGCGCGAGCTCTTGAATCACAATGTGTTAGCCTCAAAACTCCTTTGTTGAAACTAATCACCTACTAATATCTTGGTCAATCACTGAAACTATTTAAACACAAAATTATTAGTAAACTATAACTACATGAGTTAATTATCATCAAAACTAGAGTGATGGGCCTCTGGGCCAACATGAGAGAGGAATTCAATTAACAACCCCTCTAAAGATTTAACATCATAATAGTAGAAATTTATTACTACTTATATGGTAGGAATATTCATACTAAGAATACATATGAGTTATATGATGATGTATAACGAATCGCCTAAAACTAAGTAGATGATGTTTCTTATGTAGGTTAATCCATTATCAAAAAATTATTAAAGCAAAAGAAAGATTGTTAGAAATAATTGAGATGGAAATTTGTATTTTTTTAAAAAATTGGTATATATAAAAATATAGTCTTTTCAGCTAATCATGATAATTATATCTGTTTTTTGGGATTTTTTCAAAAAGACCCTCAAATAATAATTAATTTTAAAAATTGATCTCCCTCGAAATTAATTCCAAAACTGACCTCTGATATGTCACGTCGGTGGCGCTTCCACCTTCCAGCGTGGCGCCCGCGCGCCTTGGGGTCATTTTTAAGTTCGTCAGGAGTTGCCTACCCCAGACGAACATAATTTTTTTCCCCACGTGTTTGTTCGTCCCGAGTTGGCAACACTGAACGGGCGAAATTTTTCTTTTCTTTTTCAAATTTTTGCTTGTCCGGGGTTGGCACCCTGGATGAAAGAAAAATATATATTTTCAATTTTTTTAGCTTTTTTTCGTGTCCAACACAAACAAATAGAATTAAGAGAAAATTATTGCCATTAGATCATTATAGTAGAGCGTTCTGCGTTCGCGCTTGCCACGCGAGTGACCTGGATTTGATCCTCGGTATCAATAATTTTTTTTACTTAGTAATAAAAAAAGAAAATCAAAATAATTCTAACATAACAGGATTCAAACCAGCGACTTAAGGATTGTAAGTCCTTCACTTTACTAATTGAGTTAAAGTCAAATTGATATAAAATATTGATGGAAAAATAGAAAATGATAAAAAAAAAACTAAAATTTATTTGTCGGGGTTGCCAACCCCGAACAAGGCCAAAATTTAATAAAGAAAAATAATAATATTGCTCCGTTCAGGGTTGTCAACCCCGGACGAAGCAATACACATGAAAAAAAATTGTTTCATCCGGGGTTGCCAACTACAGATGAAGCAAAAAACACCCCCGCTAGCATAAGCGCCACACGCAGCGTGGCAAACTGCCTTGCCGTCAACGCATGTCAAAGGTCAGTTTTTAAATTAATTTGGGGGAAAATTGATTTTTAGAATTATTAATTATTTGAGGATTTTTTTGAAAAATATTCCTTTCATTTTCTTTATCAAAACCGACCGAAGAGAGCCTTTCTCCTTTGACTCTTTCATAAATTGTATCTGTTTGTCCGTCTACTCTCTCTCGCTCTCCGCTTCTCCCTCACTTGCTCTGATCTGTGCCCGCCAACTCCCCACTTCCCTCGTCTCTTTACCTCTCTGCCTCTCCCCCTCTTCCCTCCACCTCTCCTCTTCCCCCTCTCCCTCTCTCTCCAGCTCTCCTTTCCCCTTTCCCCCTCTTTCCCCCGCTCCTCTTCCCTCCTCTCTCTCATTGTCGTTGTCGCCATCGGTCAACTTCCCATCGCCGACGTCGTTATACTAGTAGTATAATCTTTATAGGGAAGGGGAAACTCTATTATTACTGGTATACCGTCGTTGTCAGTGAGAAACTGACCAATCAATTAGGAGGAGGGGGGAGATGAAGAATAATGAGAAAGAAGGAGGGGAGAGCTGAGAGAGGAAGAAGAATGATGGGGTGACACTGCTCTCTCTCTCTCTCTCTCTCTCTCGCGCGCGCGGATGAAGACAGATGAACGGACAAAGTTTCTATATGAGTCACGGGAGAAAACCTCCTTCCGATTAATTTTGATTAATTAATATTTGTGGGCTCAAAACCCTTAAGCCAAGCAAGCACAGGGTATTATTTTATTTATGCAATTGCCTTGCCTGTTGTTTTAATTCCCTCTTTTGTCCCCTTCAACATGAGAACACCCCTCAAAAGCCCCTCTTTTTCTCTATAAAAACAATTGAAAGAGGAGGGGGCAACAAATTGCATTGACCCCTCTCTCTCTCTCTCTCACGCGCGGGATGAAAATAAACGGACAGGCAGACAAAGTTTCTATATGAGTCACGGCTAAAACATCCTTCCGAACGATTTTGATTATTAATAATTTGTGAGTCCAAAACCCTTAAGCCAAGCAAGCACATGGGTATTATTTTATTTACGCAATTGCCTTGCATGCAGTTTTAATTCCCTCTTTTGTCCCCCTCAACATGAGAACACCCCCCTCGAAAGCCCCTCATTTCCTCTATAAAAACAATTGAAAGAGAGAGGGACAGCAAATTGCATTGACCGTTTAGGTCTAAGAAATCAAGCAACCCAATGGCAGAGGTGATGCAGCGGCGGCCGAAGACCAAGATCGTCTGCACCCTGGGGCCGGCGTCTCGGTCGGTGGAGATGGTCGGGAAGCTTCTCAAGGCGGGGATGAACGTCGCCAGGTTCAATTTCTCCCACGGCTCCCACGAGTACCACCAGGAAACCCTAGATAATCTCAGGCAGGCCATGGTCAACACCGGCATCCTATGCGCTGTTATGCTCGACACCAAGGTTCGCTTTTCCTTTGATCTGCTCTCGTGTGTTAGAATTTTGGGTTTCATTTGGGTTAGATTAGATATCTACTTGTTTTTAAACTTTAAATCTGGGTTCTTTTAAGTTCTCCACATAATGGGGTTGTGGATCTCGTTATGTTTGATTTTGGAAATTAGGGTTCTTTAGTTTTTGTGGAATTATTTGTCTGTTTGCTGTCATGTTTGATGCATCTTATTGGAACTTTTCTGATTACTATTTTGTTCGTTTCATGTAAAATTGTATTTTTTTAAAAAAAGAAAACAAAAATCAAGGAAACATCATGTTGTTCGTGTGTAGCATTTGATTGATCCTGTGTTTTTTTTCCTTCTAAATTGTCTTTACTGTTTATTTGGTTCTCTGCTTTTCTGTTTGTCCTCTTGTTCTGTTCTATTCCGCAGCACGGCCACAAAACTGTTATTTGCACTGGTATACTGCTGTCTCATGCAAACATTTATTTTTGTACACTTTTTACGTTTTTATATTTAGTGTATTGCTACAATTCAAGGTTGCGTTAGCACTGTTACTGTTTTATTTATTTATTTTATTTTCAGATTTTTATTGCATGTTTTGTATTTGTTTGTTTGCTTGATGATGTATGCATATTTATCTGCACAGCTAGGCATAATTTCAAACATCTCTACTGCATAATTTTTTGTTTTTATCGTTCAAAAATTTTGCTCCTTTGTAACCAAAATCGTTTTGTTGCTCACTCATCCATTTGATCTCCTTATCTGTTGTGACCATGATTTGAGCAAAGGATTCATTTTTCCTTTCTAATTGCAGATGTTTCTTTGTTATAATTAATATTATTTGTTTAAATATGATAAGTGATATTTATTTCTTGGGTTAATAATGTGGATTAGTTACAAGAATTACCAGGGCCTTTTTTAGATGAGATTTGTAGGATCTTGTATATGGCAACTATAACACTAGGAGGGGGGGGTGGTTTGAATTGTGTTTTAAATAAACTTAACAAGAAATGTTAGTAACTTGAAAAGTATAGAATGCAATCACAATAAATAATAGCAAACTAGAAAATCAATTGCAAAGACAAGAGATTTTATCCTGATTTGGTCCTCTTGACCTACATACAGTCTCCAAACAACCCGCTTGAGATTTCTCTTAATCTTGAAAATCAAAACATATACACCAATTGACAAAACTCTATGTCAATTGTGTATACCTCTTCTCTACACCGAGAAGACCTTTCTCTTTGTAGATTACACTTCGCAAACTATAAGCCTTGAATGTGGAGTGCAAGTGGTTCTTTGCGGTGACTTATAAGATATCTCTATTGGTTTTGCCTAACAGGTCATATGTAAGTGTTTATAGGAAAAATGAGAGAGTGAAAAATTTTCTTGAGAGAATTCAGAACTTTTAGAAGTCAAGAACTTGGAATAAATTGTGTCTTGAATGCCTAGGGGTACCTCTAGAATTGACAACTGTAAATCAGTTATTGGACAATTCAAAACTAAAAAATTTAGCTGGTAGATTGGAGGGAATATGTATCAAATGATCAGAACATCAACAACTATAAACTGTCAGATTAGTCGACTAGAAGTCTAGAAGAAGTGGTTAGTTGACTAATCAAGTGTCTGTTAGACACAATAGTCAACTGGCAATAGTCATAAGTCGACTAGTCTAGTGATTGTTTGAACTATTAGTCGACTGGGCATGAATACTGGTCGATTAATCAAGTCTGACTAAGAAAAGTCAAGTTATTGTAAGAGCTCAGTAGTCGACTGGAGGAATGGGTTAGTCGACTAGTGAAGGTTGATAGGGGATAAATAAGTTTCTATTTGATCTTAGTAGTCAACTAGGTCATTTTATTAGTCGACTAATATACTGGTCCAGAGAAATGTAATGTTCTGTTAAATCTCAGGAGTCGAATAAAAGAAATGATAGTCGACTAGGTAAGTCAATTAGTTGACTATCAGAATTAATAAGTCGACTAACTAGCATATTAGTTCTAATTGTCAACTAAACTTGATTTTCTGATTTTAAGTTTAACCTAACATATATTAGTTGATAAGATAAGCCTATAGGACAACTAATAGTGTAAGTTGTGTGTGCATCAAGGCTTGTACATGATTTCTAAGGCAAATTACATATATTACAAATACATGTCTTCAAATGAGTTCTTCGTCTCCTTCAATCTTTTGATTTCTTTAGTAGAAGCCTCTGATTAGTCAATATCAAGCTTGATCATTAGTGAATAGCCATAAGATACTGCACAAAATATGTTAGCACAATATACATACTATATATAGTTGTTATCATCAAACATGGAGTAATTCATGACTAATTCATCATGATCCAACAAGATAATAAGAAAACTATTTGCAAATAGACTTGGATCTATTTCTGTGATTAAGACTTCTAAGCTCACATGTCATCATAAGACATTGGTAAGCACACCTCCCTATTAAGGGATTCAATTGGATGTTGACTGTTGCCTTTAGTTATTCATAAGGCAAAGAGGAATTATCCTTTTAAGCCCAAGTACACACGATATTGTATCAAGCATTTCTTTTACAGTTGACTGATAATAATTTTTTTTGTTTCTTCTAGGGATTGTTTTACAACACATACATGTTTGAGATTCATGTTTTATGGTTGCAAGCTTTAATACATGTCTTGCAAATTATTCTTTGTAATGCAATACTTATTTGAGAATCAAGTTCTCTTTTTACTTAAATTTTGGAGTGAGAAGAGAGTAAATTTAACACCTTCCAACCATTGTTCTAAAAATCAGATTAATCGGCCGATTAATCCTGTTCAGTGGCAGCCTGCTTAATATTACATTAATCGCTCTGATTATGCGCTCGAGCGATTAATCGGGTCCAAAACAATTAATCTCCGATTATCCCCGATCAATCCCCGATTAATCCGATCAATCTCCGATTAATCATTTAGGTATTTCATATGTTTTTTATTTGAAGAACTTATCACTTTGTGTGTGTTGGATCGCTAAGTAGTTTATATTGTGATGTTGATGATTTGATAATAATTTTATATTAAATAGTAAATGAACTATTATTTATTAAATAGTAGATGAATTATCATATTTTATTATTGTATATTTTGTATAAAGTTATACTTATATTTTATTATTTTTGATTATTTTTCAAATTAACTTATTTAGCAATCTTTCTCCATCATTCTTTAAAACTCATTATTTTGATTGATAAATTGACTAATTTTTTTTATTATCTTATTTTGCAAGTAAATTCTTTGATTTATATTTATGTTGCAAAATTTGAAATCTTAGGTTACTAATGTGAAGAGATAAGTTCTTTTACTTCTTTCTTTTTTACTATTTATTCATATTGTCTTGTTTATCATATCATGGTTTATAACTTCACATCTAGATATTATCTTGTATAATATTTAGGTAATTTCAATAATTAACTGTATATATTCATATGTAGTTGTGTATAAATATAATTAAATATATTAAAATTTTCAAAAATGATTAATCCCCGATTAATCCGATTAATCATTATTCAGTGTTGGACCGCACGAATAATGAAACCGATTTTTAGAACACTGCTTCCAACTACTAGTTTTAATTTGGAAACAGTGCATTTGGCATTATTTTGATTCACACAAAATAAAATTGAAAACTGGTATAAAACTAGCCAAAGTGTTAAAGTTCTACTTTTAGTACTAAACACAAAACTCCATGATGGTTTTTGTTCTGTATATATACATTAAAACAAAGAGACGGACTATATTAATGCATACATACACAGCATGATCATTTATGCAAATGCGCAACTATGTGTCTGATTATAGGATGTGATAATTTTGTTTACAAAAATATTGACATATTAAAAATTTGTTATAACTTTGTATAAGGAATTAAACTTTGGCTCTTCAAATTTCTATAGAGTAGCTCAAGTTTATTCACTTTGTATAGAGAAGCATATCCTACATCTATTGTACTTCTATGTAAGTCACTTTCTGCACTAAAATATATGCTTTTGTATAAAAGGGGAACTGAAATACGTATCTCTACATATAATCACTATGAAGTGTTTGAAAAGCATTGAAAATGTGGCCGTAGAGTGTCCAAAATTAGAAACAGTTTATGAAATTGAGAAGGTGATTGGGGGTCTGATATTAGAAGCATCTCCTCGATAAGTATTCGAGGAGCATATTAGTGGTGTCGGTGCTATGCATCGTTTGGTAAATACTTATTTTAAAAATGTTTTTAATAAATACTGTGAGTGCCAATTAAAGAGTGGAACTCCAATTGAGTTTTATTCAAACTAAGGTAAAATGTTTACTTATTAAGTTGGCAATGCAGAATGCATTAGCAAGTTTTCATGGTACTAGTGAGACATGTCAGACAGAAGTTGGGCTTTATAGACAAAATTTGGTTTTTGTCTTTCTATAATAACTTTTTCCTAATCTTGTGAATAAAACCTTCGTTATATTTTTATGACAGCTAGGATTTCTATATGAATGTTCCAACGTCATGCATGGAATACAACATTGGACTGTTTTAAACGTTTTATCAAACTGAATTAAAATATCCCCTATTTGTTAGCTCTTGTTTTCCTCTTTTAATGTTCTCAAGGTCTCGTTACATTTTTATGCATGGAAGTATATGCGATGAATGTTTATTGGAGTTGTATAGAAAACTGATTTGGCAGTTTTAGTGTGTCTAGTGGGATGGTCTGTGTCTTACATTTGATCTTAGTTTACTATATATTTTGTTTAATTATCTTGTTGTTCTGTATAATGTATTGTCATTGTTCATTGTTCTGCAACTGAGTTTAGATATTTTCATTTTTTACATTTTGGTTCCTCTCCAGAAAGTTAATTTTGTTGTGTCTGTTCCTATTTTAAGTATTCTTTCTTTTAACCTTTTTGTGCACCTTCCATGTCTGCTTTTGTTTAATCCCTGTTCTTTTATGGTCCACAGTTTTTAACGCCCACCCCCCCCCCCCCCCCCCCCCCACAAACTCTGTTTTTTTTAAACTCTTCTTGGTGACAAACACAAGCACAGTAACTCATGTTGTTTTAGTAATTGGTATCTTAGCATTCTTTTTAGTTTATTATGTTCATTGTTCTGCTATCTACTCCAAATCTGTTCAGTTTTGTTATTTCCTCATGCAATTTTCCCACTCTTTTTGTTGTAGACCTGTTCCTTTTACTGAGTGCATTTTTTTCCCCTTCCATCATCTGATTTTGTTATTTTCCTCTTTCTATCTCCATTTAATGCATTTTTTTATTGTTCATTGCATCTACTTTCTAATTGCAATTGGACAATTTGAGCAAGTTATCCATGTTCTCTGTTTCCAAATAATATTGATACATATGAACTTTACAAGAATTAATGATGCTTTGTTGAAATCTTACATCTCCTCATACCTTCATTGGATCATCTAATATTTTTTGAGGATATGCATTAAAACTTATTGTGTTTGGAGCTCTTCTTTACTGATTTACCATCCTGAGTTCACACTGTAATGTAGTGTTCCTATAAGTATTTCCCCTTCTCTTTCCTTGTTTTTTTCGTCCCCTTTTCGTTTGTCGTTGTGTGCATATGTTTTTGGAGTCTTTTTTTTGGGGGTGGGCGTGGGGTTTGATTCTCAATTTATGTTATGGAAGACATTTCTTACTGAAATTTAGCGTGCCCATATGGTGCAACTTGAAATTCCTTTCATTTTGTGAACTTGTTTGGTCTCTTAAAAATATAGTCAGCTTTTATTTACTTGAAGATATGCATAAGATGAATGCCTTTAGGCTCTTTCAGGGGAAAGGAAATTATAACACGACTTTTATGTTGGTACTTTACTAATGTTCTTTTCTTGTGCAAGATAACCCAATATAAAGAAAATATTATGTTAAATATGTCTTTATTCTGCAAAAAATTATCCTTTTTTACAATTTGGATAGTTTTTGCGCTGGCACCAGGTGTCCTAGTTGGCTACACTCTTCCATGTCTGAGTCATTGTTCTCAGTTTGCTGCTGTTTCATGGCTGATTACATTGCAGCAGTGCATGTTTTGGGTATTTTTTGGGGCTTGCTTGATGTCTCAGTATTTTAGGTCACAAACTGGCTGCCAACTTGAAAATAATTTGGGCTATGAGCATAAGTTAACAGTATCGATGAGGAAAGATTTGAGAAAGCTTATATGAACAACTAGAGATACGGGTCCCATGCGAGTGCAGTTTTTGATTACCACCAAAGGAAGTTTTAAAGGTGAAACATTGGTGTGGAGGGCGGTATGAAATTAGAGATACTTTGGGTCAATTTGATGTGGCAAGCTAGAAATCAACCATGTTCATGTTCAATAACTCTCAGACACAATAATAAACTAAACGAGCTAAAGTATGCTAATGCAATATCCAAATTAGTTGTGCTGATTTTTCTTTTTCGTATTTGCAGGGCCCTGAGATTCGGACTGGGTTTTTGAAAGATGGAAAGCCCATTCATCTAACAAAGGGCAAAGAGATCACCATCTCCACAGATTATAGCATCAAAGGTGATGAAAATATGATATCCATGAGCTACAAAAAGTTAGCTGAGGATTTGAAGCCACAGAGTGTCATACTCTGCGCTGATGGAACAATCACACTCACCGTGCTTGCTTGTGATAAAAAGCTGGGAACGGTTCGCTGCCGCTGTGAGAACTCTGCTCTTCTTGGTGAGAGAAAAAATGTCAATCTTCCAGGGTTGTTGTTGATCTTCCGACACTAACTGAGAAGGACAAAGAGGATATCTTAAAATGGGGTGTCCCGAATAAGATTGACATGATCGCTCTATCCTTTGTACGCAAAGGTTCTGATCTTGTAGAGGTCAGGAAGGTCCTTGGAGAACATGCAAAGACAATCATGTTGATGTCCAAGGTTTGCTCAGTCATTTATGGTTATTTCATTCCAACAGCTTTAAAAGAATAAGGTTATTAATCATGGTAGGTATATAGGATACAATAACTGGTTGACTTTTTCTCATAGGAGCTGAAAGTAACACTTCCATCTATTTCTAAAGAAGGGGAAAAACGAGATCGTCAGCCATATTACAACACATCGTGTTTAAACTGAACCTATAGGAAATCATGCATCCAGAAAATAAAATTTGCTCTTATTATTGAAGAGCAAAACTTATCTTGTTACTTTCCTCTAAGATGTACTTGCTACCAAGTAGGCTTTTTGGGGGGGTCAATCTTGGTTTAAGAGTTGTGATTACTTCATTATTGCAATTTGCAGGTTGAGAACCAAGAGGGGGTGGCAAATTTTGATGACATTCTTGCAAACTCAGATGCTTTCATGGTGGCCCGTGGAGACTTGGGTATGGAAATCCCCATTGAGAAGATCTTTTACGCCCAAAAGGCGATGATTTTTAAGTGCAACATACAAGGAAACCTGTAGTGACGGCAACTCAGATGCTTGAATCTATGATCAAATCCCCTCGCCCCACTCGAGCTGAAGCCACTGACGTAGCCAACGCTGTCCTTGATGGCACTGACTGTGTAATGCTCAGTGGAGAGACAGCTGCAGGTGCTTACCCTGAGCTCGCAGTTCAGACAATGGCTAAGATTTGCTTGGAAGCTGAATCATACTTAGATTATGGAGCTGTGTTCAAAGGGATAATGGCTCAAGCACCCGTCCCAATGAGCCCACTTGAGAGCCTTGCTTCATCAGCAGTTAAAACTGCCAACTCTGCCAAGGCTTCCCTCATCTTAGTTTTGACTAGAGGTGGCAGCACTGCAAGACTTGTCGCGAAGTACAGGCCGGCAATGCCCATTCTATCGGTGGTGGTTCCTGAAATTAAGACAGACTTCTTTGATTGGTCCATCAGCGATGAGGCTCCGGCAAGGCACAGCCTTATATTTAGAGGGTTGATTCCAGTTTTGAGTGCCGGCTCAGCGAAGGCCTCTCATAATGAGGCCACGGAGGAGGCACTTGACTTCTCGCTTCAGCATGCGAAGAACGCTGGGCTCTGCAAGTCAGCGATTCTGTTGTGGTGTTGCACCGATCGGGGGCTGCTTCTGTGATTAAGCTCTTGTACGTGAAGTAAGGATCAATAATACTATTTCTGGGGTGGCGTTTTTGTGGGGCTGTTTTATGTTCCCCATTGGTAGTAGCTAAACAATGACCATGATGATGGAGTCCAATTTTTTTGAGGGAACGATTTTGTCTAACCAGTCTTCTGTGTTTTCCCAAGTATCTTGCTTTTTTATGTTAAGCTTTCTCTCGCGGTTCACGAAGTTTGCTGCTTTTGGTAGCATACATGCAGCCTTGTATCTTTACCAATACGAATCAATACTTCGGTTGTCTGCAGTTCTGATCAGAATGTGAATTGTTCTTTCTCAATCATAAAATTTATCTATTTTGCAGGTTTTTTTTTTTTGCTTCGTGTATCAAAATATTTGATAGATTAATGCCATCAATATTTCAATATTTGTATCAGCGATTGAATCAGTTTTAGTGCACAAATGCACCTATTTTTTCATGGATATCTCTTCATTCGTCTCTGTGTTCTCCAGCAAACTGAGCAAACTGCGGGTATTGTTTCGCTGCTGCCACTGTTAGTTTCTTATATGTTGAGAGAGGCATTGATGTGCTTCTATGTTCCCTTTTTGTCCTTCATTGAAGAAAATTTTGGATGGATTCTTATTTGATTATTATCAGCCATGCTGCCTTTTGATTGCTCGTCTCTTGTATTTAAATCTCTCTCTTGGAAGCGTAGGCATCATGTGCCTGAGTGTGGAAGATTTACGGAGCAAATTTCCCCAAAAAAAAAACAATCTCAGATAAATTTGATCCAGAGAAGGATCAATGTGGCTGAGCTTATATATATATATATATATATATATATATATATATATATATAGACTTGTGTCCTCCCAAAAAGATTTAAGCCCGGATCCTTCCCACTCAAATTCAACCTTCCGACATTCGAATACAAGATTCATTCTGTTGAAATTGATCTATATTATATTATTTCAAGTATTTATGAACAAAAAATCAAGCATTTTGAATACTTTTTTCCCACCATCAAGTAGGGAAAACGGACGGCCTAACTAGTGAGTTGATTAGTTTAACGGTGTAGAACATTTGAAACGTAACAAAAATTAGTTTGTAAGAGTTTTAAATATTTAGATCATAATGAAATGGCCAGATCGAGAAATTGTATGTTTAAAGATATAAATCTAATCAACTCACTACTTTTGGCCGTCCATTTTGCGTAGCTTAATTGATGGGCAAAAAGTATTAAAAACACTTGATTTTTTATTTATAAATACTTGAAATAATATAGATCAATCACAATGGAGTGGATCTTGTATTCGAAGTTGGAGGGTTGAATTTGAGTGAAAAGGAGTCGGGCTCAAATCCTTTTGGAAGGACACAAGTCTCTCTCTCTCTCTCTCTCTCTCTCTATATATATATATATATATATATATATATATATATATATATATATATATATATATATATATATATATATATATATATATATATATATATATATATATATATATATATAGAGAGAGAGAGAGAGAGAGAGAGAGAAAGAGTGAGAGAGATGTTCCTCAGCCGTCAGCTGAGAGAGACTCTCTCAGCTGTCACTTCAAAATGGTCGCAAACTTACTGCAAAATCGTCGCAGTCCACTGTAACATGGTCGCAGTCCTAAAAAAATCATATATTTTCAGTGTATTTAGGACTACGACCATGATAGCAGTCCTCAGAAAAAAGACTGCGATCTTGATCGTAGTCTTCTTATATTTTCAGTGTATTTAAGACTGTGACCATGGTAGCAGTCCTCAGAAAAAGACTGCGACCTTGTGTTGGCCCAGATGCCTTCCACTCTAGTTTTGATGATGATTAACTCATGTAGTTTTGTGTACTAATAATCTTGTGATTTTAGCTTCAGATCTCTAATCAAGATATTAGTTGGTGATTAGCTTCAACTAAGGAGTTTTGAAGCCTTTCCAAACCGTGATCATGATATGCTCAACAAAAGAGTGTTTGGATCGAGTCGGCTTGAAGACGGAGTTCGTCAAAAAGACTTCGGTACATAGTTTAGTTTTGTGTTTAGATCCATTTGTAAAGACTAGATAGTGTGATATGCTCAAGTTCACAGCACAAACACGTTTTATGTTTTGGATATTGGTTTTCGATTTTTTGGTTTAACCGATATTGGTCTTCATGAATAGATATTATATCAAAACAAGTTTACTTGGTTTTATGTATATTAGATTCATTCTATATACATGTATGCTTCATATCTTAGACAAACTTATTTTGATATGCCTATTCATGTGTTTTAGGTTTAGTGCTTTAACAAAACTTATTTTTGGAATTAAAGTCAAAAACATGGATATATATATGTTTCATGTATATTGGACTTATGTCCATATGCAACATGCTTTAAAGTGTTTAAATATCATGTTTTTGTATTTGTATGAGTTTTGAAAAAATCGGATTTCCATTTGAAAAACAAAGTTTTGAAAAATACGGTTTTTGGTTTTCGGTAAAATTTGTAAGTCACAAAAATGGTTCAAAAAGATTGATATTTGTGTTGAAATTTTTCACACAAGTTTGTATTTCAATGTATTATGATAAAACTATTTTTGTGGATTTTTAAGGAATTTATGGGATTTTTAAAAATATTTTTGTTTTATTCCTTACTTGAAAGATTTCATACTAGTTTACAAGTTTTTTCATTTAACTAGTTGCGGGATTCTACGTTATGGTAGAAGTTTTTATATATACTATATTTTTCAAACCTATTTTTGAAAACCCCTACCTTCCATGGGCGGTTGGTTGGGAGACCATGCCCTGTATGCTCTTTATTGAAAATCATTTTAAACATGTGCATGAAATGGGTGGTAGGTAATATGAGTTATACACTTGATCTTATTATTATTTCAATTGGTATCATTGGATTCTTTCAATTGGTATCAATATTGACATTTTTCTTGTATACTCATATATGTTTTTGTGTATGTATGCTTTCAATTGGTATCATCTATTTTGATTGGTACTCATTTTTCATACACCTATATATGTTTTATTTGTGCTTACTATATCCCTATATTTTTGAGCACAAATGTTGAATATGCTAAGCTTGATTTTTTAATGAATATCATATTTCAAATGATTAGTTTTCAATTGGTATCCTTATACAAGCTTATGCATCGTTTTATTTGGTATTTCATAAAGGGGAGGAAATTCGTATTTTATTTTTCAATTGGTATTTTATTTACCGTTGATTTCTACTCCCACACTTTATGTTAAAAATTGATTGAAAAATTGATTTTAATTTGGTATCATATGCTAAAAATGAAAATATTCACAATTGGTATCAAGATTTTATTTGTTTACTTTGTATCTTAAAATTGATTTTCTAAGATATCTCAAATTTTTTTTATTAAGAAAATTCAAAATGTTGTTTTTAAATAAGAAATATTAAAAAAAAATGTGTTTTGATTTATATTGCCTATATGCAAGGGGAGCTTAACATCTCTTCTACATATAAATTCATGTTGAGTGTATCATATATTGAGGAGCTTGACAACTCTTCTTTATACGATGCACGTGTGTAGGGAGAGCTTCACATCTCCTCTTATGCATTGCGTATTATGTGTTATGTGAATTAGGGCTTGTCATCCTTTCTTCATGTAATGCATATATGTAGGGAAGTTAACTTTGCGTCTTCCTCTTCATGAATGTATATCACATATACTTATTTATTGATTTGTTTGATGTCACCCCTTTTATTGTTTCTTTTGTTTCGAGCAAAAAGGGGGAGAAGAATTTGTTTTTATTGTTTTGTTTTACTTTAACCCCTTTGTTGATGATTAACAAAAAGGGGGAGAAGTATTTCAGTATATATGCATAGCAATAAAAAGAATTTAAAGTGTTTCATGTTTGTTTATGCATGTTTATCTCCATGCATTTGCATACATGTTTATAAGCTTTCATTGCATATTTATTTGTTTATTGTGATGCATGTGTTAAGGGGGAGCTTCTTTGAAGCTTAACTTTAATACATGCATATATAAATCCATGAGTTTTGTCATCATCAAAAGGGGGAGATTGTTGGCCCAGAGGCCTTCCACTCTAGTTTGATGATGATTAACTCATGTAGTTTTGTGTACTAATAATCTTGTGATTTTAGCTTCAGATCTCTAATCAAGATATTAGTTGGTGATTAGCTTCAACTAAGGAGTTTTGAAGCCTTTCCAAACCGTGATCATAATATGCTCAACAAAGGAGTGTTTGGATCGAGTCAGCTTGAAGATGAGGTTTGTCAAGAAGACTTCGATACATAGCTTAGTTTTGAGTTTAGATCCATTTGTAAAGACTAGATGTGTGATATGCTCAAGTTCATAACACACACACGTTTTATGTTTTGGATATTGGTTTTTCGGTTTTTTGGTTTAACCGATAATTGTCTTCATGAATAGATATTATATCAAAACAAGTTTACTTAGTTTTATGTATATTAGATTCATTCTATATACATGTATGCTTCATATCTTAGACAAGCTTATTTTGATATGCCTATTCATGTGTTTTAGGTTTAGTGCTTTAACAAAACTTATTTTTGGAATTAAAGTCAAAACATGGTATATATATGTTTCATGTATATTGTACTTATGTCCATATGCAACATGCTTTAAAGTGTTTAAATATCATATTTTTGTATTTGGATGAGTTTTGAAAAAAATCGGATTTCCATTTGAAAAACAAAGTTTTGAAAAATATGGTTTTTGGTTTTCGATAAATTTGTAAGTCACAAAAATGGTTCAAAAGATTGATATTTGTGTTGAAAATTTTCACACAAGTTTGTATTTCAATGTATTATGTTAAAACTATTTTTTGTGGATTTTAAGGAATTTATGGGATTTTTTAGAATATTTTAAACCAAGTTTTTCTGTCCCAGAACTGTGCCTGCCAGGCTCTGACGGTCGACCGGGACGGTCGACCGGACCCAGAGTCGGTCGACCGGGCCAGTCGACCGACGTGCACAAAACGTGCACACTGGCCACCCACTTGGGCCGGTCGACCGGGCGGTCGACCGACTGCAAGTACCCTACTCTCGGGTGGGGGCGGTCGACCGACCGGTCGACCGTAAGGCTTGGGCGGTCGACCGGCCAGAGAGCATTTGCTCTCTGGATTGGGACGGTCGACCGGGCGGTCGACCGCTAGCCTCCAACGGTCAAAAATTTGACCGTTGGCGGTCGACCGCCAGCCGCTAAGGCTGACAGATCAGCCCAACGGCTAGTTTCTTTGGGGGTCTATTTATACCCCATTTGTATGGGATTTTCTCCAAGATTTTAAGAGCAAAAAATTACAGAGTTTCTTTAGTGTTCTAAACAAGTTTTCAAAGTGTTTTAGTGCCAAAAAGATCCATCTTATTTGTTTTAAAGTGTTTTGTTTGTTTCAAAGAAAATAGGTTTTTAGGAATTAGTTTCTTGGTCTAAAATTCTATATCTATTTGGTATTTTTCCCAAGAGATTTTCTTTGATCAAAACAGTTAGTTTTCCACACTTGAGCTATATCTACTATCCTATTCTATAGGATCTTTTATTTTGTGGGAAAAGAAATAGTTTGTGGTCTTTGTAACCACCAAGTTGTAAACCCTTTGCTTTGTGAAATCCCTCTTTGGTAGAGGTTGATTTGGGTTGTGATTTGCTCCCTTTAGTGTGAGGTGGAGTTGGGTTTGTGTAGCCTCGGTGGAGGTTGTATTGATTGGTGTGGTAGAGTTCGGTACTCCGGTCTTCGGTAGACTATTTGTATTGCCTTGGTGGAGGTTGTATTGGTTGAGAGAGGAGTTCGGTACTCCTAGTGGATTGGAAATTCTTCTCGGTGAAGGCGGGGACGTAGAGCTCGGTGCTCGAACCTCGAAACACATCTTGTTATTTATGTTTGATCCATTGACTCTAAACTCTCTCTTTATTTGTGCATTGCTTTACTTTGTCATATCATATACATACTTGTGTGTTTGTGTGCCTCACTTGTGCTTAACCACGAGAGCTTCATATAGCGCCTCAATTCTTATTCAGAGGAATCAAGAGGAGTTAGTCCAGAGCCCTTCACGGGGAATTCGGCTACACTCGTTGGTTGCACTAAGTGTAGTTGCAAATTAGTTTTAATTTTCGCATTTAGTTCATTAGATTAGCGGTACACCTATTCACCCCCCTCTAGGTGTACTTACACCTTGGTCGTAGTCTTCAGATTAAGAGTGCGACCATGGCAACAGTTCTCATAAAAACACTGCGACTTAATCACAGTCCTTAGAAAAGACTGCACTCAAAATTGTGGTTAAAATTCTGTCATGTTGCGCCAGCTGAGAGAGTTTCTCTCAGCTGGCGCTGAGGTGCAGATCCCTCACATGCATATATATATATATATATATATATATATATATATATATATATATATATATATATATATATATATATATATATATATATATATATTATATATATCAGCCGACAGTTGAGAGTCCCTCTCAGCTTGCGGTGACGTGGCACATTATTAGCTACACTAGAAAGGACGGCCTGTCTATTGAAACAGTTGAAATTACTAAATGCCCCTGCGGTAAAAGATAGTAGATTTGTATAATTTATTTTTTTTATATTTATGATGTTAGTCAATATTGTCATAATTATCTTTTATAACTGCGACCAAACTGCGACCAACTGAATATGAATCATGTCTCTTCAAGTGCAACTTCATCAAATTACGAAACAAATTTAAATGCTTCTTTATTAATTTTTTTAACGTAGATATAATATATTTTAGGAATGCGCCTAAGCTCGTAGTGGTCAATAAAATAATTTCTCAATAGTTTTAAAAGCGCCCTTTGTCGCAGTCTATAATTATTTAATTTGTAGATTTTTATGATATGAGCTGTAAGAATTTTACTGATTGCGAACATAATCGCAGTTTACTTGTTCGCATGTAACGTATAAATTATTATTATAATTTTTTACATATTGCATGTAAATAAGGACTGCGACTATGGTCGCAGTGCTTAACGACAACATGTCGTGAATGATTTTTTGCTAGGTTAAATGTAATAACAGTGACTAAGGACTACAAATATAGTCGCACTTTACGTATGATTAATATATTTGTTCTTCATTGTGACTGTTCTCTCAGCCGCCTATAAACTATGAAATTTTTTTTTATATATTGCATGCGAATAAGGACTGTGATTATGGTCGCAGTGCTTAACGACAACATGTTGTGAATGATTTTTTTTACTACGTGAAATGTAATAACGGTGAATAAGAACTGATACTATAGTCGCAGTTTATGTATGATTTTATATATTTGTTCTTCATTGTGACTGTTGTCTCAGCCGCCTATAAACTATGAAATATTTTTTTTACATATTGCATGCGATCAAGGACCGCGACTATGGTCGCAGTGCTTAATGACAGCAGTCTCAGTTTTCTAATTTGTGATATATAGTGAAATATACTGATTTTAGAGGATTGTGATCATGTTATCAGTATCATCTATTTATATAGTTTAATTTTGGACTGCGACCATGGTCGTTGTTTCATGATAGGACAACAATCGTGGTCGCAGTTTCATATATAAATATAATTAATCATGGACTTCGACCATAATCGTAGTTCTTGAAAATCACCTAGGGGGGTGAATAGGTGATGATGCTAATTAAAGAGCAATTTAAAAAATATGATGCAAATGTAATGCAACAATCTCCCAAAACAAGACTAAGAGCCGAATTCCCTATTAAGGGCTCTGAACTCCTTCCTCCGGCTTCCTCGTAAAATGAGTTAGAGGTGCGCAATGCAACCTTGTTGTATGGGATAATGATTGACAATATGAATGAAAATAAATATGGCAATGACAATCTCAAGCAATAAGTAATGACAAGGAAAGTAAACCAATCGCAAACACAAAGATATGTTATCGAGGTTCGAGCACCCAGCTCTACTCCCCGCCTTCCCCAGAAGGATTCTAGCTACTTCCACTATCACAAAGATCACAAATACAATGGAGTACCCAACTCCACAATCTCAAGTACAAGGAATTTCTGAGTAGTCAAAAGACCACAAACTCTCTCTTTCAATTGTCTCTTCCCTTACAAAAGGTCCTTAGAGAACAAGGAGTAGGAATGAAGCTCTTGTGTGTAAAGAGAAAAGAAAATGAAATCAGAGAATTCTTGAAAACACTTCAGAAAATGAGAGAGAATTTCAGCACAAAAACCAAGAAATCAAGCTCTTTTTAATGCCTTAAACTTTTGAATTTTTCTTGTAATGATTAGGTGAACCAATCTCTCCCCAAACACCCCTATTTATAGGAGAGGACTAGGGTTAGAAGATAAAACATTTTAAGGCTAATCAGAATGTATTAAACCCAAAACAAGTCATTTAAACTCACTTAAGTGAGAAAAAGACAAAATAACAGCTCAGAAAAAAATGCCCGTTACTGTTCAAACGGCTCTGTCGGTCGACCGTCGGTCGACCGCAAGTTCAAAAATGTGACCGTTGCAGGCCAGCGGTCGACCGCCCGGTCGACCCAATCTAACCGAGAGCAAAGTTGCTTACAGTCGGTCGACCGGTCGGTCGACCGATACAACGTGCACACAGATACGTGCACAGCCAGAGCCACGGTCGACTGGGACGGTCAACCGGCCAACCTGTCATAGGTCCGGTCGACCGTTCGGTCGACTGGCTCAGGTCAAAAATCAGGATTTTGAAGAGAAAATAAAAGGGGATTTTGATTTTGATAAAAATAGTTTTGAACATAGATTTGTATAAAACACAAATATATATCTGTAGGCCAAATCTTGTAAACAAAATGTTTTTGTATAAATTATAAGAAAACATTTTGGAATAAACATGTGCGCAAAAACGTGTGTGATAGAGCTTCAAACCTATCCACTATTCTTTAACAAACTATAAAAAAAATACAATGATTAAATACTCTTTGAGCAATCTTCAAGACTTTGAGCCATCCAAAGCTTTGCTTGTGCCTTCTCTTCTATGATTCTTCCTTGATTGTGCAATTTGCCTTCCTTACTATGTGAAACTTAGAAGTTCTTGCAAAAGCTAAGCCAATGGTCTCCAAACATGGTACAAAACCTGAAACTTATCTTGAACAAATTCATTAGTACCAAATAGCTCTTATTTGGTTTGTCATCATCAAAACACAAAACAAGAGAGTGTAACCTCTTGGCCAACAATCTCCCCCTTTTTGATGATGACAAAACAAATAGGCTATAGACAAAAATATGGGGGAGGAGAAGACTCCCCCTCAAATTATGCTATATGAAAAAACACAAGAATTTATTAAAAACACAAAAACATACTTTTGATGCCAATTGAAACCAAATTGAAACAATACTAATAAAACACAAAATACAAGAGTTCTCATAAAACACAAGATTCATAACAAAAACTCATAAAAACCAAAACATATAAATTCATATGGAACCAAGACCAAATGAACTTATTTTTTGTCCCATGTAAACTTATTCTCCCCCTTTTTGTCATACATCAAAAATGGTTATGAAAAACATGTTTAATCAATAACACAAACATTAAGTTCTCCACAAATAAACGAAATCTAGCAAAATCAAGTGGTTTAGTGAAAATATCGGCTAGTTGTAAATCCGTGGAAACATAATCATATCTATATCTCCTTTCTCAAAATGATCTCTAAGAAAGTGATATCTAATCTCAATGTGCTTGGTCTTACTATGTTGATTTGCATTCTTAGTCATGTGTATAGTACTAGTATTATCACAAAATATTTTTATATGATCAAAATGCAAATCAAAATCAAGGAGAGTATGTTTCATCCAAAGGACTTGTGCACAACAAGCCCCTGCGGCAACATACTCCGCCTCGGCGGTTGAGAGTGCTACGGAATTTTGTTTCCTAGAGGACCATGAAACAAGACAATTACCAAGAAATTGACATGTCCCACTAGTACTCTTTCTATCAACTCTACAACCCGCATAGTCGGCATCCGAATAGCTAGTCATTGAAAAATCTCTAGTTTTCGGATACCAAAGACCCATTCCAATAGTGCCCTTAATATAACGAATAATGCGTTTTACCGCAATAAGATGAGACTCTTTAGGATACGATTGAAATCTAGCACAAAGACACACACTAAACATGATATCCGGCCTACTTGCCGTTAAATATAAAAGACTTCCTATCATGCTTCTATATAATTTAATATCAACATTTTTACCTTGATCATCCTTATCAAGCTTGGTTGTAGTTGCCATTGGAGTGTTGCAAGCCTTTGATCCTTCAAGCCCAAACTTCTTTACTAGCTCCTTTGCATACTTGGCTTGGCTAATGAAGGTTCCGTCTTGCAATTGCTTGATTTGGAGTCCAAGGAAGAAATTAAGCTCACCCATTGAAGACATTTCAAATTCAAGTTGCATGACCTTTTCAAATCCTTGCACAAAAGCTCATTAGTAGAACCAAAAATTATATCATCAACATAAATTTGCACAATTAAAATGTCATTATCAACATGCTTAGTAAAGTGAGTTGTGTCTACTTTGCCTTTAATAAAATCATTTGAAATAAGAAAACTAGAAAGCCTTTCATACCAAGCTCTTGGAGCTTGTTTCAATCCATACAAAGCTTTATCAAGTTTAAAAACAAAATCGGGATGAACATGATCAATAAAACCGGGAGGTTGAGAAACATAAACTTCTTCATTAATAAACCATTCAAAAATGCACTTTTCACATCCATTTAAAAAAGTTTAAAATTTTTGAAAGATGCAAAAGCTAGTGTCATCCGTATGGCTTCAAGCCGTGCTACGGGTGCAAAGGTCTCCTCAAAGTCAATTCCTTCAACTTGAGTGTAACCTTGGGCCACTAACCTAGCTTTATTCCTAATGACATTTCCGGACTCATCCATCTTGTTTCTAAAGATCCACTTAGTACCAATTATTGGTCTATCGTGGGGTTTAGGAACAAGGTGCCAAACTTGGTTGCGCTCAAATTGATTGAGTTCCTCTTGCATGGCAAGCAACCAATATGGGTCCGTCTCGGCTTCGAGAATACCTTTGGGTTCAAAATGAGAAATGAAAGCAAAGTTACCACATAGGTCATGGAGTTTGGAGCGCGTTGTGACTCCTTTAGATGCATCACCCAAGATGAGCTCCTTAGGATGATTTGTAGCGTATCTCCAAGCTTTAGGAAGCGGTTGAGAGCTTTCCTCTTTATCCTCTTGAACTTCACCAATTGAATCTAGCTTTTCTTCTTGAGCGGGTGAGTCCTTCAGGATAGTCTCTCCATGTCTTCACCTAATGGTTCAATCTCTACAACATTCTCAACAAACACATTAGATTCTTCAAACTTAACATGTATGGATTCTTCAATGGTACGTGAAGATCTAATGATACTCTATAAGCTTTACTAGTTGTAGAATATCCACAAAAATTGTTTCATAAGCCTTAGCATCAAATTTACCCAAATTCTCTTTAGTATTCAAAACAAAACATTTGCATCCAAAACTTTGAAATAAGCAACATTAGGTTTTCTAGAATGATACATTTCAAAAGATGTTTTGGAAGAATTTTTACACAAATAAATACGGTTGGATATATAGCATGCGGTGTTTACGGCCTCGGCCCATAGATATTGAGGGAGGTCATATTCACTAATCATTGTCCTAGCCATCTCTTGAAGTGTTCTATTTTTCCTTTCTACAACTCCATTTTGTTGTGGAGTTTTAGGACAAGATATTTCATGCTTAATTCCCTTTTCATCACAATAAGTCATGAAGAGTTGGTTCACAACTCACCACCTCTATCACTCCTTATTTTCAAAATCGGAAAACCTTTTTCTTTTTCAACCCTTTTTCGAAAAATCTTAAAATGAGAAAAGGTTTGATCTTTGTGTTCCAAAAAGAAAACCCAAGTGAAACGGGAAAATCATCAACCAAAACATATGCATATCTACTACCATTTAAACTCTTAGTTTTAGTAGGTCCAAAAAGATCCATATGAATTAATTCTAAAGGCCTAGTTGACATGATATCCTTGATTGGTTTGAAGGAAGACTTGGTTTGTTTCCCAAGTTGGCACGCACCACAAATGCGGTCTTTCTCAAACTTCAAGCAAGGTATACCCTTCACCAATTCCTTTGAATTAATCCTAAAAAGATGGTCAAAAGATGCATGTCCTAATCTTCTATGCCAAAGCCAAGAATTTTCATCAAAAGCATTTAAGCATTTAGTAGAACACTCAACATTAAGCATGTCAATGATATAAACATTATCATCACGAAAACCGGTAAGAATACAATCATTGGATTTAATATCAAAAATCTTGCAAGAAGTATCATCAAAATAACTTTAAGTCCACGATCACAAATTGACTAATACTAAGCAAATTATGTTTCAAACCTTCAACTAAAACAACATTCTCAATAATAGGAGATGCACCAATTTGAATGTTACCTATACCGATGATAGTCCCTTTGGAGTCATCCCCGAAGGTGACGGAGCCACCTTCCATGTACCTTGATAGGGTTGTAAAGTTGTTGATATCCCACGTCATGTGTCTTGAACAACCACTATCAAGGTACCACCGCTCCCTACGTCTTGGAGCCTTGGTGTGTACCTACATCAAACAATTTAGGACTTGATTTTGGTACCCACATTTTCTTGGGTCCTTGAGGGTTAGAGCCATGAACCCAAACAAGATTATTGGATCTATTTAATTGATCATAACAAAACTTAGCTAAATGTCCATTTTTACCACAATATGTGCATCTATATACTCTACCATATTTAAAAGCATAATGGGTGTGTGATTTGTGAGTATGAGCTTTGTGAGCATGAGCATGAGAAGTGTTAGGTGTAGTGTGAGCATGAGAAATCTTAGCATGTGATGTGTGTTTTTTAGAAAATTTTTCCTCAAGTTTCTTAGTGTTAAAAGCACAATCTTTCAAAACTTTCTCGAAATCAACCATTTTGATTTTTAAAGAAGAAATTTCTTTTTCATCAACAATAGGAAATTTAGCCTTACAAGAAACCTTGTAGGCATTAAACTCATTTTGAATAGAAGTGAGATTAGAAGAAATGTCATCCTTTTCTTTAGAAACCATAGCAAGTTGATTTTTGAGAAAAGTAACTTCTTTTTGCAATTTAAAGCATTCAGTTTTCTTGTTATCATAAGTTTCAGAAAGTTCAACAAAAGCATGTACAAGAACTTCCTTACTTAATTCATCATCTTCATCATCAAGGGTTGAGGGGTTACCTTAGGTGTGTTTGCCATGAAACACATATTTGCTACATCCGCCTCTTCCTCGGACTCGCTTTCCGAATCCCAAGTTGCCTTGTACGCTTTCTTTTCTTCCGATTTCTTTGGCTTGAAGGAGGAGGTCATCTTCTTCTTGAACTCCGGGCAATCCGCCATGATGTGTCCGGGCTTTCGGCAATTGTAGCATATAATTTTCCTCTCCTCTTTGCCTTCAAATTTTCTCCGGAAGTTGAGCTTGTTCCTCCGGTACATCCTTTTGACATTTCGCACAAGGAGGGAGAGCTCCTCATCTTCTTCTTCATCTTCTTCATTGTCTTCAAGAGTGAATGAAGACTTGAAAGCTATGGACTTCTTCTTTGTTGGAGCGGCCTCTTCTCTTGCTTTCTTCTCCATCTCATGGGTCTTTAGGTTCCCAATGAGACTAATGATGTCCATCTCATCTTTGTCGTTCAATTCCTTCAAGGTGGTGGCCTTTATCTCCCAAGATGGAGGAAGAGCCCGAATCACTTTGCGCACCTTTTGATCGTTGGAGATGACGTCACCTAAGGAAGAAAGACCATTGGTGATTTTAGTGAATCTAGTAATCATACAATCAATAGATTCATCATCAAGCATTTTAAATGATTCATATTGAGACCTCAAGAGATCTATCTTAGCTCTCTTGACTTGTGAAGTCCCTTCATGTGTGACCAATAAGTGTTGCCAAATCTCATAGGCGGATTGGCAATGAATTACCCGTGTAAGGTCATCCTCATTCAAGGCGGTTAAAAGGGAGTTTTGGGCCTTGGAGTTAGCCTCATATTCTCTAAAGTTGAAGTCGTTCCATGTGCTCTCATCACTATCGGGTGCTACATAGGGTTTGGTCAAGGACTTAGCCACTAAACTACCTAATGATTGCAAAAAGATAGTCATCCTAACCTCCAAATAGGGAAGTTGAGTCCATCAAATTTAGGTGGGGATTTAATGTTATCGGCCATGTTTACTAGTGATGAATGAATGAAATGAGAAATTTTGATTAGCAAATTTTAAGGATCTCTCTATGGATGTTAAGCAAAACCTAGAGTCCTAGCTCTGATACCAATTGAAAATCACCTAGAGGGGGGGTGAATAGGTGATGATGCTAATCAAAGAGCAATTTAAAAAAATATGATGCAAATGTAATGCAACAATCTCCCAAAACAAGACTAAGAGCCGAATTCCCTATTAAGGGCTCTGAACTCCTTCCTCCGACTTCCTCGTAAAATGAGTTAGAGGTGCGCAATGCAACCTTGTTGTATGGGATAATGATTGACAATATGAATGAAAATGAATATGACAATGACAATCTCAAGCAATAAGTAATGACAAGGAAAAGTAAACCAATCGCAAACACAAAGATATGTTATCGAGGTTCGAGCACCCAGCTCTACTCCCCGCCTTCCCCAGAAGGATTCTAGCTACTTCCACTATCACAAAGATCACAAATACAATGGAGTACCCAACTCCACAATCTCAAGTACAAGGAATTTCTGAGTAGTCAAAAGACCACAAACTCTCTCTTTCAATTGTCTCTTCCCTTACAAAAGGTCCTTAGAGAACAAGGAGTAGGAATGAAGCTCTTGTGTGTAAAGAGAAAGAAAATGAAATCAGAGAATTCTTGAAAACACTTCAGAAAATGAGAGAGAATTTCAGCACAAAAACCAAGAAATCAAGCTCTTTTTATGCCTTAAACTTTTGAATTTTTCTTGTAATGATTAGGTGAACCAATCTCTCCCAAACACCCCTATTTATAGGAGAGGGCTAGGGTTAGAAGATAAAACATTTTTAAGGCTAATCAGAATGTATTAACCCAAAACAAGTCATTTAAACTCACTTAAGTGAGAAAAAGACAAAAATAAACAGCTCAGAAAAAAATGCCCGTTACTGTTCAAACGGCTCTGTCGGTCGACCGGTCGGTCGACCGCAAGTTCAAAATGTGACCGTTGCAGGCCAGCGGTCGACCGCCCGGTCGACCCAATCTAACCGAGAGCAAAGTTGCTTACAGTCGGTCGACCGGTCGATCGACCGATACAACGTGCACACAGATACGTGTACAGCCAGAGCCACGGTCGACTGGGACGGTTGACCGGCCAACCTGTCATAGGTCCGGTCGACCGTTCGGTCGACTGGCTCAGGTCAAAAATCAGGATTTTGAAGAGAAAATAAAAGGGGATTTTGATTTTGATAAAATAGTTTTGAACATAGATTTGTATAAAACACAAATATATATCTGTAGGCCAAATCTTGTAAACAAAATGTTTTTGTATAAATTATAAGAAAATATTTTAGAATAAACATGTGCGCAAAAACGTGTGTGATAGAGCTTCAAACCTATCCACTATTCTTTAACAAACTATAAACTAAAAATACAATGATTAAATACTCTTTGAGCAATCTTCAAGACTTTGAGCCATCCAAAGCTTTGCTTGTGCCTTCTCTTCTATGATTCTTCCTTGATTGTGCAATTTGCCTTCCTTGCTATGTGAAACTTAGAAGTTCTTGCAAAAGCTAAGCCAATGGTCTCCAAACATGGTACAAAACCTGAAACTTATCTTGAACAAATTCATTAGTACCAAATAGCTCTTATTTGGTTTGTCATCATCAAAACACAAAACAAGAGAGTGTAACCTCTTGGGCCAACAGTTCTATTAGTTCAGAGTAATTATTATCTGAGTACTGCGACTATTATCACAGATAAGATGCATAAATAATATCTATATAACATACTTTATATGTATTTTAAAAATATGAAAGATCATTTTACAAATAGAAGTAAATTTTATTTATAATATAATATGGTCAGAAAGAGACCTTACAAAAAAAGCATTAAAGGTTCTTAAAAGAAGACAAAATAACGTTGAATATCAGAAGATCAGGAAATCCTAATCCTTGTCGTCATCACCATCATAAACAGATTCGTCGTCTTCATTCTCCTCGTCTTCCTGTTCATCACTTATTTCCTCATCTTCTCCCTCGTCGTCCGGATCACTGTTCTTTTCAGTTTCTTCCTTTTTTAGGGTGCTTTGGTTCATCGATAAACTCTCAGAATGGATCGTTTGTATCAAGCTCTTCTTCTGACCGTGTCGAGAAGAACCTGTAAAAGAAATGCTCAAAGAAAGTGAGCCCCCAGCATCAGAGGACATGTTTTCATCAAGCATGTCTCTGTAAAGTGGCAGAGGAATAAGTTCCTCCTCACTAAGCCCCATGAAAACTTCATTATCCTTATGAAAAGGAGGATCAGATAAAATATTATTTGATGTAGTGAGATAGTCAAAGGAGTGAAGTCCAGACTGCTATCAGATTCACTAGAGTACCCTGAAGAAAGAGGACCGGTGGGAGAATGATTGAAGTTAAAATCTGAGTGTTCAGAGTAAGAAGATGGGGAAGACATGATTCAAGAATGAATTATTTTATGGAAGTTTTGAAATCAAATTGAAAACGAAGAGCACAAATATCGTTTTTAGATATGAGATAATATATTAGTTACAAACACTATAAAAAGGTTAATAATGTGAAGCAACATGAATAGTAATAATAATTGTTATAGGTGATGGTTGAGTATTCGAAAATTGGTAAAAAGAAATTAAATATTTAATTGAAGCAATTATGGTCGGAGAATCCAAAGAGTTTCTTTTTTTTTCTAGAGGTTTATTATGTGAATTACAAATTAACTTGTTATATAATATTTTTTCTATATATTTAGATTACGTATAGTGCACATCTTTCCTTTATCGAGATTAATATTAGGGGCCGTTTGTTTCGCGTAAAACTCCGTAATTCGTAAATGACTTACTACCCAGTTACAACTACGGCGTTTGTTTGGACTGTAATTCGTAAAAGACTTACATAACTCAACTAACACTCACTTGCAACTCAGTTACCACTCACTTACAGCCCAGTTACAGTTAATTTTGTGGTCATACAAATTTGTAATATTTTTTTATATTAATATTAAATTTTTTAATATTTAACTTTTTTAATATTTATTTGCAGTATTAAAACTTTTAAAATCACCAAATAATTAATTTTGTGGTCAACTTTTTCACTTATGACTTATACATTACGACAACCAAACACCGTAAAGTACAATACACTTTCCCACTTTACAATTTCATATTACCAACCAAACACCGTATAATTTACATACATGTAACTTATTTATAATTGTAAAAGACTATACCAATTACAACTACGAATTACGGCCAGTTACGACAGCCAAACAGACCCTTAGTGTAACTCTTTTTTCGAGACTGTTATTGTGTCATGGTAGATAGAATATTAATTACTTCAATTAGTTCAGAGTAATTAATATAGTATTTTATAAGGTGTGATATACGCGGACTAATCTCACGTCGCAGGGCTAATCTACTTTGTTAAACGATCAAAATTCTGTTACATAAGGCATGCGAATAAGGACAGCGACTATGGTCGCAATGCTGAATGATAGCATGTTTCGTTTGTTACTTCTATGCGAATGAGGAATGCGACTAGGGTTGCAGTCGTGATATAAATTGAAAATTATATTATATTAAGTCTGCGATCATGATCGCAGTGATCGAAAGTTTTGTTATACTATGACTGCGATTATGATCGCAGACTTTGTAAAATGATCAAAGTCTACTACATAAAGCATGCGAAAAAGACAACGACTGTGGCCGCAGTGCTGAACGATAACATGTTTTCGTCTGTTATTTCTAATGTGAATAAGGATGCGACTAATGTCGCAGTCGTGATATAAAATTGAAAGTTATATATTTTTTTGATTATAGTTTTGAATGTATGTGTACTGCGACTTGGATCCAATTTGTAATATACATTGAGAATAAAATAATAACAATTTTATTAATTTTATAACTGTAGATATATTCAATAGAAAATTCTCTATAAATTACAAATTAAATTTTATTGTGGATGAGTTTTTGCTAGTGTAGAAGTAAAAAAGAGGGTATTTTGGTCAATTTGATTGACGATTCTTTAGGCGGGATTTTTTTGATTTTTTTGGCACTTACACTCTGCCACCGATATGTGGCATATATTCGGCCACATCACCGCCGGCTGAGAAACTCTCCCAGTTGTCGGCTGAGGTACAATAACCCTATATATATATATATATATATATACATATATATATATATATACATATATATAATATACATATATATATATATACACATATATATACATATATATATATATATATACATATATATATATATATATATATAATATATATATATATATATATACATATATATATATATATATATATATATATATATATAAGGGTTTCTGTACCTCAGCCGGTGGGACGTGGCTGTTGGCCCAAAGGCCTATCACCCTAGTTTTGATGATGATCAACTCATGAAGTTATATTTACTAATGATCTTGTGTTTGATTAGTGACAGATTCATTATCAAGATCTTAGTAGGTGCATAGCTCAACAAAGGACAAAATATCAAGATTTGGAGCTAGCACGGTGTGATCCAAGGAGTTTTGGATCAAGCTTGGACCAAGTCAAGAAGATGAGAAGACTTCAAGTGAAGACTTCAAGAAGATGAAGACTTGTGTCTAGGTATAAGATTTTTGTTTTGTTTTAGTTAAAATGTAAAGGATAGATAGTTGGTGGATTGCTCAAGTCATATCACACACACACTCTTAATAGAACTCTTGATAGAATTGCTTTCATAAAAGATTTTTATGTTTAGAAAAGAATTTTTAGTTAGTAAAAGATTTTCTTTTGACAAAATATATATACTTTGGTTTTTGGTATTTCTATCATACATATCTTTCAACCAAAACCAAGTTCAAAGCTTTATGATAAAAAAACATAGATATTACATTATGATTGTGTAGTGGATCATATCCATACACACTATGCTTTAAAATGAAATCAAATATCTTGTTTTATATTTTGTGAAGTTATGAAAACCAAGTTTGAAAAATACATGTTTTGATTTTTGATAAAATTTGCAAGACGCTGAAATAATATGAATATGTTGATATATATCTTGAAAATTTTTATCACAAGTTTGGTTTTCAATATAGAATGTTAAAACAAGTTTATGGAATTTTTATAAGTGTTAAAAGATTTTAAAATTAATTTTTAAAACAGTTTTCCAGACCTGATATTGGCTGACAGGCCAGTCCGGTCGACCGGGCAGTCGACCGAACCAAGGGCCGGTCGACCCACGGTCGACCGGACGTGCACAGACTTGTGCATGTCTGTCAGCACAGTGGTCCGGTCGACCGGACGGTCGACCGCTGCAGAGAGTTCTGCTCTCTGGATTTCTCGGTCGACCGGGCGGTCGACCGGAGGCTGCAACGGTCAGATTTTAGACCGTTGCCGGTCGACCGGAAGCTCTGACAGAGCCCAACGGTCAGATTTTTCTGGCCTCTATAAAAGGGGGTTTTGTCATTGTTTGAAGCTAAGATTTTGGGAACTTCTTGAGCCAGTTTTTCTAAGTCATTTCAGAAGTTTTCTCCACAAAATAGAGAGCAAATACTTCCCATCAAAAAGGGAGTTTTTATCAAGAGAGTGTAAAAGTGATTTCTTGTGTTTTTCACCATAGTTCTTTTTCTTGATTTTCTCACACTACACTTGAGCTTCCATTGTAATATCTATCCTCTAGGAGAGTTGTAGTGAGAGTTTTTGTAAGGTGATCAAGTGTTGTGATCACCAAAGATCTTTTCTTTGTTCTTTGAGGAGACGGGCAAGTATGCTCGTGGTGGTTTGGAGTTCGGTTGTGAACTCGTTGGTTCGAGGTGCGGCCTCGGCAAGCTTGTGGGAGCTTGCATGTGTACGGGACTTGGGAGTCTGAGGGCTTGTAGGTGTTGCGGCACCGAGGAGAGATCCATTGGGATCTTGCATAGTGGAAATCCTTCGTGTGTCGAAGGCGGGGATGTAGAGCAAGTGTGCTCGAACCTCGAAACAAACCCTTTGTGTTTGCGATTGTTTACTCTATCTCTCTCTCTCTCTTTGTCTCATTTATATCTTGCATTACTTTCATTGTCTTTACATTTACATGCTTGATATATTCCCTTGTGCTCATAATTGCTATACTTGCTTGGGATTGTTGTTAACACTAGTATTCAACCAAGAGAGCCACGCGGCACCTCAACCCATTCAAGGGAATCTAGAGGAGCTTGTCCAGAGCCCTGCAAAGGGAATTCGGCAACACTCTTGAGTTATACATAAGTGTTTAATTAAAAGAAGATTTAATTTGGTCATATTTGTCATCTTAGTTTTAATTCCGCATCATTTGTTCATTACGTGACCATTAGATTAGCCAACACCTATTCACCCCCCCTCTAGGTGTTATTTACAGTGGCAACATAATAGCCACGCATTTGTAAAAATTTTTGGCGGGCAAAGACAAAAATTCCCGTTCAAAAAAGCCATCAGTCACTTCAAGTCTTCAACAATTGCTTTGATTAAAATACCCTCTCTTATAACTATTTACTGTCTGTAAAACTGTTCCTTCCAAAAAAAATTACAGATCTGAATTTTTTCGTTCATCGATCCGTAAAAATTTAGTGTTATTGATTTCTAAACTTTTCGAACAATTGCGTTCAAAAATTGTTTTTTTAAAATAAAGATCTGATCAAGATGGTGTCCAAGAAATCATCCCCAGAAAAAGGTAAAGGGGAAACCTAGAAAATAATTTTTTGGGTTCTATAGCCCTTAATATTTTAATTTTTCAGTTGTGACTTCTAATTTTTTTATTGTTAATACAAAATTCTTTCTTTTAATTTAACTTCGATTCAAAAGTGACTCCTCTACTGATATTTTTTGATTCTGTTTGAATTTTAATTCTAAAGAAGAAATAATACTGAATTTTTTTTGAAAAACTTTTGATTTTTCTTAATTTTTTTAAGAATCTTGATTTTTAAAAAATAATTATTTAAAGTTTTTATTTTAAAAGCTTGTGACCATGGTCGCAATTAAGAGTAAAAAGTCACTTTTTTTTGTTTTAAAGAAGTAAGAATGAAAATTAAATCTATTTATGCGATTTGAAACAATATTTTTTAATTTTTTTACCCTGAAACTTTAATCCAAGTCACGGTTTAAGATGAAAAGAAATGAGAATTAACAATCTTATTAGAGATTATTTTTTTAAAATTTTTAAATTTTTTATCACTGCGACCAAGGTCACTAAGGTCACAGTATTTTTTCATTCCACTTGGTCGACTTAGGTTGTAGTTTTTTATATTAGCTTAATAGGTTACTGCGTCCTTGGTCGCAGTCTGTGAATAAAATACTTTTTAAAATTTTTATTAACGTCCGTTTTATTTTTAAGATTATTTTTTTAAAACACTGCGACCGATGTCGCAGTGTTGCCATCTCTTTAGAGCGGTCACGGCGTTGCCTCTTCTCTCTTTTTTAAGAGCCTGGGGCGCAGTTTGTTCTACTAAGTTAGCTTAATAGAATACTGCGATCCTGATCAAATTATGATGAAACAAAGGGTCGCAGTGCTCCGAATCGTTTGTTGGCCCAAAGGCCCATCACTCTAATTTTGATGATGATTAACTCATGTAGTTATAGTACTAATGATCTTGTGGTTAATTAGTCTCAGATTTGTGATCAAGATCTTAGTATAGGTGTAGCTTCAACGAAGAATGTAAAGTCAAGTTTTGGAGCTAACCCGGTTTGATTCAAGAGCCTATGCATCAAGACCACATCAAGTACTCAAGAGGAGTCTAGCTCTTTGGATCAAGTTTGGACCAAGTCAAGAAGATGTGAAGACTTCAAGTGAAGACCTTCAAGATCAAGACTTGAGTCTAGGTTTGTTTTGTTAAGATTTTATTTTTAGATAAAATGTAAAGGATAGAATAGTTGGTGGATTGCTCAAGTATATCATATACACGCACACACTCTTATTTTAGATGAGTTTTCATAAAAGAATTTTCATTTTGGTAAAGACTTTTCATTTTGGCAAAATACCGGTTTGATTTTTGGAGTTTATTATATACATGTGTTTTTAACTAAACTGTTTTAGTGCTTATTGTCAAAAATATAGATATTTCATCATGTATTTGTAGTGGATCATATCCATACGCTCTATGCTTTTAAAGTGTTTAAAATATCTTGTTTTTGTATTTAGAGAAGTTTCGAAAAAATCTATTTTGAAAAAATACAGATTTTGTTTTATGCCAAAATTTCTAAGTTACAAAATAGATCAAAATGTTTGTAACATAGTTTGATTTTTACTCAAACATGTTTGTATATCAAAGTATAATATTGAAACTATTTTTGTAGATTTTTAGAGGTTTTATGGGATTTTATCTAAGCTAAAAAGACAACCTTATAATCCCTATAAAATCCTGTCTGGCTTCTGCCGGTCGACCGAGTTAGGAGTCGATTGACCGAGTCGGTCGACTGACGTGCACAGAACGTGCACGCTAGTTTGGCTGGAGGGCCGGTCGACCGACCGGGTCGACCGCCAGAGAGCTTCTGCTCTCTGGAAAGCCCCGTCGACCGGGCTGATCGACTGACAGAGAGCTCTGTTCTCTGTTCCAGGCCACGGTCGACCGGGCCGGTCGACCGAGGCTCCAACAGTCAGAAATCTGACCGTTGGCGGTTGACCGGGCCGGTCGACCGACAGCAGTCAGAACTGCTAACTGGGCTGTAACGGCTAGTTTTTGAGTGGCCTATAAAAGGGGACTTCCTTGGGCTGTTTTAGTTAAGATTTTTGGAGAGTTTTTAAGATAGTTTTTTCCTACTCTATTAAGAGGTTTTTCTCCACTTGTTTGAGAGCAAATACTTCCAATCAAAAGAGAAGTTTATCAAGAGTGTTTTTCAAAGTGATTCTTATGTTTTCCTCTACCAATTCAATCCTAATTTTCTCACACACATATTTGAGCTATCCATTGCTATACCTATCCTACAGGGATCTTTGTTGTGAGAGGAATTGAGGTGATCAAGTGTTTAGATTACCAAAGACTTCATCTTTGTTTTGAGGAGGCGGACTTGTGTGTTCGTATTGTTTCGAGTTCGTTGTGAACTCTTTGTAGAGGTGCGACGTCGGCGAGCTAGTGAGCTTGCGGTGTGTTCTTGCGGGAACGAGTGAAGGGACTAGATAGTTCAAGGAGTTCAAGTGTGAACTCGCCTTGTAGGTATTGCGGCACCGAGTGATCCGGTGGGATTAGTTTATAGTGAAAATCCTTCAAGTGTTGAAGGCGGGGACGTAGAGCAAATGTGCTCGAACCTCGAACAAATATCCCGTGTTTGCAATTGCTCTCTATCTCTTACTTGTTTATATCTTGCATGCTTATATTGCTTTCATCTTTATATGCTAGATATATATATTTGTACTCACATTGTTATATGCTTGGGGTTTGTTTGCTAACACTAGTATTCAACCAAGAGAGCTAACGCGACACCTCAACTCTTATTTAGAGAATCTGAGGAGTTAGTCCAGAGCCCTTCACGGGGAACCTGGCTACACTCTTATGTTACACTTGGTGTTTAGTTTAAGAAGTTTTAGTTTGCATTAAATAAGTTTTAATTTCGCATTTATTGACCATTAGATTAGCTCATCACCTATTCACCCCCCTCTAGGTGATTACAATTGGTATCAGAGCCAAGTGCTCTCGATTTGGGTCTAACCACCTTGAGTTAAAGATCCTCATTTAAAGCTAATCACAATATTTGTTTACACACACACACACACACACACACCATGGATTTCATGTCACCTCCCACCTTTGACATTTTAACATCTAAACTTGGAAGGTTAAGATGTCTTTGTACCTCAAAGCCCTATGCATTTATGTTTATCTTACTACTATTAAAGATTCATATGTTAACAATAGCAAGTATATTAAGGCTAACTCAAAAGCCATTCATGCTTTGAAGAGTACCCTAAACAATAATTATTTATGTAGGGTATCTAACATTGACTCAGCTTTTGTAGTTTGGAACACTATCATTTCCCTTAGCGAAAAAGAATAATATTATGCGGGGAGCGACTCGGATGTTGGAAGTGACACTTCCAACGTGTGCTACATGGTCCAAGGGGATAACCCCCTTGAGGTAAACACTGAATCCGAGCTAGATGAGGATGTTGATATGCCTTATAATGAACTAGCATCATTTTGTTAACAACTCTTAGAAAAGTATGAAATACTTAAAAAGGATAATAAGAAAATGAAAAACAAATTTGATGCCATGTTAAATGAAAAAGATTCTTTACAAGAAAAATTGGAATGTTTTTCAAAAGAAAATGAAAATTTGAAAAATGAAAATATTTCCTTACTTTCTAATTGAATGATTTGTGTGAAGGAAATAATGCTTTGAAAAATAAAATTGTTTTGGTGGAAAACAAAAGAAGTTTCTTTAAATGAAAATACTTCTTTGAAAAGAAAAATGGTTGAAAAAGAAAAAGTAAATGTTTCTAAAAAGAAAAAGAATAATGATTCTTAATCTCACCATGCTTTACATGCCACTATTAATCAAAATGAGATTAAAATTTTGAAAAATAAAATTGATTGTTTGAGCTCAACTTTGAGCAAATGTGCATTTAATCATAAGAGATTGGAATTCTTATTTCAAAAGAAACAAGTTTCCCATGTTCATGCACATCACCCACATCATGCATATGCACACTTTGCACGCCATGATCACACTCATACACATACGCATCTTAGAGTGTACAAGTGTACACATTGTGGCCGCAAAGACCATTTAGCAAAATTTTATGATAAGATAAATACTTTAATTTTGCTAATAAGAATATTTGAATTTCTTACAATGCTAACCCTCAAGGACCCAAATGAAAATGGGTACCAAAATCCCCATCTTTTATATTTGATGTAGGTGCGGGCTCTCGCACGACGTGAGAGAGTTGGTGCCTTGATGGTGGATGCACATGAACTTGATGGATACACATTTGATGCACCGCTATCAAGGAAGTTTGGTGGGACAACCACCATGTTTTGAAGAATTAGAGCATAGTTCTTTGGTTTGGTACTATCTCTAAACTCCTATTTTATTTACATGCTTTTTCATATATGATATTTTTTAGCATGTTCATGTTTTATTTGTTTTGTGCTTCATGAGGTATATAACTTGTTTAAATGTAGTTTTTATCAAAACTTGGATATATACATGTACAAGTAGTGATGACATTTGATTCATATAGGTTTGCACTTCATTGTTCATTTGTACTCACTATATGCACATGTATAGCCTAGTCTTGATGATTTTCTCATTTACACTTGTTTTGCCTATTTTCATGTTTTTACTTCATGTATATGCATTTCTTTTCAAATCTAATAAATATACATGTATACCCCTTGAGTCATTTGCCTTCATGCAATTTATATTATGAACTCTTTTTATGTTTAGGATATGTATGCATATTATTAGTTTTGGATAAAAACATACACATATCTAGAAGTTTATTTTTTAAATGAAAAGTGATTTTTATGATAAAATGATATTCATGTTTGTTTTTGAGCTTCTTTGACTATTTTCATGAAAATGCTAATTACATGATTCTTATACACTCATACTTTATTTGTTTATTCATGACTACGTTTCATGATCATTTTGAGCTTTATGGACCATTGAGTGTCAAACTTTATGTATTTAGTATGCTTCATGATATACATATGATTTGGTTTCATATTTTTGAAGGATCTTTAACTAGTTTTTCAAAATTAATCTAACTAGTTATTTATTCTTCATTTGGTAGTGTTTTCACTATAAAATAATTTTTCAAACTCTATTTTTGAAAACCCCTACCAACCCCTTTTAAGGGAGGACGGATGAGCGAGTATGCCTTGTAAGCCTTATTGAAAATCTTTTATCTTGTGCATAAAAAGGGTGATAATTATGAGTTATATACTTGATTTACATTGTTATTTTCAATTGGTATCTCAATTGATATTTATTTTGTATATACTCATATTTTGTTTTCTATATATGTATGCTTCATTTCAAATAATTTCAATTTCTATTGGTATTCTTTTTTCATACATATATATGATTTATTTGTGCTTGATTTTCAAGATATTTATATGTTAAAAGCACAAAGTATGTTTATGCTAAGCTTAATTCAAATCTTAATTTCAATTAATTCTCAATTGGTATCTTTTATAAAAGCTTATGCATTATCTTCAATTGATATTTTTTTACAATTGGTATTTGTTTATTATTGATATCAAATGTATAATATATTTCAATTGGTATCTATTGAACTATTTATTTCAATTGATATCCATGAAAGTTTAAATTGGTATCAAAATATAAATACTTTCCTTCATTGGTATCAAAATTTCAATTGGTAAAATGTTTTGATATGTTTTAGTTCCAATTGGTATCTCAAAATTTTGTTTATTTACAAAAGTATCTCAAAATGTGTTTTATTACCTTGAGTAAATTTCAAATTTTGTTTTAAGTAATTAAAAATTTGACTTAAAAATGTTTTGATATATATTGCCTATATGCAAAGGGAGCTTAACATCTCTTCTACATATAGATTCATGTTGAGTGTATCTTATATTGAGGAGCTTGATAACTCTTCTTTATGCGGTACACGTGTGTAGGAGAAGCTTTATATCTCCTCTTATGCATTGCATATTATGTGTTATGTGAATTAGGGCTTGTCATTCCTTCTTCATGTAATGCATATATGTAGGGAAGGTAACTTAGCGTCTTCCTCTTCATGAATGTATATCGCATATATCTTTTATTGATTGATTTGAGTTCACCTCTTTGTTGAATTTTTTGTTTCTAACAAAGAGGGGGAGAATATTGTTTTGTATTTACTTTAACCCCTTTATTGATGATTGACAAAAAGGTTGAGTGTATATATGCATATTTGTGTTTTTGCATATATTGAGTTTATGCATCTTGTGTTTTAGAAAATGGGAAGAATGTGTTTTAGAAAATGGGAAGAATGTTTTTAAAAGTTTAAACAAAAAGGGGGAGAAAAAGTTTTTGAAAAAAGGATTTTAGATTTATGTTTTATGTCTCTCACTTATTGATGCATGTTTAGTTATTTAGTTTTATGTGCTTTATTGCCATATCTTATTGCTTATTTGTTATGCATGAGTTAAGGGGAGCTTCTTTGAAGCTTTACTTTAATCCATGCATATATAACTCCATGAGTTTTGTCATCATCAAAAAGGGGGAGATTGTTGACCCAAAGGCCCATCACTCTAGTTTTGATGATGATTAACTCATGTAGTTATAGTACTAATGATCTTGTGGTTAATTAGTCTCAGATTTGTGATCAAGATCTTAGTAGGTGTGTAGCTTCAACAAAGGATTTAAAGTCAAGTTTTGGAGCTAACACGGTTTGATTCAAGAGCCTATGCATCAAGACCACATCAAGTACTCAAGAGAAATCTAGCACTTTGGATCAAGTTTGGACCAAGTCAAGAAGATGTGAAGACTTCAAGTGAAGACCTTCAAGATCAAGACTTGAGTCTAAGTTTGTTTTGTTAAGATTTTATTTTTAGATAAAATGTAAAGGATAGAATAGTTGGTGGATTGCTCAAGTATATTATATATACACACACTTTTGTTTTAGATGAGTTTTCATAAAATTTTTCATTTTGGTAAAGACTTTTCATTTTGACAAAATACCGGTTTGGTTTTTGGAGTTTATTATATACATGTGTTTTTAACCAAACCATTTTAGTGTTTATGTCAAAAACATAGATATTTCATCATGTATGTGTAGTGGATCATATCCATACGCTCTATGCTTTCAAAGTGTTTTAAATATCTTATTTTTGTATTTGGAGAAGTTTTGAAAAAATCTATTTTGGAAAAATACAGATTTTGTTTTATGTCAAATTTCTAAGTTACAAAAATAGTTCAAAATGTTTGTAACATGGTTTGATTTTTACTTAAAATGTTTGTATATCAAAGTATAATATTGAAAACTATTTTTTAGATTTTAGAGGTTTTATGGGATTTTATCTAAGCTAAAAAGACAACCTTTTAATCCCTATAAAAATCCTGTCTGGCTTCTGCCGGTCGACCGAGCTAGGAGTCAGTTGACCGAGTCGGTCGACCGACGTGCACAGAACGTGCACGCCATTTTGGCTAGAGGGCCGATCGACCGACCGGGTCGACCGCCAGAGAGCTTCTGCTCTCTGGAAAGCCCCGGTCGACTGGGCCGGTCGACCGGCAGAGAGCTCTGCTCTCTGTTCCAGGCCACAGTCGACCGGGCTGGTCGACCGAGGCTCCAACGGTCAGAAATCTGACCGCTGGCAATTGACCGGGCCGGTCGACCGACAGCAGTCAGAAATGCGACTGGGCTGTAACGGCTAGTTTTTGAGTGGCCTATAAAAGGAGACTTCCTTGGGCTGTTTTAGCTAAGATTTTTGGAGAGTTTTTAAGATAGTTTTTTCCTACTCTATTAAGAGGTTTTTCTCCACTTGTTTGAGAGCAAATATTTCCAATCAAAAGGAAAGTTTATCAAGAGTGTTTTTCTAAGTGATTCTTGTGTTTTTCTCTACCAATTCAATCCTAGTTTTCTCACATACATACTTGAGCTATCCATTGCTATACCTATCCTATAGGGATCTTTGTTGTGAGAGGATTTGAGGTGATCAAGTGTTTAGATCACCAAAGACTTCATCTTTGTTTTGAGGAGGCAGACTTATGTGTTCTCATTGTTTCGAGTTCGTGTGTGAACTCTTTGTAGAGGTGCGACCTCGACGAGCTAGTGGGCTTGCGGTGTGTTCTTGCGGGAACGAGTGAAGGGACTGGAGAGTCCAAGGAGTTTAAGTGTGAACTCGCCTTGTAGGTGTTGCGACACCTAGTGATCCGGTGGGATCAGTTTATAGTAGAAATCCTTTAAGTGTTGAAGGCGGGGACGTAGAGCAAGTGTGCTTGAACCTTGAAACAAATATCCCGTGTTTGCGATTGCTCTCTCTATCTCTTACTTGTTTATATCTTGCATGCTTATATTTGCTTTCATCTTTATATGCTAGATATATATTTGTGCTCACATTTTTATATACTTGGGGTTTGTTTGCTAACACTAGTATTCAACCAAGAGAGCCAACGCGACACTTCAACTCTTATTTAGAGGAATTTTGAGAAGTTAGTCCAGAGCCCTTCACGGGGAATCCGGCTACACTCTTATGTTACACTTGGTATTTAGTTTAAGAAGTTTTAGTTTGCATTAAATAAGTTTTAATTCCGCATTTATTGAACATTAGATTAGCTCATCACCTATTCACCCCCTCTAGGTGATTACATCATTGACCAAGATCCTCATTAGTTAATTAATTGGGTTAATTAGAAAAATGCGACCTCTGTCGCATTGTTATTTAACAGTGCGACCTTGGTCCAGTGTATCATAATTTTGGGACCAAGGGCGCAGTCCTTTTTCTTTTTCAAATTTATTTAAAAGCACCGCGATCGTGATTTTTTTAATTCTTGTACTTATGTTATACTTAAAATATTAGAAGGACGAATTCTTACATCAACAAAATTGTTCATAATGCTTCTGCTAATCTTTGATCGATGTGTCTGATGAGAGTAAAAGTGATGGACCTTATCCGGGCTTGATAAATCATTTAAATGCGAATCAACAACCTTGGTGACAACCAAAATTTTCTGTCTGGTAATAAACACAGACGTACATTTATCTTAGCAGGTCACTGAACTCTAATATAAATACGACGATTGACCGTAAGCCCTCCTTGTCTTTTGTCAGCCAACTTCTTCACACCCTCCTTGTTACAACGATATTTTCTACAAATAACTTCATGAGGAGGTCTACATGACTTGTCTATTCCTCTTCTTCTCACGTCAAAACCTCTGATCCTTGCATAAGTATTGTAGAAATTGTATGCTTCATCATCTGTTGCAAATTGCTGTCCAAAAATAACTACGCTTCCAGACTTTTCTCCATGTAAATTTATTTTCTACCAAAATAAATGTTGAATTAAATAAAAGAAATAATTGAAAATAACATGTTAGAAATATAATAATTAAAAACTGCGACTAAGATCGCAGTTATAAGGATAACTGTGACAATATTGAAAAATACGTAGAGGGGGGTGAATAAGTGTACTTGCTAATTTAGGGCAAATGATACGGAATTTAAAATTCAATTGCAAACACACTATGTGTAATCAAGAGTGAGCCAAATTTCCCGTGAAGGGCTCTGGAACTACTCCTCTAAATGCCTCTAGATTAAAAGTTGAGATTCTTTAATAAGCTCTCTTGGTTGAACACAAGTATGGCACACACAAATAATATCTAGTATATGAATATAAACAATGTAAAGCAATGAAAGATATAAGAGATATAGAGTTGAGAGATAGTGGATCAAATGCCAACGCCAAGATATGTTTTGAGGTTTGAGCCATTGATCTACGTCCCCGCCTTCACACAGAAGGATTTTCACTACGTCCACATAAGAGCTTACACAAGGGACCTCCACTGAGGAATTACAACTCTACACCGGGAGTACACAACTTCTCTAACACAAACCTCTACACATTAGGTGGGGCACCTACCAAGCACAAAGCAAAGGAAAATACACTTTGTGATCACGAAGATCACAAACAATCTCTCTTGGTGATCTTGAAAGATCACAAACAATTTTCTCGCAATACAAAAATCTTAAAGATAGATTTGAGATGATTGCTCAAGTATGTGAGAAAATAAAGTATTTGGAAATAAAACAATAAAAAAATATTTGGGAAAAACTTCTTGATGGATATATAAAATGAAGAACAAAATAGAATTCCTAAAGACTTAATTTTCTTTGATTTTCCAAAATTTTGAAAACAAATAAAGATAGAGAGTTTTGGAAAAAAAATTCTTTTGAAAATTTTGTTAAAAAAAATTGAGGAGGAGGGGAAAATTGCTATAAAAATCTTGGTTAAAACTGCCTCAAAGGACTCATATTTATAGAGTCTTGAAAAACTAACCGTTGGGGTTCATAACAGGTCAAAACTGACCTGTCAGTCGACTGCTTGGTCGACCGGCCAACGGTCAGATTTTTGACCGTTGGGGTTGTCAGTCAACTGGCCGGTCGACCGACCCAAGGCAATATACTTGTCGGTCGACCACTCGGTCGACCGAGGCCAGAACCAGAGAGTGAACTCTCTGGTCGGTCGACCGCACGGTCGACCAGGGTCATTTCCAGAAAGCAGCCTCTCTGGAATTGTAATACCCCTCTCCCGGAATACGTACTTAGTTACGTATTCAGTCTTTCGATCGTATTTTCCGATTTACCATCCGTATTTGACCAATTTCAATTCCAAATATCATTTTCCAATATTTTAGATTTTATGTGATTTTCTGGAATTTTCTGGAATTAAAATGAATTTCTCCGAAGCCGGTGTCGGCCAGTACCGCTGGCCGATTTCCGAATTTTTATCTTCCAAACTGTTAGGATTTTTAGAAAGTCCTTTAGACTTTATTACTTAGAATCATATTTCCTACTTATACACTTTTTCTGAGAATTTTATAAATTATGAAAATTCTTTCGGAGTCGGTAAATAACTGATTCCGGGATTTTAATTAAAAATCTATACAGTATTTCTTCAAACGAATTTCACCATGAGTCTTCAAATATTTTCTTGATTTTTGGTAAAATTTTCAGACCAATCCGAGATACTTGAATTTCGGACATTTTTTCAATTATTGCAAAATTCCAATTCCACTTCATTTCCACCTCATTTCCCACTCACCACTTCACCTAACCCCACTCACTCTCTCCCTCTCCCACAGCCGGCCAAGTGGCCAAGGAGAGGACACTCACCTCACCCCCCTTTTTACACAAAACCCCCTCTCATTCCCTTTAATTCCACCCTCTTTGCAAAATCCCAAATCCTATATAAGATTTCCCTTTTCACTTTAAACCTTTTTCCTCCTCATTTCTTCACAAGAGAAGAGAAGCTCCACAATCTCCTTCTCCCTCTAGCAAGAACCCTAGCTCCATGAACCCAATCTCTTCATCTCCACCTCAAGGCTTCAAGGACTTCCTCAAGGGCTTCATCTAGGGCTTCCTCAAGGACCTCAACTTCAACCATCATCCTCATCCTTGGATCAAGTCCCAATTAAACCTATCCAAGTGAGTATTCCACTCACCAAGACTTGTAATAGCCCTAGAGTACTTGTATCTACCCCTATTGCACACCAGGTAACCTAAAACCACGAATTTAGTCATCAAACACACTTCCAGAATTTCTGTTCTGTGCACTGTTTTTCCCCACGATTAGTCGACTTGACTTAGGACCTAGTCGACTAGAACACTTAGCTGAAACTTAGTTTTCTGGAAAAACCCAGTATTAGTCGACTTGCCCCAAATATTAGTCGACTAACAAACTCTCTGGAAACCCATATTGGTCGACTCCTGAATTCACCTAGTCGACTAATCCATCTTGGACCAGAAAACCCAACTTTCTGTATTAGCAGACTTAGTCGACTTAAGTGTCCATTAGTCGACTAGAACTCCCTATTAGTCGACTAACCTTCCTACCCTAGTCGACTAACTTTCCCTGAAACAGAATTCTAACTCTCTGTATCCCAGTATTAGTCGACTAACCCTTACCCCTAGTCGACTAATCCTGACTGTGTGTCATAGTTAATTTCTGTTCTGAATTTGGTTTTTATACTTGTTACATATGTATTATACCTTGCTTATTCATGCTTCAATACGGGCACAACATGACTTATTACTGAATGGATGTATCTCTTGTTACCTCATGACTTATTATTGCATATACTCGTTTCATGACATGTTAAACAGTAATATCACCACTTATCATGCCATCTCTTAAAACTAAGCATGATACACTTGACTTTTACATAAAAAGCACCAACTTACATATGGGTCGGGGGAAATATGCGGATATCGATACGTGTTCGTGTTTACAGTGGTATTAGGTATATTGTACAATCATATTCCGGTCTAACCTGCGGTACACCAGGGGACCGAGGGGAGTGCTTGCTCCCTTTCCTGTTTACTGTCATGACAAGGGCATACATAAGTCCCTCCTGTTTAGCCTTGCGGCAGGTTCCGTCTTCAAGCAACGGAACAATCCTGGGCCGTGGTCCCGGGTATGCACGGGACCCACTGTAAACATAGTTCGTCGATACAACCGCTGTTTCCAATAACAACCTTGTTTTACTAGGATATGGATCTATGTGCTCTGGGACGCTGGGTCACATAGCTAGATATCACAGTAAGACAAGTAATAATAATAAGACGTTAATTGTAGATTTGTTGCATATGATCTTACCTTATTGAGTTTACATCGCTTGTTATTCATTGCTATTTATTGTAACTTCATTACCTTTATTCATGATCCTTATGTTACTTGACTATCTTTTATTTGTTATTATATGTCTTGACCCTTTGGATTTGCATATTCAGATTCCGAGGCCTGGGTCGGAGTGGAGCCATCCACCGAAGATCAGGCTTTCTTTAGTGAGCAGGCAGATTAGCTCCGGTCCTCGTGCCAGACTCTTCCTTTTGGTTCACGGGATCTCCATCCATTTCGTGAGCATTTTTGTATTTTTGTATTTTTGGTTATATAGGATTCATTTTGGACTTGGGTTGTGATAAAGGACACTTGTAAAGTGATTTTGCTTATCATAACTTGTATAACTTTGTATTATCTTTTGTAAGTTGGCATATGAATATACCACGCTGTGTGTTGTACTCTGATACTTGTTGTACTTAATGCTTAGCGTATATACGTGGGGGGCACCATCTGACCTACGTATATGCGTTGCAGTGACGTCCCCGTATCATTGGGATCGGGGCGTTACAGGAATGGTCAACCGCCGGTCGACCGCTAAAGCCTGTGCACTCTAGGCACGTCGATTGACGGTCGGTTGAATGATCCAGGGTTTGGTCGTCCGTCGGTCGACCTCAGCCAGGGTTTATAGGGTTTGAAAATTTGGTCTTTTAGTACCTATAATATCCCATAAAATCACTTAAAAATCACAAAAATAAGTTCGTATAAATATTTGAAGAACAAATATGTGTGACTAAAATTCAACACATATTTCAATCAATTTGAACTAAGTTTAGTGATATGAAAATTTAGCTTTAAACCAAAAAACAGTATTTTCCAAAACTTGGATTTTGAAATGAAAATCTATTTTCTTCAAAACTTGTAAAAATACAAAAATATGATATAGAAATAATTTTGAAGCATATTGTTTATGGATAAAATCCATTATGCATATAAAAGATATATCTATGTTTTTGACATTAAATCCAAAACTAAGTTTTGTTAAAAGCAAAAATTAAAATCATGAATTAGAATCATCAAATTAAGTTTTTAGTCAATATGAAATATAGATGTATATGAGTGAAATCCAATATATATTAAACCATGTAAAATTTCTTTTGATTCGATCTATTCATGAAAATCATATATGTATTCTTTGAAAATCTAAAACCGATTAAACCGAAACAAAAACTATTGAACATGTGTGTGAACTTGAGCATATCAACACTAGTCTATCTTTACACAAGATCTACACTTTAAACTAAACAAACCGAAGTTTTCCTGTAGAACTCTTTCTCCAAGCCGACTCGATCCAAACACGATCCAAAGAGCTTGACTCCAACCGAGTGCTAAATGCGATCTTGACGAGCGAGCTCTTGAATCATCATGTGTTAGATCTAAAATTTGACTTTGAATTCTTTGTTGAAGCTAATCACCTACTAAGATCTTAATCAATATTTGAAACTTATTAAATACAAGATCATTAGTAAACTAACCTTCATAAGTTAGTCATCATCAAAACTAAGGTGAAAGGCCTCTGGTCCAACAATCTCCCCCTTTTGATGATGACAAAACTTATAAGGTTATATGCATATATTAAAATAAGCTTCATAGAAGCTCCCCCTTAGCTTATGCATATTCAATAAACATATAAAGATATGCAATGTAATTCAAGATACCAAATAAAACAAGATATATATATATATATATATATATATATATATATATATATATATATATATATATATATATATATATATATATATATATATATATATATGAGAAAAATGTATATCAGCCTGCGGCTGAGAGAACTCTCTCAGCCTGCGGTGACGTGGCTCAATTTTATCACCCCACTAACTTGCGGCCCGCTTATAGAAAGAAGTTAAATTACCAAATACCCCTTATGAAAAGCTACTCTTTCGGTAACTTTCATTATTATTTATTATTATTTGCCCAAAAGGCAATTTTTGGAGCGCACGTTGTCAGACTTAGATTATTGTTTATTATTTTTTTTTCCCTTTTTTTGCCGCTCTTTATAGGATTTAGGTACAGTCATCTACAGTGCAAACATAATCTACTGCGACCCGGGTCGACACTGCGACCAAGGTCGCAGTCATCTACAGTGCAAACATAATTTACTGCGACCCGGGTCGACACTGCGACCTAACACAAAGTTTTACAGCGACTCTAGTCGACACTGCGACCAAGGTCGCAGTCATCTACAGTGCAAACATAAACAAATGCGACCAGGGTAGACACGGCGACGAAGGTCGCATAAGACTACAGTGTAAAAATAAACAACTGCGACCCAGGAATGATGAAGGAAGTTTCATATACTGCGACCATCGTCCATTCGTCTAAAGGAAAAGTCAAAAAAAAAAAACATTCTGAGACGCACAGATCTGAAAATAAAATTTTAACAACTGCGACCATTGTCGGGTGAAATTTTAGAGCTGAAATTTTTTTTGAAAGGCAACTTTCTTACATAAGGTAAAAAAATGTGACAGAGAGGATTTTCGGAAGATACATTGTTGAGGTGACTGACATTAAATTGGGCGGGATTTTCATCTTTTGTCCGCCAAATTTTATGAGAAGTGTGTGGCTATGATGTTGCCACGTCCTGCCGGCTGAGAAACTCTCTCAGCCTGCCGGCTGAGGTACAGTAACCCCTATATACACACACACACACACACACACACACACACACACATATATACGCATAAACACTTAATGAAACATGCATATATAAATCTAAATCTTTCTCCCCCCTTTGTCACTCATCAACAAAGGGGTGAAGACAATCAAACAATACCAACAAAATATATTTTGAAACAAAATTTTTATAAACAATCAACTGAAAGTAAAATAATCTTTTTACTAATTGAAAATTAAACATTCTTTTTATCAATTGATACCAATGAAAAGACATGATATCAATTAAAAGTAAAAATCAAATTTTTGGTAAACACTAAAACCATTATGCAATATAGATACCAAATTGAGAATAATACCAATTTAAGATTATTGATACTAATATTGAAAATGTTAGCATATACCAAAACAAAGTATTTTTTATCATAAAAAGTGAGAGTAAGATACTAATTGAAAATAAAACCAATTGAAAGATAAAAGAAGAAATTTTCTCCCCCTTTATAAAATACCAATAAAAATAATGAATAAGATTGTATATGATACTAATTGAAAAATAATTGACATTAAAGACTAAAGCAAACTTAGCAAGAAATAATTTGTGCTTAACAATGTATGGATATGTATGTTTAAAGCATAAGAAAAATATCTATATGTATGTATCAGAGCAAAACATCCATACAAAAAAACATGAGTGTACAAAATGAATTTTCATTAAAAAATTATGTATATCTCATGACTTAAGCTCATTTTGATACCAATTGTAAGTGTAACATGAAGTGAATTTTAATACAAAAAAATACCAATTGAAATTAATGCATAAACTTGTAAAGATACCAATTAACATTTAGAATTAAATCAAGCTTAGCATAAACCTTCTGTGTTTTAAAAATGTGTAAGCATATTATAAAACAAGCACAAGAGAAATCATATATATGTATGTATGACAATGAAAACATCAATTGAGATTTGAAGCATATATATATAAGAAAACACATACGAGTATGCAAAAATAAAATTTCATGAAAGAACATGTATATCTCATACTTATCACCATATTCATGTACTTATTTGAAAGATATTCAATAAGGGTATACAAGGCATGGTTGGCTAACCATCCGCCCTTAGTTGGTAGGGTTTTCAAAAATATGATTTGAAAATATTTTAACATATTTGAAAACTCTACCAAATTGAAGAATAATGAAATTAGTTTTATGATAATTTTGAAAACTAGTATGAAGTCCTTCAAGTAAGGAATAAAACATATATATATTCTATAATATATGAAAACTACACGAAAATCTACACTCAAAACTTGATAAAGCTCATATAAGCTCATGAATCAAAACTATGAGTAAAAAAAGATATATAGAGTGTACAAAAATCATGTAATCAACAAAATCATGAAAATAAACAATAAAGCTCAAATCGTTTAAAACTAAATAAGTTTCAAGATATATGTGTGTTTTGTCAAAACTAAAAGTATACATACATATCCCAAATATGAACGAGTTCATAAAAAAAAATATTGCATGAAAAAAAGTGACTATAGGATAGACATGTATATCTATTAGTTTTAGATAAAATTAATATATGCATGAAGCTAAACACATTTTCATGAAAACATGTACAAAAATAGAAAAAACAAGTAAAGATAAAAGAATCATCAAAATAAGGTTATACAAGTACATCCAATGGGTACAAATGTGCAATAAAGCACAAAACGTGATAAATAAATGTGGCTCATTAGTTGTACAGGTACAAACACAATTCTTAATAAAAGTTTCATCTAAACATGTAATCAAAACATGAAGTGCAAAAACATAAATAAATATAATCATTAGGCTAAATGCATGTGTTTTAGAATTAGGATATACACAATAACTAAACTATAATGAGAATACAAAAGATGTGAATCTATATGAACATGGGTGTATCTCAAAAGAATATCTATGTATATCACATGTCTAATTTACATTGCATTTAGCATAATGAGCATTAAAACATAACAAGTTAAAAATCAATAATATAAAAGCATGTAAACAAAGTAGGAGTTAGAGATGGTTACCAAAACTAACGAACCAATCTTTACGTCTCCAAATCATGGTGATCTCCCACCAAACATCCCTTGAAAGTGATGCATTCAAAATTATGATCTTTAAGCTCAGATCGCATTTACCATCAAGGCACCAATACTCTCACGTTAAGTAAGAGCCCACACCTACATTAAATACAATAGGGGTGAATTTTGGTACACATATTTTTTTAGGTCCAAAGAGGTTAGGACCTATCCTAACCTAAAGAAATTTATTTGCAAAATTTGAATTATGTATTCTATCATAACAAAATTTTGCAAGGTGACCCTTACGTCCACAATGTGTACAAGTGTATACATGAGCATACATAGTGTCATATGTGTGAACATGAGAAGCATGTGTATGCCGTGAATAGTGTGCATGAATATGTGGAGTATGTTTCTTTCAAACATAGATTTCAAACGTGTGGCTCATTGCACATTTGCTCGAAGTGGAGCAAAAAAAATCTACATTCTTATTCAAAAAACAAATATTATTTTCAATGATTGAAGAAGAAGTGGAACATGCAATATGTTTATCACTAAAAAAAATGAAACAATGGGTGTGTATGACAAATATGAGAATCGAATGCATTTTTCAAAGAAACGTTTTCTTTTGAACCAAATCTAATTCTATGGAAATCAAAGCAATTTTATTTTTCAAAGAATCATTTTCTCTTATAATAAATTCAAGTTTTGAAGGAAAAAATCTCATTTTTATTCAAAACACCATCAAAATTATTTTTATTTTTCAAAAATTTATTTTCTTTTAAGACAAAGTCAAGTTGAGATTTCAATGAGTCCCTTTCATTTGAAGCCTCAACCTTATTTTGCAAAACCATATCAAGTTTAGAAAACAAATTTTTATTTTCTTCTTTTAATTCAAAATTTTTCTTTTTCAAAAGTTTATATTTATTTAACAAGTTTTCACAAAATAGGAAAAGCTCTTCATTTAATGCATGGGCATCCATTCTATCATGATCATCATTAGAAGAGCTAGCTTTATCATCTAGATGAGTATCCGAATGTACACTTTTCTCCTCCTGTAAAGAAACAAAACTCACGCGAATAATTCAATCGTGAGAATCCATCGTGAAAAGAACAGAGAGTTTTGTGAAAGGAAAGGAACAGAGAAAAGAGGATCCATTGCAAGTTAGGGTTTGCAGATTCCAGAGGAAGGATTCAACATCTTCTCCAATCTCCATTCAATCTTCATCAATGGCCTCAGGTATGAATAGATTAGGGTTTTCTATTATGAAAGTCTTGCAATATATGATTCTTGAGATGTATGGTTGATTCTTGATCCATGGACGTTTTATTCCGCATTATAGTTGACATTGTTGTACAAATAAAAGTTGTTTCTCTATTTCCTGTTATCCAATTGTGTGTACACATATTTTGTATGGATGTATGTTAAACAGGAAAATGTCTTTACAAGACAATTACAGGGGTCATTATGGTTATGGACTCAATTAGTAAGGGTTATCAATGTTGTGGTACATAGAAGGGAGTATGACGTGGATGTTGTATAACCGCTATGACTCGCATTGATAGTCTAAGCTAATTGCAGTATTACAGTATTACATATTTGGGCTTATCAGTTGTTGTTTTTAAATTTGTGCACGTGTCAGGTTTTTCTGTATGGAATCCAATGGAGTCAAAATGATTTTGAAAATGAGTCTTTTTCTTTTATTTTGTTTTTTCTAAAGTTTTTAACCTAATCGGTTAGTGGTCCAAGTGGGAGAATGTTAATCTCATATTAAAGTGGCCCACATAACCTTGGTATTTGCATTGGATTCCTATTAAGTTTAACTGATATAAAGGATGCCCATATAATTGTCACATTTATATAGTTATTTGGTCACTTGAAAATAGAAAAGATACCATGATGGAAAGGTTTATTTCAAGGGGTCTTTTTGTAAATGTGGGACCCACTTTTCTCCTCCTGTAAAGAAACAAAACTCACGCGAATAATTCAATCGTGAGAATCCATCGTGAAAAGAATAGAGATTTTTGTGAAAGGAAAGGAGCAGAGAAAAGAGGATCCATTGCAAGTTAGGGTTTGCAGATTCCAGAGGAAGGATTCAACATCTTCTCCAATCTCCATTCAATCTTCATCAATGGCCTCAGGTATGAATAGATTAGGGTTTTCTATTATGAAAGTCTTGCAATATATGATTCTTGAGATGTATGGTTGATTCTTGATCCATGGACGTTTTATTCCGCATTATAGTTGTATTTATATCCAACATTCGACTCATCCACCATGGGTTCCTTCTCCACATATTTTATCATTTGTAACTCGAGAGAGGTCAATGTGTTTCACACTGCAAAAGCGAAATCACAATGAGAAATTAAAGAAAGATAATCTTTGCTAAGTGTGTGCCTAAGTGCTGACTTGTTTATTAGCGTCAATGTACTTGTCATTACCAAGATAAAGATTCTTAGTAGTGACAAGGTAAACAAGCAATCTAGGGCTTTTAAATAAGCACTCATCTTAAACTTTCACATATCGATGCTAGAAACACATACATGTGAGGGGTAAGAAAATCCATGAGTGTATAAACTATATGTGTGCAAATGCAATACTAGATTAGCAATCCAAGAATCTCACTTCTAGGTGGTTAAACCGAATATTAGGAGCGTAGACTCTGATACCAATTGAAATACACCTAGAGGGAGGTGAATAGGTATACTTGCTAATCAAGGACAAATAATGCGGAATTTAAAACTCAATTGCAAACACACCATGTGTATCCAAGAGTGAGCCGAATTTCCCGTGAAGGGCTCTGAAACTACTCCTCTAGATTCCTCGAGATTAAGAGTTGAGGTGCTTTATAAGCTCTCTTGGTTGAACATAAGTGTGGGCACACACAAACAATATCTAGCATATGAATATGAACAATGTAAAGCAATGCAAGATAAAAGAGAGATAGCTTGAGAGATAGTGGATCAAACACAAACATCAAGATATGTTTCGAGGTTCGAGTTACTGCTCTACGTCCTTGCCTTCACATAAAGGATTTCTACTACGTCTACACAGGACCTTCTGCAAAAGGACCTCCACTGAGGAATTACAACTCTACACTGGGAGTACACAACTCCTCTCTTTAACACAAACTTTTACACAAGAGGTGGGTACCTAGCCAAGCACAAAGTAAAGAAAAATACACTTGGTGATCACAAAGATCACAAACAATCTCTCTGGTGTTCTTAAAAGATCACAAACAATTTTCTCACAATATAAAGATCCTAAAGATAGATTTGAGATGATAGTTCAAGTATGTGAGAAAATAAAATATTTGGAAATAAAACAACAAAGAAGATACTTGAGAAAACTTCTTGATGGATATATAAAATGAAGAACAAAATAGAATTTCCAAAGACTTGATTTTCTTTGATTTTTCAAAACTTTGAAAAAAATAAAAATAGAGAATTTTGGCACAAAACTCTTTTGAAAACTTTATTAAAAACACTTGAAAAGGTAGGAAAAATTGCTCTAAAAAATCTTGGTTAAAACTGGCCTCAAAGAACTCATATTTATAAGGTCTTGAAAAACTAGTCGTTGGGGCTCAAAACAGGTCAAAATTGACTTGTCGGTCGACCGCCTGATCGACCGACCAACGGTTAGATTTTTGACTGTTGGGATTGTCGGTCGATCGGTCGGTTGACTGACCCAAGGCAATATGCTTGTCAGTCGATCGCCCGGTCGACCGAGGCCAGAACTAGAGAGTGAACTCTCTGGTTGGTCGACCGCACGGTCCATTGGGGCCATTTCTAGAGAGCAGGCTCTCTGGAACGGTCGACCGTCCGGTCGATTGCTAAACCCTGTGCACTTATGTGTGCATAGGTCGATCGGTCGGTCGACCGATCCAGGCTTCGGTCGACCGGTCGATCAACCGTTAGCATCCCTCAGCCAGGGTTTGTAGGGTTTGAAATTTTGGTCTTTTAATACCTATAAAATATCATAAAATCACATAAAATGCACAAAAATAAGTTCTTAAAAATATTTGAAGCACAAATTTATGTGACTAAAATTCAGCACATATTTCAAACAACTTGAACTATTTTGTGATATACAAATTTAGCTTTAAACCAAAACAGTATTTTTTAAAACTTGGATTTTGAAATGAAAATCTGTTTTCTCTAAAACTTGTATAAATACAAAAACATGATATTGAAATACTTTTGAAGCATATTGTGTATGGATAAAATTCAATACACATATAAAAGAGTTATCTATATTTTTGACATTAAATCCAAACTAAGTTTTATTAAAAACAAAACTTAAAACCATAAATCAGAATCATCAAATTAAGTTTTTAGTCAATATGAAATATAGATGTATATAAATGAAATTCAATATACATTAAACCATGTGAAACTTCTTTTGATTCGATCTATTCATGAAAATCATATATGTATTCTTTAAAAATCCAAAATCGGTTAAACCGAAACTAAAAACTATTGAACTTGTGTGTGTGTGTGTGAACTTGAGCATATCGACACTAGTCTATATTTACACAAGATCTAAAATCTAAACTAAACAAACTGAAGTCTTCTTGTAGAACTACTTCTCCAAACCGACTCGATCCAAACACGATCCGAAGAGCTTGACTCCAACCGAGTGGTTATGCAATCTTGACGTGCGAGCTCTTGAATCATCATGTGTTAGCTCCAAAACTTGATTTTGAATCCTTTGTGGAAGCTAATCACCTACTAAGATCTTGATCAATATCTGAAACTTATTAAATACAAGATCATTAGTAAACTAACCTTAATAAGTTAGTCATCATAAAACTAAGGTGAAAGGCCTCTGGGCCAACAAATATTGACAAAATTTTTTGACCGTAGTCGCATCTTTCATATGTCTATAAATATTACAACGAAGTGTTATTTTGTAATACTGCGACTTTTGTTGCCGTCCTGAATATATTAAAGGACTGTGTAAAGGTTGCAAAGGTGATTAATTACAGACTGTGACTAAGGTCGCAATTATAAGAAAACTGTGACACAATTTATTAAAAATAGCGATTGTAGTCGCATACTTTAAGATGTCTATAAATATTACAAAAAAATATTTTATTAAATACTGCGATCTTTGTCTCAGTTTTTAAAAATTTAATGACCATAAGATAAAATATGGATTTTAATAAATTAAAAGGACTGTAACAAAAGTCTTAGATCTAACTTAATTAAAGACTGCGACTAAAGTCGCAGTTATAAAAACTGTAAAACTGTTAATTAGAAAACTGCAACCTTGGTCACAATTGTTTTATAAAATGTAAAATAGGTCGCAGTTTTATCTAGGTTACCCAAAATTTTTTCAGATGAGAAATTGCAAAAAAATAATAAAATAAATAAAAAAGAAAAATACAAACCTCTTGATCAACATTCAAAGATCTCAATCCTTCAGGATTTTTTATATTCTGTGAGGAAATTGAATCCGATGATATACGATTCATATTAAGATCGGGAGAAAGAGATAGCGGCTGTCGGCGACGTGAACTGTAGGAAATCTAGATTGACAGCACGCGGAACTAGAAAAGGGAGAAAAAATAATAATAAACTATACAGAACCACTATCTTTTATAGTAAGGATATTTAGTAATTTTAGCTGTTCCAATAAACGGGCCATCCTTATTAGTGTGGCTAATAATGTGCCACGTCACCGCAGACTGGAGGGACTCTGAGCTATCAGCTTATATATATATTATATATATATATATATATATATATATATATATATATATAGGGGCTACTGTACCTCAGCCGACGGCTGAGAGAGTTTCTCAGCCGTCGGTGACGTGGCTGAATATATGCCACATATCGGTCGTAGAGTGTAGGCGCAAAAAAAATAAAAAAAATCCCGCCTAAAGAATCGTGAATGAAATTGACGAAAATACCCCTTTTTACTTCTAAACAAGTAAAAACTCATCCACAAAAATATTTTACCCCTTTTACTTCTAAACTAGCAAAAACTCATCCACAATAAAATTTTATCTAAAAAATTTGTAATTTACAGAGAATTTTCAGTTGAATATATCTACAGTTATAAAATTCCTAATTCTACTACATTGAAAATATAATGAAAAAAATTTGATCAAGATAATGTGAAATAAACAGTAGCAGTGAAAAGTAAAAAACATGCTTGAAACATAAAAAACTGTTATTTTTTATATATTTTTTTATTATTTTATTTCGTGTTATTTTCAATTCATATAGGTTTAATAAAAGAAACTGAAATGAATAGAAAAATGAAATTTAATGTGGGGCAACCGTATATTGATTTTTCTATTACAAATGTACAGTGTAAAAAAATAATGAAATACAATGGTTAATTATTTCACATTCCTTATTCGAATAGAAATAACAGACGAAATATGATAACGTTCAGCACTCCGATGACAGATGCTGTCTTTTTTCACATGCTTTATGTAACAGAATTCTGATCATTTTACAAAGTCTGCGATCATAGTCGCAGTCATAGTTTAACAAAATTTTCGAACACTGTGATCATGGTCGCAGACTTAATATGATATAACTTTCAATTTTATATGACGACTGCGATACTAGTTGCAGTCATAGTATAACAAAACTTTCGATCACTGCAACCATGGTCGCAGACTTAATATAATATAACTTTCAATTTTATATCACGTCTGCGACCCTAGTCGCATTCCTTATTCGCATAAAAATAACAGATGAAACATGCTATCGTTCAGCACTGCATAGTCGCTGTCTTTTTTCGCATGCCTTATATAATAGATTTTTGATAATTTTACAAAGTAGTTAGCCCTGCGACCCTGAGATCAGTCCGCGTATATCACATCTTATAAAATACTATATTAATTACTCTAAATTAAATGAAGTAATTAATATTCTATCTACCGTGATACAACAACAGTCTCGAAAAAAGAGATGCACTAATATTAATCTCGATAAAGGAAAGATGTGCACCATACGTAATCTAAAGATATAGAAAAAACATTCTATAAAAGTTAATTTGTAGTTCACGTAATAAACCTCTGGAAAAAAGGAACTCTTCGGATTCTCCCGCCATAACTCTTCAATTAAATATTTAATTTCTTTTTACCACTTCTTCGAATACTCAACTGTCACCTATAACAATTATTATTACTATTCATGTTCTTTCACATTATTGACCTTTTTATAGTGCTTGTAACTAATGTATTATCTCATATCTAAAAACGATATTTTTGCTCTTCCTTTTCAATTTGATTTCAAAACTTCCAGAAAATAATTTATTCTTGAATCATGTCTTCCCCATCTTCTTCCTCTGAACACTCATATTTCAACTTCAATCATTCACCCACCGGTCCTCTTTCTTCAGGGTATTCTAGTGAATCTGATACCAGTCTGAAATTCACTCCTTTTGACTATCTCATTACATCAAATAATATTTATCTGATCCTACTCTTCATGAGGATGATGAAGTTTTCATGGGGCTTAGTGAGAAGGAACTTATTCCTCTGCCACTTTACAGAGACATGCGTGATGAAAGCATGTCCTCTGATGCTAGAGGCTCGCTTTCTTTAAGCATATCTTTAACAGGTTCTTCTCGACATGGATCGGACGAAGAGCTTGATAGAGACGATCCATTATGGGAGTTTATCGATGAACCAAAATACCCTCAAAAAGAGAAAGATGATGAGGAAATAAGTGGTGAACAGTAAGACGAGGAGAATGAAGACGACAAATCTGCTTATGATAGTGATGACGACGAGAATTAGAATTTCCTGATCTTCTGATATTCAACGTTATTTTGTCTTCTTTTAAGAGCTTTTAATGCTCTTTTTTGTAAGGTTTCTTTCTGACCATATTATGTTATAAATAAAATTTACTTCTATCTGTAAAATAATCTTTCATATTTTTAAAATACATATTAAGTATACCGTATAGTTATTATTTCTGCATCTTATCTGCGATAATGGTCGTAGTACTTATATAATAATTACATAGGAAACTGCGACCACGGTCGCTGTCCAGTCATAAACAGTTTGATCGTTTTGCATTCAATAAAGTTAAAAACAGCAACCATGGTCGCAGTCCAAAATTAAACTATATAAACAGATAATACTGCAAAAATGATCGCAATCCTCTCAAATCAGTATATTTCACTATATATCACAAATTAAAAAACTGCGACTGCTGTCCAGTCATAAACAGTTTGATCGTTTTGCATTCAATAAAGTTAAAAACAACTACCTTGGTCGCAGTCCAAAATTAAATTATATAAACAGATAATACTGCGAACATGATCGCAATCCTCTCAAATCAGTATATTTCACTGTATATCACAAATTAGAAAACTACGACTGCTGTCCTTAAACACTGCGGCCATAATCGCAGTCCTAGTTCGCATGCAATAAGTAAAAAAAATTCGTAGTTTATAAGCGGCTGAGACAACAGTTACAGTAAAGAGCAAATACATGGAATCATACGTAAACTGCGACTATAATATCAGTCCTTAGTCACTGTTATTATATTTAACCTAGCAAAAAATTCATCCACAAAATGTTGTTGTAAATATTGCGACTATAGTCGCAGTCCTTGATCGCATGCAATATGTAAAAAACAATTTAATAGTTTATAGACGGCTGAGACAACAGTCACAGTGAAGAACGAATATATAAAATAATACGTAAACTGCGATTATAGTATCAGTTCTTAGTCATCTTTATTATATTTAACCTAGTAATAAAAGCATCCACGACATGCTCTCGTTAAGCACTGCGATCATAGTCCCAGTTCTTGTTCGCATTCAATATATAAAAAAAATAATAATAATTTATACATTACATGCGAAAAAAGTAAACTGCGACTATATTCGAAATCAGCAAAATTCTTACAGATCATATCATAAAAAAAATCTATAAATTAAATAATTGTAGATTGTGATAAAGGGCGCTTTTAAAAGTATTGAGATATTCAGTTATTGACCACTACGACCTTAGGCACATTCCTAAAATATATAATATCTGCGTAAAAAAATTTAAAACTATTGAGGAATTATTTTATTGACAACTACGAGCCTAGGAGCATTCCTAAAATATATAATATCCGCGTAAAATTTTTTTTTAATAAAGAAGCATTCAAATTTGTAAAAAAAAATTTAACAAAGAAGCATTCAAATTAGTTTTGTGATTTGATGAAGTTTGTCGCAGTTTGGTCGCAATTATAGAAGATAATTGTGATAATATTGGCTCACGTCAGAAATATAAAATAATAATAAACTATACAGATCCACTATCTTTTACCGCATGGGCATTTAGTAATTTTAACTGTCTCAATAGGCGGGGCATCCTTCTTAGTGTGGCTAATAATATGCCACGTCACCGCAGGCTGAGAGGGTCTCTCAGCCGTCGGCTGATATACATATTTCTGATATATATATAAATAAGAAATGTAAGTAAATTATTTTTTTATCAATAAGGAAAAGTGACAATGTATTTTCAAGAGAAAATTGTAATACCGATTGGCCTTTTCATTCTTCATTTGCTATGAAAACGACATAGAAATACGTGAACGAGAAGATGATAATTAAAACAAATGAAGAATGACGTCCATCCATTGTTTTGTTGGCACAAAACATTTCCAAGGGATAAACAAAAGTTTACAATAAAATAAGCTAGAATCGCAAGAGCCTCAACATTAATAAAAACTAATGGAACATTTTGGGAGGAAGGAGAGACCATGTTATCTCAATCCCATCACATGACAAGTTTCTGTTTCCCTTTTAGAAGCACCATTATCGTATAGTTATGGCAAGATATCTAATGAAAATTCTTTTTACACAGATACAAATTAAAAGCTTATGGAAGCAGTACAAAAACACACACACACACAACCCACACGCATTTTGGGAATCCGTCCGGGTATCTAAGAGGACAACTCGGAGGCCTGACACCACCTCGCCTATGAGGGATGAGGGTAATATAGCGTTGATGTCTCCGAGGGTGCTTATCTCTCCAGACTAATCCCGCGGGTCATGCTACCGTCACACAAGGAAAATTTTCACTGCAGAATATGATAAGTCACGTGCCCACGCACGTGAGGCATATGTCTCACTCTGTGGGCTTTGAACTGGTGTTCATTAGGGAGCAAACCCAACGGTCCACACACACACACATGCACACACTAAAAAATTTGTTTTGGATTCCTCTCTTTTCATTTAATTTAGGAAAGAACTCAAATACAAATTTATTTTCGTCCCAGTTTCAATTCAAATGAACCACGTGGTCTATTTCAAATTGGCCTCTACCGTATAACTAACTCATATTTTTCCTTTTCCTTTTCCAATTTTATCTTTTTTTTTTTTCAAATCTGGCCAATTAAATTTTCTTTTTGCCTTTTTTTTATCCATTCTATTCGTCATCTCCACGAATCTCGCCGATCTTCTTCATCAATTATCTCGTGACGAATTTGATCGTTTTTGTGTTTGTTTTCGTGATGATTTCTGAGACTAAGGTTTGAGTTTTTGATTTGATTTATACTGGATGATGATGCTGCTAAAATGATTGCAATTCTTTTTATGAGAGGAATGCGACTCACCACCTGATTTTGATTTGGGGGAGCAAAGGTTTTAGAAGGGAGTTACATAGTGAGAGAAGAGATAGCCACAATTTTCATAAGCTCTCTAAAAAAATAAAGTGAATATGAAAATGATGTCTTTTACGTGGGGTCACAGTCCTCATAAGCCTTCTAAAAAATAAAATGAACATAAAAATGAGGTCTTTTATATGAGAAGTGTGACTCACAGTCCTCAAGTTGCAGTGGTAGTCGAAGTTCTCACAAAATCACAGTTCTCACAAAGTTTATATTGCAGTTCTCACAAAATTCTTACAACTTCGAAATCGCAGTGAAAGTCGTAGTTCTCACAAAATTGCAGTCGCAGTTGCGGTCGTTATCGTAGTTAAAAGATAAAATGGGGGTAATTTAGTCTTTTATAATTTTTTTTGAACAAACCACTAGTCAAAACATGTTTGCTATCTAGCGCCCATAAAAAACTGAGACTCAGATGAAGAAACAAAATATTATTGAGGTTTTTCCTAATTAAGTCTTACTAAAGGTGATTCTGCTTAAAATCTCTCACACACAATTCAAAGTTGCAAGACATGATAAGGAAATGACTTTTAATCATGTTAATAAATCTTAAATACAAACAGAAATTCTAATACGCCACGCAATATTAAAAAAATTAAATGTTTTGAGCATATATATATATATTATCATGAAATGACTTTAATCATGTTAATAAATCTTAAATACAAACAGAAATTCTAATACGCCACGCATTATTAAAAAAATTAAATGTTTTGAGCATATATATATATATATATATATATATATATATATATATATATATATATATATATATATATATATATAATATATATATATATATATATATATATATAAGGGGTGGAGTTGGGGTGGGGGACTATTTAGACATTGTGGAGGCATACAAATTTTAAAACACAGAACACGTATAATAATTAAAGAAACTCGGTTGTCTTGTGATTGAGATTTACCTGCACACAAAATATAGAATATTAGATTTAGAAGTAAAGATGTGCAAGGTGCTCAATTCTAATCCGCTGTAGCAATGGCTATGCGGGTCGTGATCCTCAGGGAGGGACTAGCGATGGAAGCTTGTTTAGTAAGTTATCTCTTTTTTATTTATTTTGTTATTTACAATGAAATTTACAATGAGAAGTGTGAAAGAAATTGGAAAGATGTGGAGTTGGTGATCTAAACTAAAATTACAAAGAAAGAAAACTATAACTAAAACACATACCTACCTCTTCTGCCCTGTTTACCTTTGATCCGTTTGCAATGACTTACCTTGTTTCTGAAGGCAATCAAGCATGGCGTATAGGATCTGTTCATCACCATAGGCCATCAAGGGCATTTTTTCGGCTAAGCAGTCTCGAAGCGATCAGATCTCATGGTTTGCAAGACATCAGAGAGAAACAATAAAATAAACAAGAATAGAAGAACAAAAATAAAACAAAAACAAAAACAAACCTTGAATAGATTTTATTAACAATGGAAGAAAAGTTTGACTTACACCGATGTCACCTCAGTACAAGCATGAACTCCTTCCTCTATGAAAGCATCCTCTACTCTCAGTTACATAAAAAATAAAAATTACAAAAAAAGAAAAATAAAAACCTAAACTACAACTAGCCTAAAAACCCTAGAATTTGCTCTGTAGTTCGCTGTACGCCCCTCTCTGTTGCTCTGCAGGGTATTTATAGGTGCAGAAGGAGGTAGAGTCCCAATACGACTCCTCGACGAAAGCAGTTGCCCAGTCTTATCTGGATTGCCGCGAAAACCGCGGCACAAGTGTGGTCTCTGGCCACACGCTCTCGCGCGTGGCCTCATCTGGTCCGTCCATCTGGGTTTATCCGTCTGGAAGCTGTATCCTGACTCTTTATTTTGAGATTTCGGGATAACTTGGGAAGCAAGTTACCCTAAATCCAAATCTTCCAATATCTTTTAACAACGAATTTGTTATCTTTGCACTCTCTTCTTTGGCTTTTATCCTCATCCTGCAAGTATTTAGGGTTGAATAGAAGTCTATCCTTCCCTCTTCTTTTAGTATTTGCAACTATTGCCCTTAGTTATTGCAACATTGACATTTGATAATTACAACTTTTGCATTGGGCTTGAACATGGGCTTTTGGGCTTCTTTTAAGGCTTTATTCTTTTATTTTTATTACTCAAGGCCTGCACACAATAAATAATAAAATATTAGTAAATAGTGTATGGTTATATGAATAAATATGAAAATGTGATAGTAAATGTATTGGAAAATATGCACTTTTTACTACCTATCACACCCCCACACTTATCTTTTTGCTCGTCCTCGAGTAAAAATCAAAAAGAAAAAGAAAAACTAAACTAGCTAACTCACTTTCGTAGGAATCACGGTTGCACTTAGCATGTGCAACAAGCCATTAAACCCCTAGATTACCCTAAAGGACGAGTGTTGTCTCGTGAGGGTTTACAGCGGATTACACCCACAAAATCCATAAAAAAGAAATATTTGAAATACGTTTGAAGAGACTAAGTAATATATAAGTTTTTAGGATCCTCATTTTTATTCATTCTTAAACTTAGTCTTTATATAGTAAATTGTTTTCCTTTTTAGGTAAGGGTCAAAATTGAATGTTTGTATAGTCTTTTTCGTTACCCTAAGTCATATGCATCCTTGTGAATTTTTACTAGGAATTTCTTAACTTGGACTCTCATGCCTCTTTATTATTATTATTATATTTTTTTTCTTTTTCTTTTTAATATGTATAACTCATCTAATTTTCTTTCGTGTAAGTATCAAGGCTTCTTGAGTCCCTTGACTATTAGATGTGTTAATACATATATAATATTTCTTAATTTTCTTAGGCTTTCTAATCCACCCATGTAGCGAATTTAAAGTCGGTGGCTCTCAAATTGGTTGGTTTTAGGGCACCGGGTGAGAAAACACCCCACGGACTCAAATTCGAGTGAATTAGGCCACAAAACTGAGGACACTTATTTATAAACTCACCTTTAGGCGTGAATACTTATGCTTCTTGAGGCACATGTATCCAGCTTAATCAGCGCATTTCCCTTTTTTTTTATTTGTTATAGGGCACAAGTGTCTTTGTCTTAGAATCCTAGATATGTAAATGTATTAGGTATGCACATTTCATTAAGGTAAAAATCAAGACTAATTACTTATTCAATTTCTCCTCCTATACCTAAAAATTCAACAATTTATTTATTTTGACCAAGTTTTTAGAAATCCTAATCATGATTTTTCTAATTCTTAAGACTATCTTAGATTTCTTTTAAAAGATAAGTCAAAATATTGTCCTTTTTCATTTTTTTTCATTTTTTTTAATATTAGCAAATTTTTGTTAGTTTCTACCTATGTTAGTATGTTAGTAAAGCCTCCCCCCCACACTTATCTCATGCATTGTCCTCAATGTATGAATGTATGCATGTATGCATGAAAAAGAAGAAGGGAAGGCAGATGTTACCTCAAGGTGGTGGTTCCGATGGTGGTCAGAATGGGCTAAGCGTTGCTACCCAATCTACTTTTAGTGGAATTCGGAGGAACCCACCAGAAATCTTTCTTGTATAACCCACTAAAATGTATGTATGATCATTTTTTAAAAATTTCACCCCATCAAATTTCCAAATTTCATAATTATTTTCAGAGTCAATTGTGTCAACCGCCTTGTCCCAAAATGGAGTGTGAAAAGATGGAATAATTGACTTGGACGTCATAAGTACGGGAACGAATACCGACTCAGGAAAGAAACTTAAATCAAGTAAGGGTTCAGGAGTCGAGCTAGGTTCAGGAAGTGGGTCCAAATCAATAAGTTGAAGCTCAAGTCCACAATCATCTTCCCACAATGGAATGTGACTCAATATTGGTGATTCAAGTTCAGGAATGATATGTGTGGGAATCGAAACTGACTCTAAAAGATTACCTAAGTCGGGTAACAAAACAGGAGTCAATAATGATTCGGGAATTTAAACTTGATCATAGATTTGAGAATCTAGGTCACATGTCTCATTGAATTCAATGTCATAAAAATGAGAACTTGCCAATTTATCTATAGGACTTTCAAAATTATAAAATTGGTCAAGTTCAATATGATCATCGAAAATGGGTGATTTAAATTCATGATGAATTGGCACATGATCCAATGTTGACTCGGGAAAAGTGAAATCAGGTGGAGACACCGGAGTCATTATTGAATCAGGAAGTAAAATTGAATCACCAAGTTGGGGATCAGGATCATATTTGTAACACCCTGATCCCCGGTGTACGTATTAACGTCTCGGTACGCGATACGACGTACAAAATTGATTTGACCTCCGTAGTAGTCTGATTGAGCTGATTTCAGTTTCAAAAATTATTTTCTAATATTTAGATTTTTCAGGATTTTCTAGAATTTTTGTAACGCCCCGATCCCAATGATACGGGAACGTCACTGCAACGCATATACGTAGGTCAGATGGTGCCCTCACGTATATACGCTAAGCCTTAAGTACAACAAGTATCAGAGTACGACACACAGCGTGGTATATTCATATGCCAACTTACAAAAGATAAATACAAAGTTATACAAGTTATGATAAGCAAATCACTTTACAAGTGTCCTTTATCACAACCCAAGTCCAAAATGAATCCTATACAACCAAAAATACAAAAATGCTCACGAAATGGATGGAGATCCCGTGAACCAAAAGGAAGAGTCGGCACGATGAGACTAGAGCTGGTCAGCCTGCCCAGAAAGATAGGCCCGGTCCTCTGTGGAAGGCTCCACTTCGTTCCAAGCCTTAGAATCTGAATATGCAAATCCAAAGAGTCAAGACATATAATAACAAATAAAAGATAGTCAAGTGACATAAGGATCATGAATAAAGGCAATGAAGTTACAATAAATAGCAATGAATAACAAGCGATGTAAACTCAATAAGGTAAGATCATATGCAACAAATCTACAATTAACGTCTTATTATTATTACTTGTCTTACTGTGATATCTAGCTATGTGACCCAGCGTCCCAGAGCACATAGATCCATATCCTAGTGAAACAAGGTTGTTATTGGAAACAGCGGTTGTATCGACGAACTATGTTTACAGTGGGTCCCGTGCATACCCGGGACCACGGCCCAGGATTGTTCCGTTGCTTGAAGACGGAACCTGCCGCAAGGCTAAACAGGAGGGACTTATGTATGCCCTTGTCATGACAGTAAACAGGAAAGGGAGCAAGCACTCCCCTCGGTCCCCTGGAGTACCACAGGTAAGACCGGAACAGTAATTGTACAATATACCTAAAACCACTGTAAACACGAACACATATCGATATTCCGCATATTTCCCCCGACCCAATGTAAGTTGGTGAATTTTATATAAAAGTCGGGTGTATCATGCTTGGTGTTTTAGTGATAGCATGAAGAGTGGTGATACTTCATATTTAACAAGTTAAGGAATAGCAATATATAACAACAAGTCATGAAGCCTAATGAAGCAAGATCTATCAGGTAACATGTCATGCAGTACAGGTATGAAGCATAAACAAGACTAAAACATCATACATATATCAGGGGAATATCAAGAATCAAAAAGGAAAGGAGTCTGAAATCTGTCCCAGAATTTGGCCTAACGGTCGACCTCCGGTCGACTGCCGGTCGACTGGGATTTACAAAGGCGGTCGAGTGCCGGTCGACTGCCGGTCGACCGTACAAAGTGCGTGAGCTCCAGGTTTGGCCGGTCGACTACCGGTCGACTGGTCCACAATAAATTCCTTAAGCCGGTCGAGTGGTCGGTCGACTGCCAGTCGACCGCCAGCTCAAAGCTGTGCACTCTGTGCACATCGGCAGAGTGATCGGTCGACTGCCGGTCGACCGATCCTCTGGAATAGGCTGCTGCTAGGTCAGAAAATCCAGATTTTGTGTGGGTTGATTCTAACAGTTTAAAGGTAGGATTTTTATGCTATTAGGGGACCTGATCTATCATCACAAGTACACTAGAACAGAGAATAGCCATGGTGATTAATATGTCCACATGGGTATGTTGGATTTGAGTGTTAAAGACCTAAAAATAGGATTTTTATGTTATAATTGTACAAGGATCTCTACCCTAAGCCTATGGAATATTAGCTAGGTCTTGGTGAGTAAGATACTCACAAGGATGGGTTAAATCTGAAGCTTGATCCAAGGGAAGAGGTGTTGGCTTCAATCCACCACTTGATGTTGAAGCTAGGGTTGAAGAACTTGTTCTTGGAGTTGCCTATGGAGTGATGGTTGAAGTTGAGCTCCCTTGATGAAGCCCTAGTTGAATCCTTAGAGACCTTGAGGTGAAGGTGAAGAGGTTGGGTGTTCTCTTGGAGCTAGGGTTTGTTGAAGAGGAAGAAGGAGAGTTTGGGAGAATTCTTCTCTTGGTGAAGAAATGAGAAAAGGGTGATTTGCAAATGTATAGGAATTTATATGTAGGGATCTTTTGTAAAGGGAGTGGGATTAAAGTGGATGTGAGGGGTTTCCTTACAAAAATGTGGGGGTGAGGTGTCCCTCCCATTGCCACTTGGCCGGCCATGGGAAGGAGAGAGAGTTAGTGGGGTTAGGTGAAGTGGTGAGTGGGAAATGAGGTGGAAATGAAGTGGAAAAGTAATTTTGCAATTTTTGAAAAAATGCCCGAAATTCAAGTATCTCGGAATGGTCTGAAATTTTTACCAAAAATCAAGAAAAATATTTGAAGACCAATGGTGAAATTCGTTTGAAGAAATACTGTGTAGATTTTTAATTAAAATCCCGGAATCAGTTATTTACCAACTCCGAAAGAATTTTCATAAATTTATAAAAATCTCAGAAAAAGAGTATAAGTAGGAAATATGATTCTAAGCAATAAAGTCTAAAGGACTTTCTAGAAATTCCTAACAGTTTGGAAGATAGAAATTCGGGAATCGGTCAGCGGTACTGGCCGACACCGGTTTTTGAAGAAATCCATTTTAATTCCAGAAAATTCCAGAAAATCACATAAAATCTAAAATAGTGGAAAACGATATTTGAAATTAAAATCGGTCAAATACGGAAGGTAAATCGGAAAATACGGTCGAAAGACTGAATACGTAGCTAGGTACGTATTCCGGGAGAGGGGTATTACAATCTACCCATCTTACAAAAATTTCGTCCTCGAAATTTCATAAGGTGAAAGATAACAGGAAAGGCAACAGATAGATATGGATACAAGGAAAGATAACGGTAGAGAAGAGTAGAAGGAAAGAGTCTTACCCAATCAAGATGTGAAAAGTTGAGGATAACGCTCCCGGATAACGTCCTCTCGTTCCCAAGTGGCCTCTCCTGGCGCATGCCTGTTCCATGACACCAATACCAATGGAATAGCTCTGTTCTTCAGTGTCTTGACACTCCTATCCAGAATGGCCAACGGCTGCTCTTGGTATGAAAGATCCGGTTGTAGCTCCAGCTCGGAATGGTCCAGAATATGGCCGTCATCCCTGACATACTTCCTCAACTGAGACACGTGGAAGACATTATGCACCCCGTCCAAAGATGGCGGTAATGCCAATCTATAGGACACATCTCCCACACGATCCAGGATCTCGAATGGGCCAATATACCTCGGACTTAGCTTCCCACGTGTACCGAACCGGATTACACCCTTGGTAGGTGATATCTTCAAGAACACATGATCTCCGTCTGGAATTCCAATGGCCTCCTCCGAGTGTCTGCCCAACTCTTCTGTCTACTCTGAGCAGCCCTGAGATGATCTCTGATAACCCTGACCTTCTCTGTCGTCTGTATCAGGATCTCTGGTCCCAAAAGACTCCTCTCACCGACTTCATCCCAACAAATCGGGGATCTGCACTTCCTACCATACAATGCCTCAAAGGGTGCCATCTTAATACTTGCCTGATAGCTGTTGTTATATGAAAACTCAGCCAAGTGAAGATGATCTTCCCACGATCCTCCGAAGTCAATCATGCAAGCCCTCAACATATCTTCAAGGATCTGGATAGTCCTCTCAGATTGTCCGTCTGTCTGAGGATGGTATGAAGTACTGAATTTCAGACGAGTTCCCAGACTTTCTTGGAGACTCTCCCAGAAATGAGATCTGAATCTGGTGTCTCTATCTGACACAATACTAACTGGAACTCCATGCAGACGAACCACCTCCTTCATATACTTATCTGCCAAAACCTCTGTCGACTGGCCTACCCTGAATGGTATGAAGTGAGCTGACTTGGTGAGGCGATCAACTATCACCCACACCGCATTATTACCTTTGGGACTCCGAGGCAATGCCGTCACAAAATCCATGGTGATGTGCTCCCACTTCCATTCGGGTATCGGCAAAGGTTGAAGAAGTCCAGCTGATGTCTGATGCTCGATCTTAATCTGCTGACAAACCAAGCACTTGGCAACAAACTGGGCTATCTCCCTCTTCATGGCATTCCACCAAAAGTGCTTCTTCAGGTCCTGATACATCTTGTTCCCCCAGGGTGTATAGAATAAGCTGAACTGTGTGCTTCTTCCATAATCTTCTGTCTAACTTCTCCCTGGGGAACACAAAGTCTACTTCCAAAGTACAATGCGCCATCCGGACGAATACAGAGATCCGTCCTCAAACCAGCCTCCACCTGAGCTCTGAATGTCTGCAATCTGGGGTCCTCTTTCTGAGCTCCCTTGATCTCCTCTATCAATGATGACTGGATCTGTAAAGTCATAAGCTGCCCTGCCTTATCACCTCCTTGCACCAACATCAAATCCAATCTGATGAAATCTCGAATCAATTCCCTCTGCTGAGTAAGGTGGACTAGCACTCTGTTCTCTGGCATCCTGCTCAGTGCATCTGGAACGGTATTGACTTTGCCTGGATGATGATCGTATTGGGAAGTAGCACTCAAAATATGTATTATGTAGAATCAAGTGAAATGCTTAAATGTGCTTAATATACCCACGATACTACCGTTATAGCGTTGGCTCAACGGGTCGAATCCACGGGAAGAGCTAGCGATGGAAGCTTTACACGTATGGTAGTGAAGTGATAAAACTAGTATCCTTCTCTTGATTATAAACTTAGTGATGCAAATGCAAAAGAAACCAAAAGAAGATGGATATGTTCATGTGGAAGTGGAAAAGAAATCAAGAAGTGATGTGGATGTTGTATTCACAAGAAAAGAATCAAGAAACTTAAAGAAAGAGATCCAAGACTAGATTACCTTGCTAGCTTGCCAAGACTTACCAAACTCCTTGATAATGAAAGCTTGCCTAACGTTGTCACTCCGTTGGCTATGGATTCGTCTAGCGTGTTGACCTAATTACTTTCTCATTTGCAAGATGGTGGTTTAACCATCGGAGAAGAGAAGATCATACACTTGCAAGATTAACAAAAGCAATCACCCATGAGTAGTGAAGTGGCTAAGCTAGTGGTAAACTAGTACATGGAATGAAAATCTAGCTACAAGAAGCCATTAAAGAAGTAAAACAAAGCTTGAATTAGATTGCAAGAACTAAAGTAAGCAAGTAATAAAGCAAGTAAAGAAAGCACAAGAAACTAGAATCAAACTCAAGTAGAGGAATGGAGGATGGATCAATCCTTGCATAGCTTCAATTGTCACCATTGATCATTACAAGCTCTCTCCCTCACAATCACTCTCTTTTGTAATGAAATCTAGGGATAGAGAAGAAGAGGGATCTACAAGAAATAAACCTAGAGAAAATACATGAAAATTACAACTAATGAACTAATCTCCTCTCTTCTCTGATCAATCTTTTCTCGCAGGTCCAAGTCCAGTATTTATAGCAGATCTGAGAAGCCTCTGGAGAGAATTCTGTTACCACAAAAATCCGGAGCCAAACAACCACCAGATTGCCGCGCCCCTTGCCGCGCCCCGCGGCAATCTTATGGCCGTTGGATCTGATCTTTCTGGTAGAGATTGGTTAGAAGTTGGTTATCCACGTGGCATGGTTAGTTTCTTCGTTTGTTGCGAGGATCTCTCTGGATCTGGAGTGAGATTTGACTTTATCTTGGATCTTTAACTAATCACCTTAATTATTGCTAATTAAGTGATTATTTGAATATCTCTCCATTAATTGTGTACCTGCAAATAAGTAGAGAAGAGGATTAAAAATCACTTATTTATTTGTAATATGCATGGGGATTATGATGTAAAATATGCAATATTGGATACCAATCACACCCCCACACTTATTCGTTTGCTCGTCCCGAGCAAAAACAAAGAAAAGAAAATAAAATCCTAACTAACAATTTATTACACCACTTTCGCAGGTGACGCGATTGCACTGAGCATGTGCAACAAGCCTTTAAACCTCTAGGTTACCCTAGAGGAGGAGTGTTGTCTCCTGAGGGTTTTCAGCGGATTACACCCACAAAATCCATAAAGAAAGAAGACAAATGTTAGTGTTTTGAAAACGCATTTTGAATAAGAGACAAGTTTACGAACTATCTTTGCAAAAATATAAGTGATCCTAGGTCATAAGTCCACCTATAATCATTCTTCCTTAAACTTAGTATCCATGCAAGATCTTGTCTTTAATTAAGGTAAGAATTCAAAATTGGATTGAATATTTTTATCCTTCATAAAACCTAGATAGTATGCACGCCGTGTAAGTGAAGGTTTCTAGGATTTCAACTCCAACCATCAAGCCATTTATTTATCTATATATATATATATTTTTTTTTCTCTTTTTTTTTATTTAATCTTCCCTTAGTCTAGGCTTTCTAGTCTACCCTTGTAGCGAGCCTTTAACCGATGACTCCCAAACCAGACGGTCTTAGGGCACCAGATGAGAAAACATCCCTCGGGTTTAAGGTCTCGAGTAGAAAAGGCCACAAGACTAAAGGGGATTATTTATAATCACCGTTAGGCGTGAATAACCATGCTTCTTGAGGCATAGTTATCCAGCTTAATAAGTGATCTTTATTTATATATTTTTTTTTTTCTTTTTCTCTTTTTTTTTTTTTTTTTATATATATATATATGGCATTTTGGTCTTTGTTTCCATCCCAAGAAATGTGTAAGTGTAAAGTGCATATTATCTAAGGCAAAAAATGCAAGATAAAAATATCTCCTCAATTTTACTTACTTAGCCTATAATTTTCAAACAAGATCTATTACTTCAACTAGGTTTAAGATGTCATAATTAAGGCTTTCTTAATCTCTAAGATACATCTTAATTTTCTTAAAAATAAATCAAAACTTTATCTTCTTATTTCAAAAAGTTTTTATTTTTATTTTTTTTATTTTTTTATTTTTCTAAAAGAAAGTGTAAAAGAAAGAAATCTAAAAAACTCTATGTTAGTAAACCCCCCACACTTATTTCATGCATTGTCCTCAATGCATCATGATATATGTATGCATGAAACAAAATGGAAGGGGAAGGAACAAAAATTACCTCAAGGTGGTGGTTCCGGTGGTGGTCGGATTGGTCCACGGAACATGGCCCAATCATCTTTTCTTTGGGTTTTGAGGAACCCACCAAAAATAGCAAAAATATGACCCATAAAAATGATGCATGCGTGTGAGATTTTTATTAAATACCTGACCCCATCTAATTTTAAGATTTTCCTAATAATTTCAGAGTCAAATTTATCAAGATCCTTGTCCAAAAATGGAGCATGAAATGATATAACAGTTGACTTGGACTCTGGAAGGAATACCGACTCAGGATTATGATTTAAATCAAGTGATGGTTCAGGAGTCGAAGTGAGGTCAGAAATTGTGTCCAAGTCAAGAAATGGAAACTCAAGTCCACATGTGTTGTCCAACAATGGAATGTGACCTACTATGGGTGATATCTCTTTACTTCCAATTTTAAGAAATTCAAGCTCATCACCGTACAATTCTTCAAAACTTAAGTCAACATCTTCCTTAATAATTGTACAATCAGTTTCAGAAGTAAAGAGATCGAGAAAATCAAGGTCACATTTCTCATTGAGTTCAATTCCACAAGATGGAGAACTTGCCAAAATGTCAATAGAATCTTCAAAAGTGTAGAATTGGGCAAGTTCAATATGATCCTCAAAGATGGATGATTCAACTTCATTGTGAATTGGGAAAGGATCCAAGGTTGACTCCGGGAAAAGATTGAAGTGAGGTAAAGATACCGGAGTCAGTATGGAATCAGGAAAAAGAATTGAACCACAAAGTTGGGGTTCAAGATCACATTCCTCATGTAGTTCAATTAAATGTACAGAACTTGCCAATTTATCAATGGAATTTTCAGAAGTATGGAATTGGCCAAGTTCTATGTGATCATCATAAAAGATTGGTGATTCAATTTCACAATGGATAGGAAATGGATTCAATTCTGACTTGGGAAATGGATTGAAATCAGGTAAGGTTATTGAAGTCATGATTGAATCAGGAAGTAATATGGAATCATCAAGTGAAAGTCCAGAATCAAATTCATGTTCCAGTTCAATTTCAGGAAAAGGAAAACTTGCCAATTTGTCAATTGGATCTGAAGTTTGGACAAGTTTATTTTTAGGAGATGAAAAACTTGCCAAAATGTCAATTGGATTTGAATTTTGGACAAGTTCAAGTTTAGGAAATGAAAAACTTGCTGAAATTGAATCTGGATTTCCAAGATTACATGACTCTTTGGATTTAGAGTGGCTAGTGACATTAGAAAGAGAATGAGAACGAAGAGATTGGATCATCAAATCTATGTCACGATTCCTAGCATTTTGAGCATTGGTCATGTCTTCAAGCATCTTTCCATAATCGATGATTTCATTGTTTTGATGGAAAGAGGAAGTGTTGTCTTGGAAGTGTGAGTCAAAAGTGTGTGATGATGGAAAAGTTGACTCACACAAGAAATCTTTACTCGGTTCACAAGCAAATGGTTGTTCATTATGAAAAGGTGGAACTGAGTAAGATTCTTGAGAATATGGTGAAATTGGAGAGACAAATGGTTTTTGAAGTTGTTGCTCAACTCTGAGTAAATTGGCTTCTATACTCCTTTGCAACTCAGATTTTTCTTCAAAGGGAGGTTCAGAAAAAGGAGTATATGAAGTGGACTCTGGAAATGAATACTGTGGACAAGGTGAATATGATGGACAAGGAATTTGATAATTTGACTCGGGGTACTGGAATCCCCAATTACTCGGTAAAGAGTTGAAATTATTTTGGACATTATAATTATTAGATGGGGGGTATGGGTCGTATTGATTCAGATAAGGCCAACCCGGTGTCTGTGGTTGGTGCATATCATAAAATACCGGGTTGGAATTATCCGAATATGGAGTGTGTGTGACATATGGATGGAAAGAATTGTAATTATAAGCCATATCACACAATCACAAACAAACTAACAAACAAACAAACAAACAAAAGAAGAAAAGAAAATTCTAACCTAAGTTAGGGTAGACTTAGACCTAGACGACTCCTAACAAATAGACTGTCCACGGGAGGTTTAGTGCAGACTCTAACCACAAGCTAATCGGCCAGGGAAGGGTAAGGTTGGTGGGAGGTTTTCCGTCCGGAGACGTTCCTTAATTAAGTAACCAGCAACCTTCGGGCTTTCGGCCCTCAACCCCTTTCCTAGACACCGATTTTGCAAGAGTTAAATTCCAACACTTTTCCCCCTTAGGATAATCTCCTAAGTGAGTCCGAGATGTCCCTAGGGCCAACGTCTACTTTTTATTAAATTAGAGGCTTTGGGTTAGTGAGTGCTTGGGTTGTGGTTTTCGGGCTAAGGAAAGGGTAATGACCTCCCCCACCTTATCTTATTTACGGGTATGCCCTTAGAATTGAATTGTGCAAGTGTACAAGAAAAATAACCAAGATTCACTCTAAGCCAGAAAATCAAGCAAGAGTTTGTCCTAGTCTATTATGCAATGCAAACACGTACCTTGCCTCCAGCACTCTTCAACAGTAAAAGTAAAGAATTGAAGAGACACGTGCCTAAAATGCAAGTGTCTAAACAATTTTTAACAATTATCAACCAATTTTTACTGTTGTATTAATTAACAGGAATACAGTGAAGTATACAGGAAATCAAGTATAGAAGCAGTTGTATCTTGCAGAGCAGAAGCCCCTGCAAAAATTTTGTCAGAAGTGAGCTCTTTTGTGCCGCGTTTCCACGGCAAATCTTGTGGATCCGCGGCACTCCAGAGGGATCCTGGGCTCTGCTTTCTTGAGCAGAGGCCCAGGTCCACTTATATGTAACTGCAACAAAGATTTTCCTGTTTCTTGACCTGTAACCTGCAAACAGAGAAGAATAATAGTTTAGTACTTCACTTTAAACCAAAAAATACGTCGCTCTCCCCCGGCAACGGCGCCAAAATTGATCGTATTGGGAAGTAGCACTCAAAATATGTATTATGTAGAATCAAGTGAAATGCTTAAATGTGCTTAATATACCCACGATACTACCGTTATAGCGTTGGCTCAACGGGTCGAATCCACGGGAAGAGCTAGCGATGGAAGCTTTACACGTATGGTAGTGAAGTGATAAAACTAGTATCCTTCTCTTGATTATAAACTTAGTGATGCAAATGCAAAAGAAACCAAAAGAAGATGGATATGTTCATGTGGAAGTGGAAAAGAAATCAAGAAGTGATGTGGATGTTGTATTCACAAGAAAAGAATCAAGAAACTTAAAGAAAGAGATCCAAGACTAGATTACCTTGCTAGCTTGCCAAGACTTACCAAACTCCTTGATAATGAAAGCTTGCCTAACGTTGTCACTCCGTTGGCTATGGATTCGTCTAGCGTGTTGACCTAATTACTTTCTCATTTGCAAGATGGTGGTTTAACCATCGGAGAAGAGAAGATCATACACTTGCAAGATTAACAAAAGCAATCACCCATGAGTAGTGAAGTGGCTAAGCTAGTGGTAAACTAGTACATGGAATGAAAATCTAGCTACAAGAAGCCATTAAAGAAGTAAAACAAAGCTTGAATTAGATTGCAAGAACTAAAGTAAGCAAGTAATAAAGCAAGTAAAGAAAGCACAAGAAACTAGAATCAAACTCAAGTAGAGGAATGGAGGATGGATCAATCCTTGCATAGCTTCAATTGTCACCATTGATCATTACAAGCTCTCTCCCTCACAATCACTCTCTTTTGTAATGAAATCTAGGGATAGAGAAGAAGAGGGATCTACAAGAAATAAACCTAGAGAAAATACATGAAAATTACAACTAATGAACTAATCTCCTCTCTTCTCTGATCAATCTTTTCTCGCAGGTCCAAGTCCAGTATTTATAGCAGATCTGAGAAGCCTCTGGAGAGAATTCTGTTACCACAAAATCCGGAGCCAAACAACCACCAGATTGCCGCGCCCCTTGCCGCGCCCCGCGGCAATCTTATGGCCGTTGGATCTGATCTTTCTGGTAGAGATTGGTTAGAAGTTGGTTATCCACGTGGCATGGTTAGTTTCTTCGTTTGTTGCGAGGATCTCTCTGGATCTGGAGTGAGATTTGACTTTATCTTGGATCTTTAACTAATCACCTTAATTATTGCTAATTAAGTGATTATTTGAATATCTCTCCATTAATTGTGTACCTGCAAATAAGTAGAGAAGAGGATTAAAAATCACTTATTTATTTGTAATATGCATGGGGATTATGATGTAAAATATGCAATATTGGATACCAATCAGATGATACTGCAAGTCAATATCGTAGTCCGCCATAAGCTCCAACCACCTCCTCTGCCTCATATTCAACTCCTTCTGTGAGAAAATATACTTGAGGCTCTTGTGGTCTGTGTATATCAACACTTTGTCTCCCAGAAGGTAGTGCCTCCAGATCTTCAAAGCAAATACCACAGCCGCCAACTCCAAGTCATGAGTTGGGTAATTCCTCTCATGAGGCTTCAATTGCCTAGATGCATATGCTATAACATGATCATGTTGCATAAGCACACACCCCAGGCCTTTACCTGATGCATCACAGAAAATGACCATCCCTCCTCTTCCTGAAGGGGTCTTCAAGATTGGAGCTGATATAAGCCTCTGCTTCAACTGCTCAAAAGCTGCATCACATTCTTCAGTCCATAAGTATCTCTCCCCTTTTCTGGTGAGCCTGGTCAACGGAGCTGCAAGTCTAGAGAAATCCTGAACAAAGCGCCTGTAGTATCCGGCTAGTCCCAGAAAGCTCTTTATCTCAGTCACCGTCTTCGGAACTGGCCAATTCTGCACTGCTTGGACTTTACTAGGATCAACTGAAATTCCTTCTGCTGAAACTATGTGTCCAAGGAAAGCTATGCTGTCCAACCAGAATTCACACTTGCTCCTTTTGGCATGAAGCTGCTCCTGCTGAAGAGTCTGCAACACAATTCTCAAGTGCTCTGCATGCTCCCTATTATTCTTTGAATAGATCAGAATGTCATCTATAAATACAACTACAAACTGATCCAGGTAAGGAGAGAACACTCGGTTCATCAAGTCCATGAAGACTGCAGGGGCATTTGTGACTCCGAAAGGCATAACCAGAAATTCATAGTGGCCATATCGGGTCCTGAATGCCGTCTTCGGAACATCCTCCTTCTTCACCCTCAGCTGATGGTAACCCGACTGCAAATCTAACTTAGAAAATACACGGGCTCCATGAAGCTGATCAAATAAATCATCAATCCTGGGCAAGGGGTACTTGTTCTTGATGGTGACCTTGTTCAACTCCCTATAATCAATACAAAGCCTCTTACCACCATCCTTCTTATTCGCCAAGAGCACTGGAGCTCCCCATGGTGAAGTGCTTGGCCGAATCAACCCCTTGTCTGAATACTCCTGCAGTTGCCTCTTCAAGATCTCCAACTCTGACGGTGCCATCCTGTACGGAGCCTTGGATATAGGAGCTGCTCCTGGAATTGTATCAATGGAGAACTCAATTATCCTCTCCGGTGGAAGCCCTGAGACCTCAGCAAAGACTTCTGGAAATTCATCCCACACTGGCACTCCCTTCTGAACCTCCGAAGTGGTCATCTGAATCTCCTTCTTAGCAGGCTTCACCTCTCCACTAAACTGGAACTCCGGTTGCTGTGGGATCCTGAAATTGATCTTCCTTCCCCTACAGTCAATCACTACATAGTACTGACTGAGCCAGGTCATGCCTAAGATCACATCGTACCCTTTGGTGTCTAGTACGAGCATGTCTATGGCCAAGATCTTCCCACAAAGCTCCACTGGACAGTCAGCACAAACTCTAGAAGATACAACTACCCCGTTCCCTGTACTTATCTCCCACTTGTGGTCTAAAGCCTTAACAGGTATGGAATGTAAAGCCACAAAGTGATCGGAGATATAACAGTGGGATGCACCTGAATCGAAGAGAGCGAGAACAGGTATTGAATGAACTCTGATGTTACCTGTAATCACCTCCTCTGAAGCCTCAGCCTCCTCTGCTGTCAGGTTGTAGGCCTGACCTCTACCACGCCCTGCTGCTGTTCTGGCTCCTCTCTGCACTGGGCGAGCAACATGTGGTGGAGGAAGGGGAAGAGCTCTCCTCATCACTGGTCCCTGCTGCCTCTGCCCAACTGGCCCTGGTAGTACCCTCTGTACATTCTGCCCCTGAGGTGCCGGCAAGGTTTGGTTAGCAAATCCCATCCTCCTGTGCGGACAGGTCTCCACGGCATGGTCTCGTGCTCCACACACCAAACACCATCCGTTTGCCCTCCGGCAATTCTGCTGGGAGTGTCCTGGCTTCTGGCAGAAATTGCAGATAAGACCTGGTCGAGCCACCTGGTAAGGAACTGCCCTGAATGGTTGCCTGGCCTGGACCTTCGCTGCTCTGGATGGTCCTCCTCTGCCCACCGGTACAAACGGCCTCTTCATGGCCTGGTCCTTCCTCTGATCTCCTTGCTTCTTCTCAAACCCACGCTCCACCTCTCGAGCGCTGGTGAGAACTTCTGCATAGGTCTTCAGATGATGGGGCATTAGGAACATCTGAATGTCCATTTGCAGACCTTGCTGGAACCGGCTTGCCCTCTGCTCCTCATCTGCTATCATGTACGGGGCGAAGCGACTCAACCTGAGAAATTCTGCAGCATACTCATCTACGGATCTATCCCCCTGTTGAAGCCTGATGAACTGCTCCTCCATGTCTTTCTGAGCAGTGGCGGGGAAGAAACGACTGTAGAAGCTCTTGGAGAACGTATCCCAAGAGATAGGTTTCTCCAAGCGAGCTTCCTCTGCAAGCCACCAAGTCCTGGCTATGTCCTTCAGCTGGATCTTTGCAACCTCCACTTGGTTCTCCTTAGGCACCCTGGCGGCGTTCAGCAGATCGGTGGTGTCTGTTAACCACTGTTCAGCCTCCAATGGCCTCTCGACTCCCGTGAATACGGCCGGCTGTAGCCGTCGGAAGTCTGAGATGTTCCCCGGCTTCTGCTCCTTCGGGGCTGCCAACTCCTGCCTGAGGAGCTTAGTCTGCTGATGCTGATTCTCCATCTGCTGTTGCTGGTTTCCCAGCATAGTCTGAATGATCCTCAGGATATCAGCACCCTCTCCTCCTACGGGTCCATTCGGTACTTGCCCGACATTGTTGCGACCCGAACGTCTCTCCATACCGAAAGGGATAAGATCTGGAATTGGAAACAAAGGGAAGGAGTTTAGGATACGAGGAATGAATCAAGGACGAAGTCAAGAAGGACTATATAACTTTGTACATTGTAGTTGGCATTAGCAAATCACTAGAATTTGCCACTTGGTTGTACTTTTAGGTTTGAGAGCCTAGGCTCTGATACCAACCTGTAACGCCCCGATCCCAATGATACGGGAACGTCACTGCAACGCATATACGTAGGTCAGATGGTGCCCTCACGTATATACGCTAAGCCTTAAGTACAACAAGTATCAGAGTACGACACACAGCGTGGTATATTCATATGCCAACTTACAAAAGATAAATACAAAGTTATACAAGTTATGATAAGCAAAATCACTTTACAAGTGTCCTTTATCACAACCCAAGTCCAAAATGAATCCTATACAACCAAAAATACAAAAATGCTCACGAAATGGATGGAGATCCCGTGAACCAAAAGGAAGAGTCGGCACGATGAGACTAGAGCTGGTCAGCCTGCCCAGAAAGATAGGCCCGGTCCTCTGTGGAAGGCTCCACTTCGTTCCAAGCCTCAGAATCTGAATATGCAAATCCAAAGAGTCAAGACATATAATAACAAATAAAAGATAGTCAAGTGACATAAGGATCATGAATAAAGGCAATGAAGTTACAATAAATAGCAATGAATAACAAGCGATGTAAACTCAATAAGGTAAGATCATATGCAACAAATCTACAATTAACGTCTTATTATTATTACTTGTCTTACTGTGATATCTAGCTATGTGACCCAGCGTCCCAGAGCACATAGATCCATATCCTAGTGAAACAAGGTTGTTATTGGAAACAGCGGTTGTATCGACGAACTATGTTTACAGTGGGTCCCGTGCATACCCGGGACCACGGCCCAGGATTGTTCCGTTGCTTGAAGACGGAACCTGCCGCAAGGCTAAACAGGAGGGACTTATGTATGCCCTTGTCATGACAGTAAACAGGAAAGGGAGCAAGCACTCCCCTCGGTCCCCTGGAGTACCACAGGTAAGACCGGAACAGTAATTGTACAATATACCTAAAACCACTGTAAACACGAACACATATCGATATTCCGCATATTTCCCCCCGACCCAATGTAAGTTGGTGAATTTTATATAAAAGTCGGGTGTATCATGCTTGGTGTTTTAGTGATAGCATGAAGAGTGGTGATACTTCATATTTAACAAGTTAAGGAATAGCAATATATAACAACAAGTCATGAAGCCTAATGAAGCAAGATCTATCAGGTAACATGTCATGCAGTACAGGTATGAAGCATAAACAAGACTAAAACATCATACATATATCAGGGGAATATCAAGAATCAAAAAGGAAAGGAGTCTGAAATCTGTCCCAGAATTTGGCCTAACGGTCGACCTCCGGTCGACTGCCGGTCGACTGGGATTTACAAAGGCGGTCGAGTGCCGGTCGACTGCCGGTCGACCGTACAAAGTGCGTGAGCTCCAGGTTTGGCCGGTCGACTACCGGTCGACTGGTCCACAATAAATTCCTTAAGCCGGTCGAGTGGTCGGTCGACTGCCAGTCGACCGCCAGCTCAAAGCTGTGCACTCTGTGCACATCGGCAGAGTGATCGGTCGACTGCCGGTCGACCGATCCTCTGGAATAGGCTGCTGCTAGGTCAGAAAATCCAGATTTTGTGTGGGTTGATTCTAACAGTTTAAAGGTAGGATTTTTATGCTATTAGGGGACCTGATCTATCATCACAAGTACACTAGAACAGAGAATAGCCATGGTGATTAATATGTCCACATGGGTATGTTGGATTTGAGTGTTAAAGACCTAAAAATAGGATTTTTATGTTATAATTGTACAAGGATCTCTACCCTAAGCCTATGGAATATTAGCTAGGTCTTGGTGAGTAAGATACTCACAAGGATGGGTTAAATCTGAAGCTTGATCCAAAGGAAGAGGTATTGGCTTCAATCCACCACTTGATGTTGAAGCTAGGGTTGAAGAACTTGTTCTTGGAGTTGCCTATGGAGTGATGGTTGAAGTTGAGCTCCCTTGATGAAGCCCTAGTTGAATCCTTAGAGACCTTGAGGTGAAGGTGAAGAGGTTGGGTGTTCTCTTGGAGCTAGGGTTTGTTGAAGAGGAAGAAGGAGAGTTTGGGAGAATTCTTCTCTTGGTGAAGAAATGAGAAAAGGGTGATTTGCAAATGTATAGGAATTTATATGTAGGGATCTTTTGTAAAGGGAGTGGGATTAAAGTGGATGTGAGGGGTTTCCTTGCAAAAATGTGGGGGTGAGGTGTCCCTCCCATTGCCACTTGGCCGGCCATGGGACGGAGAGAGAGTTAGTGAGGTTAGGTGAAGTGGTGAGTGGGAAATGAGGTGGAAATGAAGTGGAAAAGTAATTTTGCAATTTTTGAAAAAATGCCCGAAATTCAAGTATCTCGGAATGGTCTGAAATTTTTACCAAAAATCAAGAAAAATATTTGAAGACCAATGGTGAAATTCGTTTGAAGAAATACTGTGTAGATTTTTAATTAAAAATCTCGGAATCAGTTATTTACCGACTCCGAAAGAATTTTCATAAATTTATAAAAATCTCAGAAAAAGAGTATAAGTAGGAAATATGATTCTAAGCAATAAAGTCTAAAGGACTTTCTAGAAATTCCTAACAGTTTGGAAGATAGAAATTCGGGAATCGGTCAGCGGTACTGGCCGACACCGGTTTTTGAAGAAATCCATTTTAATTCCAGAAAATTCCAGAAAATCACATAAAATCTAAAATAGTGGAAAACGATATTTGAAATTAAAATCGGTCAAATACGGAAGGTAAATCGGAAATACGGTCGAAAGACTGAATACGTAGCTAGGTACGTATTCCGGGAGAGGGGTATTACAATTTTTCTGGATTATTTTGGAAAATCTCCGTAGTCGGTGTCGACCGATACCGATAACCGGCCTTCCGATTTTTCATTCCCAAACGGAGTAGAATTTTTAGAATCCGCTTCCACCGTGTGTCTTAGTATCGTGTTATCTACGATCGGACATTTTGGGGATTTTTCTGAATTTATCGAAAATCCGGCCAAACTGGTGTCGCCCGTATCGGCGACATCTTCCCGGATTTTTAATTTGCAAACCGGATAGAATTTCTGCAAACCGTCTTCATATTACGTCTAGGATAATATTCTCTATTTTCTGTAATTTTTGGGTACCGCTCGGAGATCGTCGAATATTGAGCCACTATTATAATAATAAAATATTATTTTTCTTTAATTTTTTTCCTTCTTTTCTTCTCCTTTCTTCTTCTTCCTTCCAGCGAGTTCTCCCCCACCTCCAACCCATTTCCACCGACTCTTCTCTCTCTCTCTCTCCCTATAAATTCTCTCTCTTTCTCTCTCTCTCTCACATAATTCCACTCTCTCTCTCTCTCCTCTCTCTCCCTAATCTCTCTCTCTCCCTCTTCTCTCCTCTCTGCAAACCCCCCTCTCCCTCTTGCTCTGCCTGCCGGGCGGCGGCCTGGCCGTTGCCGGCGGCACGTCGAGGCTCGGCCAAGTGCCGGCGTCATGGGAGGTCGGTCAGGCCACCAGGACGGGCGGCGCTTGTGGTGGGGGGGCGCCAGCCCCCACCCCTCTCTCTCTCCTCCTCTCTGCTGGCTGCCCAGGCGGCCCTGGGCGCCGGAGCAGCGCCGGCGCCGGCGGGACAGCGGCGCCGGCGGCGAGGTGGCCGCGCAGGACGGCGGGCGCGCGCGGGCGGCGGGCGCACGGGCTGCGACAGCAGCAGCACACGCTGCTGCTGCTCTGTTGGGTGAAAAACCCAATTGGGTTCGGGTTTGGGTTTCACTCAAACCCGACCCATTTACATCCAAACCCGACCCATTAAAGGTACAATTTCATTTTAACCCCTATAACATTTTAAATTACTTTTAGGCCCCTGTAAATTTGCAAATAGCCCCCTGAATATTTTCAGTTATTACATATTTAACCCCATTTTATTCTTTTTAGTATTCGGGCGATATCGGGAGCATCCGGACTCCGATTCGGACGATTCTGAATCTGTTGCGATCGTGGGGAAGAGAGCTTCCATCCTATGGCTAGTTTGTGAGTGTTTTATTTTATAAATTACCTTTTATCATGTTTAGTGCAATGAGTTGGTAGATCTTGCTTATAGATAAATATTGATACCTATTAATTCTTAACTGGTAATAATTGGACATGCATGGTAATAGGAATAACCTAGCACATGGTTAGGTATTTCCTGATTTAGAAGAAAGATAAGGAGGCACTTAGAGTACCAATAAATACTGGCAGAGACAACCCGGACACAGTCATCATACCTTCACAGCCACTGACGCCCGGGCCACCAAGTCACCATATTCGTGTACACCATTATGACATGGCTTGTATCACAGTCACGTTACATGCATACTGATCCACAGATACATTATAACATTACACTGGTACTAGACATGCATGCTAGACACCGTTACTATAATACACCATCGACTACTGTTCCTACATATATTAGTGCTACGCAGGCTTATGGCTACACAGATACTATCGTTCACTGTACATGATAGTAGACACTGACCACAGGTATTACCTGTGCATGTTATACAGATACTATGACACAACACACCTGTTATTTCGTAAGCATGGCCCACCGATACGTAGCGGCACCACTTCACGAAATACCGTTATGTAATGTATTGTTATCCTAGTTACATGGATTCTCGGCATATCACTGCACAGACTACTGCATTTCATATTAGCATGATCATCATACACATTCAGGTCATGCTTACATATGACAGTTACACATGCCTGTGTTGTTTCTATCTTCTTGTCATATGCATCACCATGCTTATTACATGTATTATTGTTCCGTGTTCCCGTATTCATGATATATGATGTTTCCTGTTACTGATATGGATATTCCCGATACTGGACATGAGAACTGTTGATATGCGATATGTGGACTTCCACATCTATTGTTCCCGTTTCCTGGTATATTGTTCATGTTATATTGTTCATGTGATATTGTTCCCGTTTCCCGTTACATTGTTCTCTGCTATCAACAGAGCTCTGGTCCAGTTATTATGTTATCCGTATTATGTACTGTATTTATTCTTGTTCTATTGTATACATGACATATCAGATCATAAAGTTAACTGGGGTATGGGGGAGACTTGACGGTTGATTAGATCTTATCGGGTGATGTACTGGATCCATATTGTTAGTCCCACTGCAGGGGACGGTAGTGCTGCCTACCACTAGCTCCATGAGCTCCCGTTACTTGATTCGTGCTCCCCTCTTAGCGGAGGGCCCTGGTCTCAGCAGCCAGGGGTCCGTTTAAGGCCGTGATCCTGGGTATGCACGGGATACATTCACCCGATAAGAACTCCTCGACCATGGGTTTCCAATTAACATAATAAAACAGTATACACAATAGTGACGTTGGGAACACTTGTTATTTGGTCACTCTCTCGTCTGGATAATGGTACCCGTGGCCATGTCCGGATGGGTTCGACTGGAGTGCGGGCTCCAGTATGAACTGCCAGTGGTATGGGATACTGGAAGAGATTGATTAAAATATCAGGTGGTACTGATTTCTACTATTGTGTCAATCACATGACTTGCCTGATACATGTATACTAACTTGTTACTGTTCCTGTTATTTTGTCTGCTTTCATGTTCACTGTGATCTTGCTTACCTGTTACTGTTCCTATTCATGTTATTGTATCCGCTATCATGTTACCTGTAGACTTTGCTACACTACCTGATACCTATGGTGGCATACTACTCATGCACATGTATACCTTGCATCACATATATTCTGCTTTGCATTGCTTATATGCTATTTAGACACAACACAGTAACATGTTCATATTGCATATGTTCACCTGCATGTTCATTTACATCACTACCATGTTCACTGCTTTTACTTCACCGCTAAATAACATTATTTATTATATAAACTCGATATGATTAGAATCATGACCTGATGATAACCGGCTAGGTAGTGATGGTACCAAAAGATGACATGTTTATATATTTCCACTGCTTCCTATATGCTTATGATATAATATCACTTGTACCACATCATGTATTATATATTAGTATCGTGCTTGTATTATTATTGTATATATTATTGCCTCCTTCATTTTACCACTCACTAGGTCGCTTTCTGATGACCCTGGGTTTGCATGTCCAGATTGGAGATCCGAGTTACCATAGCTTCAGAGAGTGCCTTGGAGTCACAAGGGAGATTCCGCATCAGGACTATTCATAGGTATTTTAGTGCTTTATTTCTGTTATCTTATTTTTCCTTGTTTTCATATCTGTTATGATCGCTGACCTCTTTCTGCAGGTATTCTTGTACTGCTTTCATGCTGGACCTCATATCTATATGGAGGTATTGTACTGTACTGAGGCTTAACGTACGCGTGAGGTTGTTTTCACCTCGCGTATGTACGTCGCCATAACGTCTCCTATCCTTGGGATCGGGGCGTTACATAGTGGTATCAGAGCCTAGGTTCACCTCTGGTGTGGGTAACCACCTAGATCAATGCTCTGGCTCTTACCAACAGTACAATCAGGTTCAGATTAACTTATCTGTATCTGAATTTGGGGTTCCAGCAACGAGTACAAGCATACCATGACCTTGACAATTCATTCCTTGACTCGTTTGTATTCCTTCCTTCCTTCTAGTTGTCAACCAGAACATCCGATTTTTCTTCTCGCTTTCCTTGCATCGTCTTGCTTCCCATCCGTTCGGACTAGTTCACTACCATATTTCTCCATCTCGAGTTCCTTAGAGTTATCAGAGTGCGCAGCGGAAGTGTCGTGGACCCGTAACCTTTAGGCTTTGGGGTTGGAAATATTGTTCTCACACCTGATTGAAATTGCGAGGACACAATTTTTGTAAGGTGGGGAGAAATGTAACACCCTGATCCCCGGTGTACGTATTACCGTCTCGGTACGCGATACGACGTACAAAATTGATTTGACCTCCGTAGTAGTCCGATTGAGCTGATTTCAGTTTCAAAAATTATTTTCTAATATTTTAGATTTTTTAGGATTTTCTAGAATTTTTCTGGATTATTTTGGAAAATCTCCGTAGTCGGTGTCGACCGATACCGATAACCGGCCTTCCAATTTTTCATTCCCAAACGGAGTAGAATTTTTAGAATCCGCTTCCACCGTGTGTCTTAGTATCATGTTATCTACGATCGGACATTTTTGGGGATTTTTCTGAATTTATTGAAAATCCGGCCAAACTGGTGTCGCCCGTATCGGCGACATCTTCCTGGATTTTTAATTTGCAAACCGGATAGAATTTCTGCAAACCGTCTTCATATTACGTCTCAGGATAATATTCTCTATTTTTTGTAATTTTTGGGTACCTCTCGGAGATCGTCGAATATTGAGCCACATTATAATAATAAAATATTATTTTTCTTTAATTTTTTTCCTTCTTTTCTTCTCCTTTCTTCTTCTTCCTTCCAGTGAGTTCTCCCCCACCGCCAACCCATTTCCACCGACTCTTCTCTCTCTCTCCCCCTATAAATTCTCTCTCTTTCTCTCTCTCTCACATAATTCCACTCTCTCTCTCTCTCTCCCTCTTCTCTCCTCTCTGCAAAACCCCCTCTCTCCCTCTTGCTCTGCCTGCCGGGCGGCGGCCTGGCCGTTGCCGGCGGCCAGGCCAAGCCGGCGGCACGTCGAGGCCCGGCCAAGTGCCGGCGTCATGGGAGGCCGGCCAGGCCACCAGGACGGGCGGCGCTTGTGGTGGGGGGGCGCCAGCCCCCACCCCTCTCTCTCTCCTCCTCTTTGCTGGCTGCCCCGGCGGCCCTGGGCGCCGGAGCAGCGCCGGCGCCGGCGGGACAGCGGCGCCGGCGGCGAGGTGGCCGCGCCGAATGGCGAGCGCGCGCAGGCGGCGGGCGCACGGGCGGCGACAGCAGCAGCACACGCTGCTGCTGCTCTGTTGGGTGAAAAACCCAATTGGGTTCGGGTTTGGGTTTCACTCAAACCCGACCCGTTTACATCCAAACCCGACCCGTTAAAGGTACAATTTCATTTTAACCCCTATGACATTTTAAATTACTTTAAGGCCCCTGTAAATTTGCAAATAGCCCCCTGAATATTTTTAGTTATTACATATTAAACCCCATTTTATTCTTTTTAGTATTCGGGCGATATCGGGAGCATCCGGACTCCGATTCGGACGATTCTGGATCTGTTGCGATCATGGGGAAGAGAGCTTCCATCCTATGGCTAGTTTGTGAGTGTTTTATTTATAAATTACCTTTTATCATGTTTAGTGCAATGAGTTGGTAGATCTTGCTTATAGATAAATATTGATACCTATTAATTCTTAACTGGTAATAATTGGACATGCATGGTAATAGGAATAACCTAGCACATGGTTAGGTATTTCCTGATTTAGAAGAAAGATAAGGAGGCACTTAGAGTACCAATAAATACTGGCAGAGACAACCCGGACACAGTCATCATACCTTCACAGCCACTGACGCCCGGGCCACCAAGTCACCATATTCGTGTACACCATTATGACATGGCTTGTATCACAGTCACGTTACATGCATACTGATCCACAGATACATTATAACATTACACTGGTACTAGACATGCATGCTAGACACCGTTACTATAATACACCGTCGACTACTGTTCCTACATATATTAGTGCTACGCAGGCTTATGGCTACACAGATACTATCGTTCACTGTACATGATAGTAGACACTGACCACAGGTATTACCTGTGCATGTTATACAGATACTATGACACGGCACACCTGTTATTTCGTAAGCATGGCCCACCGATACGTAGCGGCACCACTTCACGAAATACCGTTATGTAATGTATTGTTATCCTAGTTACATGGATTCTCGGCATATCACTGCACAGACTACTGTATTTCATATTAGCATGATCATCATACACATTCAGGTCATGCTTACATATGACAGTTACACATGCCTGTGTTGTTTCTATCTTCTTGTCATATGCATCACCATGCTTATTACATGTATTATTGTTCCGTGTTCCCGTATTCATGATATATGATGTTTCCTGTTACTGATATGGATATTCCCGATACTGGACATGAAAACTGTTGATATGCGATATGTGGACTCCACATCTATTGTTCCCGTTTCCTGGTATATTGTTCATGTTATTGTTGGCCCAAAGGCCTATCACTCTAGTTTTGATGATGATCAACTCATGTAGTTATATTTGCTAATGATCTTGTTTAATTAGTGACAGATTCTTTATCAAGATCTTAGTAGGTGCAAAGCTCAACAAAGGATTAAATGTCAAGATTTGGAGCTAGCACGGGGTGATCCAAGGAGCTTTGGATCAAGCTTGGACCAAGTCAAGATGATGAGAAGCCTTCAAGGGAAGACTTCAAGAAGATGAAGACTTGTGTCTAGGTATAAGATTTTGTTTTGTTTTAGTTAAAATGTAAGGGATAGAATAGTTGGTGGATGCTCAAGTCATATCACACACACACTCTTGATAGAATTGTTTTCATGATAAAAAATTTCATTTCATAAAAGATTTTCTTGTTAAGAAAAGTTTTCATTGTGACAAGATTCTATTTGGTTCTTGGTATTTTAAGTTTACATATCTTATATCCAAAACCAAGTTTAGTGCTTTATGTCAAAAACTAGATATTTCATCTTGATTGTGTAGTGGATCATATCCATACACACTATGCCTTAAAGTATATCTTGTTTTTGTATTTGATGAAAATTTGGAAAAACTTGTTGATATTTCAAAACCAAGTTTAGTGCTTTATGTCAAAAACTAGATATTTCATCTTGATTGTGTAGTGGATCATATCCATACACACTATGCTTTAAAGTATATCTTGTTTTTGTATTTGATGAAAATTTGGAAAAACATGTTTTAGAAAAACAGTTTTTATTATGAGCCAATATTTTCAAGTTACAAAAATAGTCAAATCTTTAATAACATGCCTTGATTTTGTGCAAGCATGTTTCTATATTATAAAACTATTTTTTGTAGAATTTTTAAGTATTTATGGGATTTTTTATTAAGCCAAAAGACCAATCTTTAAATCCCAAATTTTCAGGTTCTGGCAGTTCTGAATTTTCAGAACTGACAGTGGCCGGTCGACCGGGTCGGTCGACCGGACGTGCACAGACGTGCACGCCTGTGTGCACTGGAGAACGGTCGACCGTGCCGGTCGACCGCTTCAGAGAGCTTTGCTCTCAGGAAATCTCGGTCGACCGGCCGGTCGACCGACAGAGAGTTTACTCTCTCCTCCAGTTGCTCGGTCGACCGGGTCAGTCGACCGGAGGCTGCAACGGTCGGATTTTTGACCGTTGCCGGTCGACCGGACCGGTCGACCGGAAGCTCTGACAGAGCCCAACGGACAGATTTTTCTGGCCTCTATAAAAGGGGTTTTGTCATTGTTTTAAGCCAAGATTTTTGGAGACCTTAGAGCTAGTTTTTCCCAGTCTTTCTGAAGGATTTTTCTCCACAAAATAGAGTGCCAATATTTTCTATCAAAAGGGATTTTATCAAGAGAGTGTAAAAGTGATTTCTTGTGTTTTTCACCAAAGTTCTTTCCTTGCTTTTCTCACACCACACTTGAGCTATCCATTACTATATTCCTATAGGTGTGTTGTAGTGAGAGTGACTTTAGGTGATCAAAGTGTTGTGATCACCAAAGATCTTTACTTTGTACTTTGAGGAGACGGGCAAGTGTGCTCGTTGTTGGTGTGGAGTTCGGTTGTGAACTCTTTGGTTCGAGGTGCGGCCTCGGCGAGTCGGTGGACTTGCGTGTGTAAGGGACTTGGGAGTCCGAGGGCTTGTAGGTGTTGCGGCACCAAGGAGAGATCCGGTTGGATCGTGCATAGTGGAAATCCTTCGTGTGTCGAAGGCGGGGATGTAGAGCAAGTGTGCTCGAACCTCGAAACAAACCCTTTGTGTTTGCGATTGCTCACTCTTACTCTCTTACTCTTTTTGTCTCACTTATATCTTGCATTACTTTATAGTCTTTATCTCTTATATGCATGATATACCTTTGTGCTCATAATTGCTATACTTGCTTGGGATTGTTATTAACACTAGTATTCAACCAAGAGAGCCAACGCGGCACCTCAACCCATTCAAGGGGAATCTAGAGGAGTTTGTCCAGAGCCTCGCAAGGGGAATTCGGCAACACTCTTGTGTTATACATAAGTGTTCAATTAAAAGAAGTTTAATTTGGTCAACTTAGTTTTAATTCCGCATTATTTGTTCATAAGTGACCATTAGATTAGCCATCACCTATTCACCCCCCCTCTAGGTGATCTTTCAATTGGTATCAGAGCCAAGTGCTCTTGATATTAGGTCTAACAACCTAGAGTTAAAGATCCTCATTTTTAGGCTAATCACATATATTTGTACACACACCATGGACTTCATGTCACCACCCACCTTTGACATCCTTAACATCCAAATTTGGAAGGTTAAGATGTCATTGTACCTCAAAGCCTTAGGATTTCATGTCTATCTTGCCACAACTAATAAAGAATATTGCTTAAATGGTAAGAACATTGAGGCTAATGCAAAAGCCCTTCATGCTATTAAGTCAACCCTAAATGATGATTATTTATCTAGGGTTTCTAATGTTGAATCGGCTTTTGTAGCTTGGAACATCATCACCTCCCTTGGCGAAAAGGACCTATACTATGCGGGGAGCAATTCGGACGTTGGAAGCGACATCTCCAACGTATGCTATATGGTCCAAGGGGATAACCCCCTTGAGGTAAACTTCGAATCCGAGGATGAGGATGTTAATATGTCATATGATGAGCTTAATACACTTTGCCAATTATTGCTTGAGAAATATGACATGATTAAAAAGAAAAATAAAAATTTGAAAAAGGAACTTGATTGCATGCATGTAGAACATGACTCTTTTAGAAGTAACATTGCATGTTTAGAAAAAGATAATAAAATTTTGAAAAAGAATTTTGATGCCATGCTTAATGATAAAGATTCTTTAGAAAATAAAATGGCATGCTTAGAAAAAGAAAATGAAGATTTGAAAAATGAGAATATTTCCTTAATGTCTAAATTGAATGTTTTATGTGAAGGAAATATGATTTTGAAAAATAAGATTGATTTGGTGGAAAAACAAAAGGAAGATGTTTTTCAAGAAAATAAATCTTTGAAAAGAAAAATTTGTGAAAAAGAAAAAGATTTTGTTTCACAAAAGAAAAAGAAAAGTGATTCTATATCTCATCATACTTCTCATGCTCACATTGATCAAAATGAGATTAAAAATTTGAAAAATAAAATTGATAATTTGAGCTCTAATTTGAGCTCATGTGCATTCAATCATACTAGATTGGAATCCTTGTTTCAAAAGAAACAAGTTCCTCATACTCATGCACATCATCATCATGACCATGCTTATGATGCACATCATGCTCACACTCCCACTCATAAGTATGCTAAGGTGTACACATGTACACATTGTGGCCGCAAAGGCCATCTAAGAAAATTTTGTTATGAAAGGTTAAATGTTCTTATTTTTGATAAAAATAAAAATGCTTGGGTTCCTTACAAGACTAACCCCATAGGACCCAAGAAAATATGGTACCAAAATCCCCACCTTGTGTATTTGATGTAGGTGAGGAATCTCTCAAAACGTGAGAGATTTGGTGCCTTGATGGTGGGTGCATTTGAACTAAAATGACACATACTTGGAGCACCGCTATCAAGAAATTTTGGTGGGTCAACCACCATGCTTGGAGTTTTGGAGTTGGTAACAATTTCTAAACTTCTATTTTATTTATGTACATGCTTTTTTTTATTTTCATAATATCATTCATAGCATGTTCATATTTTAAGATTTTTTTTGGTACTTCATGTGGCATTTACATGCTTAAATGTAGAATGTGTCAAAACTTGCATTTATACATATATGTATAGTGAACTACAATTGACTCATACATATTTGAACTTCATGCTCATTTGTATCCACTATATGCATGTGTATAGGCTAGTTTTGATGATTCGGTCATTTATACTTGTTATGCCTATCTTTGATCTTACTTCATGTATATGTGTGTTTAATTCAAATCTAATAAATATACATGTATACCCCTTGAGTCATTTGTCTTCATGCAATATATATTGAACTCTTTTCATATTTGGGATATGTATGCGTATTGTTAGAATTGGATAAATCATACATATACCATGAAGATTAGTATTTTAAATAAATAATAATAAAAAAAATGATTTTTCATTTGTACAACAAAATGTGATTTATGATTTTTTTGAGCTTGAATGACTATTTTCATAAAGCATTGCTAAATACAAAATACTTTATGAAAAATATATGATTTGTTTTAAGATGAAAAATAAGATTTTCATGAGATTCATGCTTCACTTTCTATTTTCATGAAAATACCATTTACATAACCTTTGAACACTCATCTTTTATGATAAAAGATAATTTTTGAGATTTATGGACTATGAGTGCTTGAACTTTTATGTATTTAGTATTATTCATGGAAAACATTTGACTTTGTATTTTTGAAGGATCTTTAACTAGTTTGTCAAAAATCCATTTAAACTAGTTATCTATTCTTCAAATTGATTCACATGATCCTATTTTTAATCATATGGATAAATTCTTTTGTATTCTCAAAAAAAAAATTTTTTTTTTTTGCTTCATGATTTGAATATTAGTTTAAATGTTAGTATTTGTCAACACTTGGATTTATACTTATACACATTATGGATCACAATAAATCTATATATGATTTGGTTTGAATGCTTATTTGTGCCCATTAGGTGTGTTAGTATAGCCTAAGTTTTGATGATTATTACATTTTAAACTTGTATTCCCATTTCGGATTTATGCTATGATCGTGTGCTTTCATTTCATATATATGTTTGTCTTGCCAAAACATTAAGATATACATGGATACCTCTTGAGTCATTTTCCTTTCATGCAAATCTATATATGGACTCAATTGTGTTTTAAGGATATGTATGTATACTTAATGTCTTGTCAAAACATACATATATCTTGAAATATAAATTTTTGTTTTTAATAAAAATTTTGTAATTTTTCAATAAAATTTTTGTGATGGATTTCATGATTTCAAAATTTTAAGGAATATTGAGTTTTATTGCTATTTTTCATGATACCATGTTCCACATAACACTATCACACTCACTTCTTTTTGATATGGATTTTATGGATAGAGTGCTTTTTAGTGCCTTGTGTTTCATTGATATTTCATGAAAAACTTTTGACTTATTCCTTGATTGAAGGATTCCGTACTAGTTGTTAAACACCTTCATTCAACTAGTTCGAATTCTTCATGTGGTAGATTTTATGATATATACACTTAAGCTTAATTTTCAATTGGTATCATTGGATAGTTTCAATTGGTATCAATATGATCTCTTGTTGTATATACTCTTATTTTGTTCTTTCATGTATGTATGCATCTACTTCAATTGATATTATCTTTTCATACATATATGTGATCTTTTGTGCTTGATTTACACACGTATATTATATACTATATGTTTGCTTATCAAGATTTTGTTTTTTTAAAAAAAATATTTGATATGAACATGTGTTTCGTATTGCCTATATGCAAGGAGAGCTTAACATCTCTCTTACATATAGATTCATATTGAGTGTATTGTGTATTGAGGAGCTTAACATCTCTTCTTTATATGGTACACGTGTGTAGGGGGAGCTTCACATCTCCTCTTATGCATTACATAATATGTGTTATGTGAGTTAGGGCTTGTCATCCCTTCTTCATGTAATGCATATGTGTAGGGAAGTTAACTTAGCGTCTTCCTCTTCATGAATGTATATCGCATATAAATCTTATTGATTGATTTGAATTTACCCTCCTTGATTTCCTTATTTTTGACAAAAAGGGGGAGAAAATGTGTTTGATGATTTGAACTTTGAACCCTTTGTTGATGATTGACAAAAAGGGGGAGAAGTATTTGAGTTATATGCATGATTTCCTTAAGGGAGAGAAAGATTTTGAGATGATTTTGAGATTTTGACTTGTGCTTTTACTCATGCATCACAAGAAATAAAGATTTGTTTTGTTTTACATGCATTCATTTGCATACATATTTATGTGCTTCATTGAATATCTATTGCTTATTTGATATGCATGAGTTAAGGGGGAGCTTCTTTGAAGCTTTACTTTAATCCATGCATATATAACTTCATGAGTTTTGTCATCATCAAAAGGGGGAGATTGTTGGCCCAAAGGCCTATCACTCTAGTTTTGATGATGATCAACTCATGTAGTTATATTTGCTAATGATCTTGTTTAATTAGTGACAGATTCTTTATCAAGATCTTAGTAGGTGCAAAGCTCAACAAAGGATTAAATGTCAAGATTTGGAGCTAGCACGGGGTGATCCAAGGAGCTTTGGATCAAGCTTGGACCAAGTCAAGATGATGAGAAGCCTTCAAGGGAAGACTTCAAGAAGATGAAGACTTGTGTCTAGGTATAAGATTTTGTTTTGTTTTAGTTAAAATGTAAGGGATAGAATAGTTGGTGGATTGCTCAAGTCATATCACACACACACTCTTGATAGAATTGTTTTCATGATAAAAAATTTCATTTCATAAAAGATTTTCTTGTTAAGAAAAGATTTTCATTGTGACAAGATTCTATTTGGTTCTTGGTATTTCAAGTTTACATATCTTATATCCAAAACCAAGTTTAGTGCTTTATGTCAAAAACTAGATATTTCATCTTGATTGTGTAGTGGATCATATCCATACACACTATGCCTTAAAGTATATCTTGTTTTTGTATTTGATGAAAATTTGAAAAAACTTGTTGATATTTCAAAACCAAGTTTAGTGCTTTATGTCAAAAACTAGATATTTCATCTTGATTGTGTAGTGGATCATATCCATACACACTATGCTTTAAAGTATATCTTGTTTTTGTATTTGATGAAAATTTGGAAAAACATGTTTTAGAAAAACAGTTTTTATTATGAGCCAATATTTTCAAGTTACAAAAATAGTCAAATCTTTAATAACATGCCTTGATTTTGTGCAAGCATGTTTCTATATTATAAAACTATTTTTTGTAGAATTTCTAAGTATTTATGGGATTTTTTATTAAGCCAAAAAGACCAATCTTTAAATCCCAAATTTTCAGGTTCTGGCAGTTCTGAATTTTCAGAACTGACAGTGGCCGGTCGACCGGGTCGGTCGACCGGACGTGCACAGACGTGCACGCCTGTGTGCACTGGAGAACGGTCGACCGTGCCAGTCGACCGCTTCAGAGAGCTTTGCTCTCAGGAAATCTCGGTCGACCGGGCCGGTCGACCGACAGAGAGTTTACTCTCTCCTCCAGTTGCTCGGTCGACCGGGTCGGTCGACCGGAGGCTGCAACGGTCGGATTTTTGACCGTTGCCGGTCGACCGGACCGGTCGACCGGAAGCTCTGACAGAGCCCAACGGACAGATTTTTCTGGCCTCTATAAAAGGGGGTTTTGTCATTGTTTTAAGCCAAGATTTTTGGAGACCTTAGAGCTAGTTTTTCCCAGTCTTTCTGAAGGATTTTTCTCCACAAAATAGAGTGCCAATATTTCCTATCAAAAGGGATTTTATCAAGAGAGTGTAAAAGTGATTTCTTGTGTTTTTCACCAAAGTTCTTTCCTTACTTTTCTCACACCACACTTGAGCTATCCATTACTATATTCCTATAGGTGTGTTGTAGTGAGAGTGACTTTAGGTGATCAAAGTGTTGTGATCACCAAAGATCTTTACTTTGTACTTTGAGGAGACGGGCAAGTGTGCTCGTTGTTGGTGTGGAGTTCGGTTGTGAACTCTTTGGTTCGAGGTGCGGCCTCGGCGAGTCGGTGGACTTGCGTGTGTAAGGGACTTGGGAGTCCGAGGGCTTGTAGGTGTTGCGGCACCAAGGAGAGATCCGGTTGGATCGTGCATAGTGGAAATCCTTCGTGTGTCGAAGGCGGGGATGTAGAGCAAGTGTGCTCGAACCTCGAAACAAACCCTTTGTGTTTGCGATTGCTCACTCTTGCTCTTTTACTCTTTTTGTCTCACTTATATCTTGCATTACTTTATAGTCTTTATCTCTTATATGCATGATATACCTTTGTGCTCATAATTGCTATACTTGCTTGGGATTGTTATTAACACTAGTATTCAACCAAGAGAGCCAACGCGGCACCTCAACCCATTCAGGGGAATCTAGAGGAGTTTGTCCAGAGCCTCGCAAGGGAATTCGGCAACACTCTTGTGTTATACATAAGTGTTCAATTAAAAGAAGTTTAATTTGGTCAACTTAGTTTTAATTCCGCATTATTTGTTCATAAGTGACCATTAGATTAGCCATCACCTATTCACCCCCCTCTAGGTGATCTTTCAGTTATATTGTTCATGTGATATTGTTCCCGTTTCCCGTTACATTGTTCTCTGCTATCAACAGAGCTCTGGTCCAGTTATTATGTTATCCGTATCATGTACTGTATTTATTCTTGTTCTATTGTATACATGACATATCAGATCATAAAGTTAACTGGGGTATGGGGGAGACTTGACGGTTGATTAGATCTTATCGGGTGATGTACTGGATCCATATTGTTAGTCCCATTGCAGGGGACGGTAGTGCTGCCTACCACTAGCTCCATGAGCTCCCGTTACTTGATTCGTGCTCCCCTCTTAGCGGAGGGCCCTGGTCTCAGCAGCCAGGGGTCCGTTTAAGGCCGTGATCCCGGGTATGCACGGGATACATCCACCCGATAAGAACTCCTCGACCATGGGTTTCCAATTAACATAATAAAACAGTATACACAATAGTGACGTTGGGAACACTTGTTATTTGGTCACTCTTTCGTCTGGATAATGGTACCCGTAGGCCATGTCCGGATGGGTTCGACTGGAGTGCGGGCTCCAGTATGAACTGCCAGTGGTATGAGACACTGGAAGAGATTGATTAAAATATCAGGTGGTACTGATTTCTACTATTGTGTCAATCACATGACTTTCCTGATACATGTATACTAACTTGTTACTGTTCCTGTTATTTTGTCTGCTTTCATGTTCACTGTGATCTTGCTTACCTGTTACTGTTCCTGTTCATGTTATTGTATCCGCTATCATGTTACCTGTAGACTTTGCTACACTACCTGATACCTATGGTGGCATACTACTCATGCACATGTATACCTTGCATCACATATATTCTGCTTTGCATTGCTTATATGCTATTTAGACACAACACAGTAACATGTTCATATTGCATATGTTCACCTGCATGTTCATTTACATCACTACCATGTTCACTGCTTTTACTTCACCGCTAAATAACGTTATTTATCATATAAACTCGATATGATTAGAATCATGACCTGATGATAACCGGCTAGGTAGTGATGGTACCAAAAGATGACATGTTTATATATTTCCACTGCTTCCTATATGCTTATGATATAATATCACTTGTACCACATCATGTATTATATATTAGTATCGTGCTTGTATTAGTATTGTATATATTATTGCCTCCTTCATTTTACCACTCACTAGGTCGCTTTCTGACGACCCTGGGTTTGCATGCCCAGATTGGAGATCCGAGTTACCATAGCTTCAGAGAGTGCCTTGGAGTCACAAGGGAGATTCCGCATCAGGACTATTCATAGGTATTTTAGTGCTTTATTTCTGTTATCTTATTTATCCTTGTTTTCATATCTGTTATGATCGCTGACCTCTTTCTGCAGGTATTCTTGTACTGCTTTCATGCTAGACCTCATATCTATATGGAGGTATTGTACTGTACTGAGGCTTAATGTACGCGTGAGGTTGTTTTCACCTCGCGTATGTACGTCGCCATAACGTCTCCGTATCCTTGGGATCGGGGCGTTACAATATTCATGCTCAAGTTCTATTTCAGGAAAGGAATAACTTGCCAAACTATCAAAAATTGGAGTTTCGGCAAGTTCAAATGATCGTACTGAATTAGAATCTTGTTGTCCAAAATAACTTGGCTCGTCGGCTCTAACAGAATGGTTAACCATATCGAAATGGCCGAACGGTGAGAACGTAAAGATTGAACCATCATATCTATTTCATGATCACGAGCTAATCTAGCCTGAGTCATGGCTTCAAGCATCTTTTCATAGTCGATTGGTGCATCATTTTGTGATTGGACTTGAAAAGAGGAAGTGTTGTTGGGACAATTATGATGAAATTGTGAGTCCGTCAGATTCTGTGATTGTTGCTTGGACTCACGCATCATCATGTCTAAGATTGATAGTTGTTGTTGCTTGGACTCATGCATACTCATCATTTCCAAGATAGATGGTTTTTCTCTTCTGAATGGGTGGATCTGAGTATGAATCTTGGAAATATTGTGGACAAGGTGGATACGGAGGACAAAATGATTGAAAATTGGACTCGGGGGAAGCGAAACCCCATGAACTCTGTGAAGAGTTGAAATTATTGTGGAAATTATGGTTATAAGATGGGGGGCTTGGGTTATATTCATTCGGATAAGACCATTCCGGCACACTAGGTTGGTCAAAATTATGATATGCCGGGTTGGTAATATCCGAAAAAGAGGTTGGTGTGTAATATGGATTAAAATTGGAAAAATTATTATTATATGCCATATCACACAAACACAAACAAAGAAAAAAGCAAACAAATAAGCAAACAAAAAGAAAAAAATTCTAACCTAAGTTAGGGTAGACCTATGACCTAGACGACTCCTAACTGGTTAGACTGTCCAGGGAGGCAGGGTGCAGACTTTGACCACAAGTTAATCAGCCAGGTCAGGGTAAGATTGGTGGGAGGTTTTCCGTCAAAGACGTTCCTTAATTAAATAACCACCAATCTTCGGGCTTTCGGCCCTCAATCCCCTTCCTAGACACTGATTTGGCAGGAGTCAAATTCCAACACCGTTCCCCCTTAGGATAATCTCCTAATTGAGTCCGAGATGTCCCTAGGGCCAACGTCTACTAATTTTTAGTTAGGCTTGGGTTAGTGAGTGAGGAGATTGTTTGTGGGCCAAGGAAGGGTGATGAAATCCCCACCTTATCTTATTTATAGGACATGCCCTTAAGTCAATTTTGTGCACGTGTAAAGCAGTAGACAAATATTCACTCAAAGCAGAAAATCAGCCAAGGGTGCTTCCTAGTCTATATGCAATGCGAACGTCACTTGTCTCTAGCACTCTTCAACAAAAATTAAAAAATTAAATGACACGTGCCTATATGCAAGTGTCTAAAATTTTTATATATATATATTTTTCAACAAATAGGTTAATGTTAATTAATTAGCAGTGTACATGTTTATCACAGAACAAATTGTAACAGAGCAATAAATCAGATTTTGCAACTTTCAGCAACCTGCGGAAAACAGGGTGAGTAGTCAACTACTCAGGCCGCAGGAACGCGGCTTTTGCCACGGAACCGCGGCTCTGTAGTGGGCCCTGTTGCTCTGCCTTCGAGGGCAGAGGCACAGAGTTGCTATATGTCCTTGCTGCTGTTTCCTGTTCTCCAAACCTGCAAACAGAAAGAATAAAAGAATTAGTTAATAAATTTTTTTTTAAAGATAAACTTACCGTCCCTCTCCGGCAACGGCGCCAAAATTTTGATTGAGATTTACCTGCACACAAAATATAGAATATTAGATTTAGAAGTAAAGATGTGCAAGGTGCTCAATTCTAATCCGCTGTAGCAATGGCTATGCGGGTCGTGATCCTTAGGGAGGGACTAGCGATGGAAGCTTGTTTAGTAAGTTATCTCTTTTTTATTTATTTTGTTATTTACAATGGTATTTACAATGAGAAGTGTGAAAGAAATTGGAAAGATGTGGAGTTGGTGATCTAAACTAAAATTACAAAGAAAGAAAACTATAACTAAAACACATACCTACCTCTTCTGTCCTGTTTACCTTTGATCCGTTTGCAACGACTTACCTTGTTTCTGAAGGCAATCAAGCATGGCGTATAGGATCTGTTCATCACTATAGGCCATCAAGGGCACTTCTTCGGCTAAGCAGTCTCAAAGCGATCATATCTCATGGTTTGCAAGACATCAGAGAGAAACAATAAAATAAACAAGAATAGATGAACAAAAATAAAACAAAAACAAAAACAAACCTTGAATAGATTTTATTAATAATGGAAGAAAAGTTTGACTTACACCAATGTCACCTCAGTACAAGCATGAACTCCTTCCTCCATGAAAGCATCCTCTACTCTCAGTTACATAAAAAATAAAAATTACAAAAAAAGAAAAATAAAAACCTAAACTACAACTAGCCTAAAAACCCTAGATTTTGCTCTGTAGTTCGCTGTACGCCCCTCTCTGTTGCTCTGCAGGGGTATTTATTGGTGCAGAAGGAGGTAGAGTCCCAATACGACTCCTCGACGAAAGCAGTTGCCCAGTCTTATCTGGATTGCCGCGGAAACGCGGCTTGGGCGCGTTTCCGCGGCACAAGTGTGGTCTCTGGCCACGCGCTTTCGCGTGTGGCCTCGTCTGGTCCGTCCATTTGGGTTTATCCGTCTGGAAGCTGTATCCTGACTCTTTATTTTGAGATTTCGGGATAACTTGGGAAGCAAGTTACCCTAAATCCAAATCTTCCAATATCTTTTAACAACGAATTTGTTATCTTTGCACTCTCTTCTTTGGCTTTTATCCTCATCCTGCAAGTATTTAGGGTTGAATAGAAGTCTATCCTTCCCTCTTCTTTTAGTATTTGCAACTATTGCCCTTAGTTATTGCATCATTGACATTTGATAATTGCAACTTTTACATTGGGCTTGAACATGGGCTTTTGGGCTTCTTTTAAGGCTTTATTCTTTTATTTTTATTACTCAAGGCGTGCACACAATAAATAATAAAATATTAGTTAATAGTGCATGGTTATATGAATAAATATGAAAATGTGATAGCAAATGTATTGGAAAATATGCACTTTTTACTACCTATCATCTTGTTTAGCCAAAATAGAAACGAAGAGGGCAAGTCAGATAGTTAAGATAGTGCTTCCTAAAGTAGATTGTGGAGGAAAATTCTTGGGGAATTTTTCTACACCACAAATTGTAAATGAATAGATGGTGAAAGCAATCACAAACAACGAGATTTTTACGTGAAAAATTCAAAAGGGAAAACCCATGAGAGAGGGAGAGAATTCACCATAATAGCAGAGAGTTACAATTTCTAAGGTTAGATGTAGTGATCAGAAGCCACCCCCTTCTTGATGGGAGAGAAAGTTGTATTTATACATGCCTGAACTGTTATTGTGGGTGCAGATATTTTGGATCTACATAAATGCGTAATTTATGCGTTATGATTTCTTTGTAACCACCCGATCACACCACTTGATTGTTCGAATTGCATGCAGAGATATCCACCACTATCCCTAACAGTTCACATTGATACAGGGGCATTATAACGTTAGAACGTGGGGATAATTTGAAGGCATAACTGGATTTGCAAATTGCCGGGATCATGTTGTTTAGTTGTAAGCAACGCAAGAGTAGTAGGCTTCAAAGAGTCTTCGTGTCGGAGCCTTGGGTGGCTCCAGGATGCATCGATTATTGGTGTCCCGGAGAGTCGCACGGCTCTGGTTGAGTAGTGGATCCATGTGAGTAACGTCTGATTAGATGTGGGAACGAGATCCGAGAATTTCTTCCTAGGCCCATGTGCCCGAGGCTTTCTTCTTGAGGTCATGTTAGGCTTGTATATGAGCTGGGCCCGCTGGCAGAGAAGCGAAGTCTCCAGGTGGCTGGACACGTGTCGTGATCTTGATGAAGGTCAAAATCTGACCACTACAGATGCCCCCTCTGCCTCCTCCTTCTCAAAGTCTCCGAGCGAGGAGGGGAGTAGGCTAATCCCATCCTCTGGCTTGACCTTTTACTAAGTAGTCGGGGCGTCATCTTGTGCTTCGTGGGTGAGCAGTTGGAGAGAGCTTGAGGGAGAACAGTTGGGGCGCGGAGTCGACAGTTGTCAGACCTTGCCCTCTAGGTGATTCATTCAAATAAGTCTTCGCAGAGACTTTTAGTTGTCAGGATTCTGATATAAGCTGTCAGAGTCATCAAGGGAACTTCCATCTTTAAGAGGGTCTACGTGTAGGCTTAGCCGCTAGGGTGAGAACCAAATATAGGCTGTCATAGATATCAGGAGGACATTAATCTTTTAGGAGAGTCTCCGTGCAGACTTAACTGTAGAGTCATTAAGACGACTTTCATCTTTCAGGAGGGTCTCTGTGTAGGCTTAGCCGTCAGGGTGATATAGGCTATCAGAGCTATCATGAGGACTTTCATCTTTTAGAAGAGTCTCCATGTAGGCTTAACTGTCGGAGCCATCAAGAAACTTCCATATTTCTGTGTAGGCTTAACTCTTGAGCCATTAGAGGACTTCCATCTTTCCGTGTCGGAGCCATCAAAAGGACTTTTATCTTTCAGGAGAGACTTCGTGTAGGTCTGAACCGTCAAGGTGAGGACCCGTTATAGGCTGTAAGAGTGACCATCAGGAGCGCTTTCGCCATTCAACAGTGACTCTATATAGGTCTAAGCCGTCAGGGTGAGGACCCAATATAAGCTGTAAGAGTGACCATTAGGAGCGCTTCCATCATTCAGGAGTGACTCCGTATAGGTCTGAGCCGTTAGGGTGAAGACCTGATATAGGCTGTAAGAGCGACCATCAGGAGCACTTCTGTCATTCAGGAGTGACTATGTATAAGTCTGAGCCATCAGGGTGAAGACCCCATATAGGCTGTAAGAGTGACCATCAAGAGCGCTCCGTTATTCAGGAGTGACTTTGTATAGGTCTGAGCCGTCAGGATGAGGACCCGATATAGACCATTGGAGTGACCGTCAGGAGTGCTTCTATCTTTAATGAGAGCCTCCGTGTATGTCTGAGAAGTCAGGGTGAGGGCCCGATATAGGCTATATGAGTGACTGTCAAGAGCGCTTTTGTCTTTCAGGAAAGCCTCCGTGTAGGTCTGAGCCGTCAGGGTGAGAACCCGATATAGGCTGTTGGAATGATCGTTAGAAGTGCTTCCGCTTTCAGGAGAGCCTCCATGTAGGCCTACCCGTTGGGCAAAAACCCGATATAGGCTATAAGAGCGACCATCATGAGTGCTTCCATCATTCAGGAGTGACTCCATATAGGTCTGAGCCGTCAGAGTGTGGACTCAATATAAGCTGTAAGAGTAACCATCAGAAGCACTTCCGTCATTCAGGAGTGACTTCGTGAAGTCTGAGCTATCAGGGTGAGGACCCGATACAGGACGTAACAATGACCATCAGAAGCATTTTTGTCACTCAGGAGTAACTCCGTATAGGTCGAGCCGTCAGAGTGAGGATCCGATATAGGCTATAAGAGCGATCATCAGGAGCGTTTTCATCATTCAGGAGTGACTTCGTATAGGTCTGAACCGTCAGAATGAAGACCCTATATAGGTTGTCAGAGTCATCAAGAAGACTTTCATCTTTCATGAGTGACTCCATATGAGTCTAAGCCGTAAGGGTGAGGATTGTCAGAGTGATCATCAGGATTGCTTTCGTCTTTTAGGAGTGCCTCCGTATAGGTCTAGCCGTCAGGGTGAGGATCTGATATAGGCCGTCAGAGTGACAGTCAAGAGTGCTTTCATCTTTCAAGAGAGCCTTTGTGTTGGTTTAGCCGTCATGGTGAGGACCCGATATAGGCTGTCGAAGTGACTGTCGGGAGCACTTCCGTCATTCAAGAAAGCCTCCTTATAGGTCTATCTGTCAAGATGAATACCCGATATATGTTGTCGGAGTGACCGTCAAGAGCTCTTTTATCTTTCAGGAAAGCCTCAATATAGGTGTAGCCATCAGGGTGAGGACCCGATATAGCCTGTATGAGTGACTGTCATGAGCGCTTCTGTCTTTCAGGAGAGCCTCCTTATTGGTTTAGTCATGAGGGTGCGGACCCAATATAAGCGTCGAAGTGACCGTCAGGAGCGCTTCTGTCTTTCAGGAGAGCCTCTGTTTAGATTTAGCCGTTAGGGCGAGGACCCGATATAGGCTGTCAGAGTGACCGTTAGGAGCGCTTTCGTTTTTCAAGAGAGCTTTCGTTTTTTAAGAGAGCCTCCGTGTAAGCCTAACCGTCTAGGTGAGGACTCGATATAGGTGGTCAGAGTGACTGTCATGAGCGTTTTTGTCTTTTAGGAGAACCTCTGTTTAGCTCTAGCAGGGTTCCGTATGGGTTTGTTTACTGCTCCGATGTCTCGATTTTGATTCTTTTTTGGGGAACAGATTGTGGTTTCTGTTCTCCCCTTCATTCTCTCATTTGGGAGAGCGATTAGTTTCACCCCGGGTAGCATCCTCGATCTAAATGTACTTCTAAACCCGCGAGAGGATGTCCCTCATCTTGATGACTTCATGCTTCACCAAGTATTTGTAGGAGTAGGAGACTAGCAACACACTAATGAACACAGCGTAACCACCTCGTCATTATAGTTATACACCAAGGCCATTCGACTTTGAAATAACTGATGAAATGTTTGAGGCTCTCTCCGGGCTTAATCTTGATTGTGAGAAGGTGATTGCTATTCTTCTTAAGCTCCCATCCGGAAGCGTATCAGTGATAGAAATCCTGTTTCACCTCTTTGAAACTCTAGGGTGAGTGCCTTGGGAGAGAGTAGAATCAGTTGCAAGTGGCACTTTTGAGACTGAATGCGCACACACGACTAAAGAGAAGATCATCATGAGAGTGAACACCATCTTGTCTTGGTGTTGTCGGAGGTGCTGGATGAGATCGGTCGCTCTAGAGTACCACTTAAAGTTTGGCATTATGAACTTTTTGGGAAAATAGTAAGAGGTGATTTCCTCTGAGAGTGGTGAGCCAGAGGTTCTCAAATCGCAAGGTTCTACCTCCTTTTAGAGTTGATGACTTGCTTTATCGATCTGCTTTCAAATAATCTCCTCAATGTCCTCAATGCAAGGAACCTTCAAAGCCTTACGGGGCCAAAATTCTTGGAGTACTTATCATCACTCGAGAGGTCAGATCTAGCACGCCTCAGATAGCCTTCTGTATGGGTGGTTCCCATTGTAAGAGTTGGTGACAGGGAGCCCGACACCCTTCTGCCTCCTAATTCCTAGTGGAATGTGAGTTTCAAAGAATCTCAATCTGAATGACGAGTTGATTCTGGATACAGGCCGCCATGGCTCTCTCTAGAGCAGCACCCTCACGCTTACGAGCCGCCTCTGCCCGTTGCTCATCCAACAGCCTTTGGAGGCCGGCGAGCATTTAGAGGAGCTGACCTTCGGCGGGAAGCTGGGTTTCGAGTCTGTTGGTCCCTGCCTCCGGCGGAGTAGGCGGGGAAGAATGACCTTTTCTGACATCTTCGATGAGAATGTCGGGATGGTGAGGATGAGCATCGGTGGGCCCCATGTCCCCAGCAACCATCAACTTGTCTTTTGAAATGGCGCAGTGGCGGCCTGAGATGTGCTCTTCTTTCATGGGCCTTTTCTATTTGACGAGGCTTTTTGAGGAAGAATTTGGGAAAGAGAGAAGAGATTTTGAGTGTAGATTCAAGAGCTCTCAATGAAAGCACAAAAATGTGGAGGAAAATTCTCGAGAAATTTCTTCACACCACGAATTGTAAATAAATAGACAAGCGAAAGCAATCGCAAACAATGAGATATTTACGTGAAAAACCAAAAGGAGAAAACCACGGGAGAGGGAAAGAATTCACTACAACAGTAGAGGGTTATAATAAATTCTACAGAGTGATGTTACGATTACAATCTCTAGGATTTGATGTAGTAATCATAAGCCAACTCCCTTCTCGATGGAAAGGAGTTGTATTTATACCTGCCTAAGCTTTCATTATGAGTGCAAATATTTTGGATCTACATAACTATAAGATTTGCCCATTATGATTTTCTTGCAACCGCCTAAATCGCATCGTTTGATTGTTGGGATCGCCATGCAACGATATTCGCCATTATCCATAACATCTCGCATTGATATAGGGGCGTTATAACATTTAGAATGTGGGGGTGATCTGGCGGCATAGCTGGATCTGTGAATCGCGGGGCTCATGCTGTCCAATTGTAAGTAGCATAGGAGTAGCAGGTTTCAGAGGGTCTTCGTGTCGGAGATTTGGGTGGCTTCGTGAAAGATCCTTGCGTTGATTATTGGAGTCCCGGAGAGTCGCACGGGTTCAGTTGAGGAGTGGATCCTGGTGACTGATGTCTGATCAGATGTAAGCTCGGAACGAGGCTCGAGGTTTTTTTCTTGGGTCCATATGCCCAAGGCTTTTTTCTTGGGCCCATGTTAGGCCTGCATATAAGCTGGGCCTGCTGACAGAGAAGCAAAGCCTTTAGGTACCCGGACACGTGTCGTGATCTTAATGAAGGTCAAAAATCTGAACACTACATAAATGTAGCTGAGTTTGATCTCCTCAACTATAAATCTTTTGTTCAGGGGACGCTCTCTATCATCGTTGTGTCTTTTTTCGCCACACTCATATAGACTCTTGATATTTCATTTATCATGCATTTGTAAGGGTTTTAAAAAATACAAGTTCTCTGTACATCGATCTTTGGAGAGCATCATGTGGGATTGTCATCTACATTAAAAATTTAAATAGATATTTTATCAGTCTCGTTGTTTCTCTTCTGATCATCATTTAAACACACAATGATCCATCAATCATGAGTTTACGAAGACGTGTTAAAGAACGGTGATAGAATTAATATTATTACTATTTATATTAGGATTAGGAGTTTTCTTATTGTATAATTGTTATAATGCCTATATATTCTGTGGCGTTGCCATTATTTATAATATATACAATTCAATTTCTTCAACTAATTTAACAATAACCCAAATAACCTTCTACACTGTTAAGTCGAGTTGTCACATTATAAGCATGGGGTAGGATAAATTTTCCAACCCATTTTTATTTGGGCAGAAGCTTCAAAATTTCATGTTTTATTTTATTCTACAGAATGAGTGTAGCCTAGTACAAGTAAGATTTGAATCTAGAGATAATAATGTGCTGGAGTTGATTTGAGGGGCCCCCGACCTGGCCTCAGACCTGACTCTGTTTATTTTAGGACTGGGACTGCAGCCAACCCTCATCCCAATCCTGATCATGACCCATAAGGAAGCTTTTTTAAACTTTACCATGAGTTCAAATCCAATATCAAATATACTCATTTTCTACTTAATATTTATTACTTCTCAATTTAGTATTATCCTATTTAAAATTCCAAAAGCTAAGGTTTAATACTCTTAATCCTAGAAGTTTATGGTTAAGTTAGAGACAAAATAAATAAGAAAAACATAGAATTTATTTTAAAATTTTAAAATAGTTTTAGGGCTCACTCGAAGACCCTATATAGGGCCTTAACCAAGGCTCTGGGCTGGGCTATGGTTGGTGGACTTACGGCGCAGAGCGAGGGTTTGGGCTGCATATAAGACCCCAAATATTTTTTATTCAGGGCCGACCATATTAGCCGATCTAGTTATCATCTCTAAGCTCTGGCTCGTTGCAGAGACTTTGATACACTAATAATATGTCAAATTTTATATCTTGGAATATACTGACTCTAAACATGCTTTTCCCAACCTATTTACACTCCCACTCATGTGCCACTTGATCGAAATAGATTAAATATATTTCAATTTTATTTAGAAATATTTTAGTTTAATATGATATAGAGGTAAAATAAGCAAGCAGCTGGTTTGCCCGAGAGGTTAAGGGGAAGACTTAAGATCTTCTGCACATAAGTGCGCATGGGTTCGAACCCCATAGCCAGCATTTAAAATTATTTTTTATGATAATAAGATTATTGAGAATGAAATACTTAGAACAAATTATATTGATTATATTATAGTATAGAGGATTGGTCCTAAGAAGTATAACACTTTTTATTTTATTAGTCGAATCAAGTTATGTTCATCTAATTTAAATTATTATCAGTTGAAAACTAAAAATGTAGGCAACTCAGAGGTCAAACACTTCAAGCTGCTCCCTTATTAGATCTACAAGCACCCAAATCCAACAATTTGATACATTAATAATATTATATCGGCTAAATTCTTGAAACTAGCATGAGATTTTAGGGTTTCGCTCAAAACCCCTCTCATCATTTTTTTTTTTCCCGAAACTACCGCCAACGTTCTATCGATTTTTCTCAAAACTACCTTGCGTAATCTCTTCGTTTAAAAAAACTGACGCGTGAATGACTTTCACGTGTTAATTATTCGACCAAAGTGCTCTTGATCTTTTTATTAAACATCCCACTCCGAACCTCTCTCGACCTCCTTGCTCAACTTCTCTGCCCATACATCACCGATGTCGCGAATGACAAGTGCATCAGTTATTCACAAGTAATAAAGTGATGAAGTAGAGTGTTGAACTCACGAGAATGTTATATTATTAAGTATCAAAGAAGTTTTATTTGAAAGAAAGGTAGAGATATAGAAGCGAAATAGACTAAAAGATATTGATTTTGGATAGAAAAACACTAAGGCAATTGATTTCAACAATTTAATAATTCAAATTAACAAGTTGGTTATTCTTAGTAACTACTACTACTCATATTAACACTCCAAAGTACTCTACTTTAATTAGTATTCTCTTTGAAGAAAGACTAATACTATCCCCTTGACGAGAACCTACAATCTCTCGACCTAATAGATTTACAAGCAAATATACATGAAGTTCTGTGTTCTTTTTCTTATGATTGCTCATATGTATCTCCTTTCGGTGTCAAAATATGAGGATGTTTCTATTCCTATGAAGCATCAATAGATTATCTCCTTTCGGTCTCAAATCTAACCATCTATACAATTATTGCAATCAATTATACTTGAAGAACAGGAATAAAAACTTAACATAGGAAGATGTAATATGAAGAACGAAATAGTAGAATAAAACTAACACACTAATAAAATTAAATCTTTATATAAATTGCCTACATCAATGCCATTTCATGATAAAGAAATTGTAAAGAAAAATAATAATATGATTTCAATTTTCATATAATAAATTAAAAGCGAGAGAAAAAGATAACACTAATTTAAAGATCAAATCTAATCCTTAACTCACCGTTTTTTTCTCTGATCTTCTTCTTAAAGTATCATATTTTTTTCTTGCAAAAGCCAGAATTTTATACAAGAAAGAGTTTTTTTAACAGAAGAAAAACTAAAACCTAAATTGTAAAGCTTATTTTTATGATTAGATGATACACTTACAAGATTTTACAATCTTTTATAAAGATCTCAGAGCCATATCTAATAGGAGATATAATCTAACTTCTAATCCAAATTTAACTTGCAATAGGAATTGACTCTAAATTAGATTGCAGCTACCTACGCATAATTGCTAAACGGGCAGTTAAACGATTGAACTGAAAAATATTGTCAAGATAAAAATTGTATCTCTTTCAATTATCTTTCTATAACATTATGAATCATCTGATTTGAAATTTTAAAATGAAAGTTATGATCAAAATATTGAGATTTATTCAAATTTGACCTGCTACAGGAATCTGTTCTGATATCTGTTTTGAACAATACCCGGCTGCATAGCCGGAAGGTCAAATTGGAAGGCTAATCAGGCTAGGGATGGCCAACGGGACGAATCGGGTTGATTCGTCCCGTTGGCTAACGAATCCGTTACGAAACGGGTTCAACCCGTCTCGTAACGAATCTAAACGAGACGAATCAAGAATCGGGGTAACGAAACCCGATTCGTTCCCGGATTCGCCGAGACGGGTTAGACCCGTCTCGGATTTTATTATTTTTTTATTTTAAAATTTCAAATTTACCCAAATAGGTAATTTTTTAAGCTGTTGAGGGTTTAAAAAACATAAATAAAAATAGGGGTGTGAAACAAATTTTTCCATCTCACATATATAATAATATAGGACTTTAAAAAAAAAAAAGAAAGAGGAGGGGTCGGGGAAAATTTTCCCCGACCCGATTCGTCCCGTGATTCGTCACGGGACGAATCAGATTCGTCCCGTTTACACGGGACGGGTCAACCCTTCTGACCCGCCCCCTAAACGGGGCGGGTACGGGTTGACCCGTAACCCGCCCTGTGCGACTCAAACGGGTCGCACAGGGCGGGGCGGGGTGGGGCGGTCGACGCGGGTCAACCCGCCCCGTTGGCCACCCCTAAATCAGGCAGTCACTGTGCAGTGTCTAAGTGAATGCTTAAGTGGTCAACAAAAAAAAAGCCGCTTGACTTTTTCAAAGGCAAGTTAAATTTGTAAATGATGAAAATACTACCTTATTTCCTAATGGAAAAGAATTAAGCTCACGGTTCAACTGAATTATGTAGGAAAATACACCAAGCTATATGCATAAAAGGTAAAAGAAGAAATCGATACTTTTAACTATAGATTTTGTATCCTTAAACTTTAGATGTACCTCAACATCATACAGTTAGGGGTGTGAACAGTCCGGGTTCGGCCCGGCTGGTCCCGAACCCGTCGGGAGGGCCCGGACCTGCCTGAGAAAACCGGGCGGCTTGGGTCACGGGACCCAGACCGTGTCGGCCTAGTTTTTATAAAAAATTTGAAAAACTTATTAACCATATGTTTGGGTTTCTGTTTTTTCAAGTTCCTATTTTGACATCGTGGGTGTGGGCACTTAGATTGGATGTTAGAAGTCATGAATTTGAATACTAGCAAGGCATTTTTTTTTTATAATTTTTAAAAAAAAGAGTTCGGGTTAGTGGGTGGTGGAGGCAGCAGAGGTGGGGTGGTGGGTGGTGGGGGCAGCAGAGGTGGTGGGGTAGTGGGTGGGAGGTGGGCGGCGGAGGAGATGGCGGGCGGCCGGGGTGGTGGGGGACGTGAATGGGGGAGGGGGGAGGAGGTGGGCAACCATAGAGGTGGGGGGTGGTGGGCCCGGGTGTGTCGTGCCGAAACTCGAGCCCGGCCCGCCTGGACCGGGCCCGCACGGGATGGGTTCGTGCGGGTTGCCAGACCGACCATGCCCTGTTCATACCCCTACATATAGTGAGATCAAGCCATCCTCAAGACCTAAAGCTATTGCTTTGCGACCGGGACGCCAACAAAGAGATGTGACACATTTCCCTAACAAAGAGTGAGGTAAATTGTTAAGAACACTCCAAAAACATGGTCAGTTTCTAACAACACTATCATCTCCCTAAGTATTACTAATTCAATTTCATAAAATGATATATAGTTGTTGAAATCATCAATTTAGTGAGAACCTGGAGAGATAGTCCAAAGGACCTTGGAGTCTTCGATGACCACGGCAAGCAGATCCTTCTCTGGATTCTACTCTGCAATTTTAGGGTCTGTTTGGTTGTCGGGCGGTAATTCGTAAGCCGTAATTATAAAACTCTTTTACGGTTATAAATATGTTACATGTATGTAAGTTTTACGGTGAATTGTTGGTAATTTAAAATTGTAAGTGAGAAAATATATTGTGTTTTGCAACGTTTAGCTCATAATGTGTAAGTCGTAAGTGAAAAAATTGACTACAAAATTAACTATTTGGTGATTTAAAAAATTTAAATATCACAAATAAATACTAAAATATTAAATATTAAAAAATAATATTAATATAAAAAATAATACAAATTTGTATGACCACAAAATTAACTATAAGTTAGTTGTAAGTGAGTGATAATTGGGTTACGTAAGTCTTTTACAAATTATGATCCAAACAAATACTATAATTGTAATTGAGTTATAAGTCCTCTGCGAATTACAGTCTTTGAAGCCTTCTGCGCGAAACGAACAACCCCTTAACTTAACAGAACACAAAGAACAAGAACAACTGAAGAAGAAAAAAGAAACAAAATGGGAGACCAAGAAACGGATCAAGGTCTTAATGTCTTACGGTTTTAGCTATTGGAACTTGAGAAGGGATTGGCTCGTCGAACTGGTGTTGAAAAGGGATCGCTGTGGACGAAGACTCTTCAACCTCGATCTCATCTTTAACCATGGTGAACATCGAATAGCGAGGTCGAGCCAGAGATGGAGGCAGCAGCCATGAGGGAAGCAAATGAAACCCCTCCTGTTTTATACCCATCTCTCTCTCTCTCTCTCAAATAGAAGGGAAAAGTTGAAGACAGACAGACGACAAAATTTGTATTAAGAGTCACGGGAGAAAATCTCCCAAGCTTCGCTTGGTCGATTTTTTGTTTTGAAAAAAACCTCTTTAATCTATACCTTATTTTTTATTTTCCTCCTCATTAAAAAAAAATAATATAATAACCCACTAAACTATTATCATTAAGTATTTTGTTACGTTTTTAACAATCATGATGGCCTTTGACAACATATTTATTATTTTCTTTGATGGTGTTTTTGATGGTCATGTGACATCATACTTATTATTTTCCACACTTACACTTTCATATAGTTATAATTTTTTTAAAAATATTTTTTTAACGGATCAAGTGAGATTTGAATAACAGGAGGTTACTTATTGTTTTTTTTTTTTTTACTTCAGGAAGTTAGTTCCAATTTCGGATATAAATAAAGAGGGTTTTTGTAATTTACCCAAAAAATTAACCTCAAGTTGTAATTTTCAATTGTTTGAACGTCAAGGTGATCTAACCAGGAGGAGAGTGGCTATTCACACTACCGAAATTGCTAAACACACTCATTTTTTTTAGATTAAAATTTGTTGGAAAATTTTAACCATAACTTAAAAGATCAAATTAGACATTAACTAATCTAATATTACAAATGATGAAAACTCTATTCCCAAACAGACCCAAATATTTGCTGAATACCCCACCTCACGCTCTCCGCACTCCTCGAGCTCGTCATCGTGGCTGTCGTGGGCGCTGCTGCACTTCTCCCCCACCCCTCCCCCACCCCTTCCTCCGACCACTGCTTCGGCCCCCGAGTTCGGTGGCCTGGTCCGCACCCGTGTTTGCTCGTCCGTCGGTGCGGCCCCCAGTCCCCATGGGATCCGTCATCGAGCCCACTGAGTCCACTGAACAATTAATGTTTGCTGCTACCTTGCTCTTTCTTATCAGTTTTCATCTTCAGACCTCTGTTCTCATCCACGAGTCTACTCCCAGCTGCAACATAAGCTTCTTCTACTCTTGGTCGAGTCTCTCAATCATGCTCCGTAGTTCTCTAATGGCTTCTCTTTTCTCCTCGTTCCTCTTCACGAGCTCAATAGAAGGGAGTTTGAGCTCTGAAAAACGAAGTAGAAGACATCATTTATTCATATTAATTTCTTTATGTGCAAAAATACATTTGTTGGTATTCTGCTTAATAAGAATCATCTGACAACTAATCAAGATCACTGATATATCAACAATCTAATTGGCCAGGTCGGCAAATATCAGGTGGGAGGTTTTCCGTTCAATAGAACGTTCCTTAATTTAAGAACCAACTTTCAATTTCCTTCCTTGGTTAAAGCACCAATTAGACTGAATCTAAGTCAGTCTCGATATACTGTAAAGTATATCCCCTGTATAAAGGACTTAATCCACTTATACAGTATTTGGAGTGAGGTACGCTTAGAGCGAATCTCCTTAAGACAATTACGTCCCCCGCACTGATGCTAACGGGATAATGGACGCTGGTCTCCCCAAGATACAACACTTCTTCACGGTATTTGGATAGCACTACCAAATCACCGTACAGTCGAACCTTAGTCAACCAGTACCTTCACAGGATCTTTGAAGCAGCGGTACAAGGACAAATTTCAAACGAATATTTGCCTTTACTCTCTGGAGGAGCACCCACGGTTGAGGACGAAGGAAGGTAGAAGAATATCTCTTCTTCAAAGTACCAGATTCAGACAACAATTCTTATAAAAAAATCTGTTACCAAACCCAAACCCAAACCAAATATCTCTCTCTATTAATTGAGTTCTGATCTGCGCGAATTGTTTTTCGGCGTTCTGAACTGTGCTTCCAGCGTGAAGTAGGAAAGCGGCTTCCAGCGGGAAGTGGGAATTCGAAGTAACTTCCAAGGAGATTCTGCAAAATTGTTCTGAAAAAGGAATCAGAAAATTCAACAGATTTTTTTATAGATTGTTGTCTGAATCTGGTACTTCTGAAGAAAATTCTTCAACCTTCCTTCGTCCTCAACAGTGGGTGCTCCTCCAGAGAGTAAGGCAAATATTCATTTGAAATTTGTCCTTGTACCGCTGCTTCAACGATCCTGTGAAGGTACTGGTTGACTACGGTTCGACCGTACGGTGATTTGGTAGTGCTATCCAAATACCATGAAAGAGTGTTGTATCTTGGGAGACCAGCGTCCTTTATCCCGTTAGCACCGTTGCGGGAGACGTAATTGTCTTAAGGAGATTCGCTCTAAGCGTACCTCACTCTAAATACTGTATAAGTGGATTAAATCCTTTATACAGGGGATATACCTTACAGTATATCGAGACTGACTTAGATTCAGTCTAATTGGTGCTTTAACCAAGGAAGGAAATTGAAAGGTGGTTCTTAAATTAAGGAACGTTCTATTGAACGGAAAACCTCCCACCTGATATTTGCCGACCTGGCCAATTAGATTGTTGATATATCAGTGATCTTGATTAGTTGTCAGATTGATTCTTGTTAAGCAGAATATCCAACACATATCACAACAAAAATTACAGGTTAACATGCAAAAATGATTTTTGATCATTGTCAGTGATAGCATTGGTCAAATAGACCTGGCAACTTTAATTTATCAAAAACTGTAGGCATTGTAGAGGAAATCAAGAAGAAAAAAATATTTACACATGATATTATAGAATTTTGATTCCTATCCTACAAGTATGGTAGCTGCTTTCTGCTGGTCATCATACCCATTTATTACATCACCCCACGGATTTGCCGTCGTCGGTGATACACTATTCACAGTCCCTCCTTAGTTAGATAATCCAAGTACAATTTTTGGTTCATTTGGATCATTACTAATTTTACTTGGAATTGGTTGTGATGTGCTCTTGAGTTCCCGTTGGGGTGGGAGCAGATGCTTGTGAAGTGGACACAAATATCTGTTGAAATTGAAGAATATAAATATGAATCTTCGAGTTGAATTATGGCAAGATCCATTGATCGAATCAATTGGATGATGGTTGGAGTGTGTTTTTTCCTTCCATTGGGGATGAACGTGGTATATTCACATGTTCAATTCCGACTTCGAATGAATGAGATATTCAAGTCTAAAGATTGCCTAATTCAAAGTCAAAACGGGACTAAAGGTAGCTAAAAGCATTTAGTCCCACATTGGCCATGGGATGGAAGTTTGTGGTGTATAAATAGAGAAAATTGAGAACAAAGGGCGTGCCCTTTGGGTACTTGGAGTTTTCGCGCGCGCGATTGGGAGGGATCTATGCCCGCCCGCACATGTGTGCATGCGCGCGCCGCGCGCGCCGCTGGCGGAGGCCGGCCGGCCGGCCGGTGCCGCGGGCTCGTGCTTGGGTCTGGATCTGGGTTCGGGTTCCCTATCTGGCCTGATTCTTTTTGAATCAGGTCTCGCGGGTATGGATTGCAAGCATACCCGTTCCGCTCCGGATCCAAACTGCCCGCCAAAGACCGCTCCGCGTCAGTTAGACTGCCAACAGACACGACGACTGCTAGGTCGAAAGGGTGCAACCTTTCATTGGGTTCGAACCCGTTGGCCCCTCCTGGAGCGCTAAATAAAGCGCTCCGATCTCTCAATTGAAGACACCAACAGCAAACAACTCTCTCTTTCTATCTGAGCTGAAGCAGAAGCAAGTCTGCGATCTGAACTAGGAAGTAGAGTTCCAAAGCGACTTCCAGCGAGAAGTGGGAATCCGAAGCGACTTCCAAAGAAGAATCTGCGAAATTTGTTCTGAAAGAGGAATCAGAAAATTCAACAGATTCTGTTATAGAATTGTTGTCTGAATCTGGTACTTCTAAAGAAAAATATTCTTCAACCTTCCTTCGTCCTCAACAGTGGGCGCTACTCCAAAGTAAAGGCAAATATTCATTCGAAATTTGTCCTTGTACCGCTGCTTCAACGATCCTGTGGAAGGTACTGGTTGACTACAGTTCGACCGTACGGTGATTTGGTAGTGTTATCCAAATACCGTGATCCTGTGGAAGGTACTGGTTGACTACGGTTCGACCATACAGTGATTTGGTAGTGCTATCCAAATACCGTGAAGGAGTGTTGTATCTTGGGAGACCAGCGTCTATTATCCCGTTAGCACCGGTGCGGGGGACATAATTGTCTTAAGGAGATTCGCTCTAAGCGTACCTCACTCTAAAATACTGTATAAGTGGATTAAGTCCTTTATACAGGGGATATACTTTACAGTATATCGAGACTGATTTAGATTCAGTCTAATTGGTGTTTAACCAAGGAAGGAAATTGAAAGGTGGTTCTTAATTAAGGAACGTTCTATTGAACGGAAAACCTCCCACCTGATATTTGCCGACTTGGCCAATTAGATTGTTGATATCTCAGTGATCTTGATTAGTTGTCAGATTGATTTCTGTTAAGCAGATAACCAACAATCTTAAGACATTATTATATTGAAGTTTCTTACTTCTGTTCTGCTTGAACTTGCAGAAAATGTCTGAGACTAATCAAGATAGCTCAAGTAAGGCACCAAACATGCAAGCTTTGATGCCAACTCCACTTCCTAATCTGAAACCGGAGAAGCCAGGAAAATTTGATGGCACAGAATTCAAGAGGTGGCAACAGAAGATGCTCTTCTACTTGACCACTCTTCATCTGGCCAGATTCCTGCAAGAAGATCCACCAGAGCCTGCAACTGATGCATGGACTCAATGTGACTTCCTTTGCCGAAACTATATTTTAAATGGACTGGATGACTCTCTTTACAATGTCTACAGTCCCATTACAACGGCAAAGAAGTTATGGGCCAGTGTTGACAGAAGTACAAGACTGAGGATGCTGGTACCAAGAAGTTCGTCGTAGGACGATTTCTGGAGTACAAAATGGTGGATAGTAAGACTGTAATCAGTCAGGTGCAAGTGTTCCAACTTATCTTGCACGAGATAGAAGCCGAAAGTATGATCCTACCTGAAACATTCCAGGTTGCTACTATCGTGGTGAAACTCCCACCTGCGTGGAGAGATTTCAAGAACTACCTGAAGCATAAGCGAAAGGAGTTGAAGTTAGAAGATCTCATTGTGAGGCTTCGAATCGAGGAGGACACAGAAGTCCGAGAAAAGGAGCAACAAGAACTCCTACGAAGCAAAAGCCAATGTGATCGAAGACTCAAAGGGGAAAGCGTCTACTTCCAAGGCTTAAAGCGGAAGAAGACTTCCCAAGGGTACAAAGGCAAGGTCCAAGAAGGCAAGAACATGCGCTTCAAGGGAACCTGCTATATCTGCAACAAAGAGGGGCATAAGACGAATGAATGTCGCAGCCGTCTCAAAAAGAACAAGAAGAGCCGCCCACAGGAGAACATGACCAACCATGAATCACCAAGTCTTTCAGCTGTGTGTGTTAGAAGTGAATCTGACAACCAATAACAAGGATTGGTGGGTAGACAAGGGAGCTACTCGGCACATCTGCTCGGAGAAATTGTTATTCTCAGAATATCAAGGCTAGAGTAAGATGAGCAACTATTCATGGGTAATTCAGCTTCCTCAAAGGTTGAAGGAAAGGGCAAGGTCATACTGAAGTGGACATCGGGGAAAGAGCTTACTCTTAACGATGTGCTTCATGTTCCAGACATCCGCAAGAATTTGATCTCCGGATCAATACTTAGTAAGAAAGATTTAGAATGGTTTTTGAATCTGACAAATTTGTACTTACTAAGGGAGGGATGTATGTGGGAAAGGGTTATCTTGTTGATGGACTTTTTAAAGCCAATGTTGCAGTGGTAGATAAAAAGTCTGTGTATTTGTACCCAAAGCTTATAAATAAAAGAAAATCTTCTGTTTATTTGCTTGAGTCTCCTATTTTGTGGCATGCTAGATTTGGGCATGTAAATTACAAGTCATTAAAGAACTTGTCTAATCTGGGATATATTCCTAAACTCAACTTGAAAGAAATTCGCAAGTGTGAGATTTGTGTTGAGGCCAAGTTGGTGAAAAATTCATTTCACTCAATTGATCGAATACAGAACCTTTAGGTTAATTCATAGCGATCTATGTGATTTGAAGTTTATGCCAACTAGAGGCGGTAAAAAGTATTTCATTACTTTTATTGATGACTGTACAAGATACTGTTATGTGTATCTTTTAAACAGTAAGGATGAGGCAATAAATATGTTTATAACATATAAAGCCGAAGTTGAGAATCAACTCAATAAGAAATCAAGATTCTAAAATCCGATAGAGGCGGAGAATATGAATCAAATGATTTTAGTGAGTTATGTGCTAATTTTGGTATAATCCATCAAACTACAGCACCATACACTACTCAGCAAAATGGAATTGCTGAACGGAAGAACAGAACTTTGAAGGAGATGGTTAATTCCATGCTCGTAAGTTCTGGAGCTCCGCAGAACTTGTGGGGGGAAGCTCTATTACTGCAAATTATATTCTAAATAGAGTACCCCACAAGAAACTTGGTCTTATACCATTCGAGTTATGGCATGGAAGGACACCTTCCTACCATTACCTCAAAATGTGGGGGTGCCTAGCAAAGGTGCTAGCACCATTACCTAAAAAGACTAAGTTGGGAGCAAAAACTATGGACTGCATATTCATAGACTATGCCTTGAATAGTAGTGCCTATAGATTTCTGATTCATAAATCAGAGATACCAGATATTCATGTAAACATGATTATCGAATCTAGAGATGCTGTGTTTCTTTGAAGACATCTTTCCGTATAAAAGGGAAGCAGATAAGACTTCTGGGAAAAGAACACACGAGATGGCGTTCAGGACGAAAGTTCTGAGGAACCGACTGTTAATGCGGAAACTGAACCAAAGAAGAAGTCAGAGATCTAGAATCTCAAAATCTTTTGGTCCAGATTTCATAGCATACGCTATTGAGAGCGAGCCTCAAACATTTAAAGAGGCTATGTCACCCCCAGAAGCACAAATGTGGAAAGAAGCTATAAATATCGAAATAGAATCCATACTAAGTAATCATACTTGGGAATTGTAAACTTGCCTCCTGGAAGTAAACCAATTGGGTGTAAATGGATTTTCAAACGAAAATTAAAACCCGATGGATCTATCGATAAGTACAAGGCTAGATTAGTAGCCAAGGGTTATCGACAAAAAGAAGGACTTGACTACTTTGATACTTATTCACCAGTAACAAGAATAACGTCCATTCGGATATTGATTGCAATAGCAGTATTGCATAACTTAGATATCCATCAAATGGATGTCAAGACTGCATTCTTAAATGGTGAATTAAATGAAGAGATACATATGGAGCAACCTGAAGGATTTAAAGTCAAGGGCCAAGAACACAAGGTGTGTAAATTGGTAAAATCCTTATACGGTTTAAAGTAGGCTCCAAAACAATGGCATGAGAAATTTGATAGTGTCATGATCAAGATGGATTCACTATCAATGAATGCGATAAGTGTGTGTACACTAAAACAGTTGGAAATGCCTGTATCATTGTTTGTCTTTATGTAGACGACATGTTGATACTTGGGACTAATATTGAGATTATTAAGTCCACTAAACGAATGTTATCCAACAGTTTTGACATGAAGGATCTGGGGTTGTTGATGTAATTTTAGGAATTAAAATCACCAGAACACCAGATGGAATCAGTCTATCTCAATCTCACTACGTGGATAAGATGATAGAAAGATTCAAGGATCATGGGATAAAGGAAAATACAAATCCTTTTCTCCCACACATCCACCTTTATAAGAATACAGGAACTGGAATACGCCAGTTAGAGTATTCTCAGATTATCGAAAGTCTAATGTATTTGATGAATTGCACTAGACCCGATATTGCTTACGCTGTAAGCAAGTTAAGTAGATACACTAGCAATCCTAGTGTTCTACATTGGACCGCTTTACTACGAGTATTGAGTTACGTATCACATACCAAGGAATATGCCTTGAAATATGGACAGTATCCACCTGTACTGGAAGGATACAGTGATGCTAATTGGATTGCAGATTCTGAGGAATCAAAATCAACTAGCGGATACGTATTTACTCTAGGAGGAGCAGCGGTATCATGGAAGTCTTCTAAGCAAACATGTATTGCCCGTTCCACTATGGAATCGGATTCATAGCCTTAGATAAGGCTGGAGAAGAAGCAGAATGGCTTCGATAATTCTTAGAAGATATACCATTATGGCAAAAGCCAGTGCCCGCTATATGTATACACTGCGATAATCAAGCAGCTATATCTAGGGCACAAAATGTTATATACAACGGTAAGTTTAGACATATTCATCGTAGACATATACCGTGAAGCAGTTGCTCTCAAATGGAATTATCTCTATTGACTTTATATCGTCAAAGGATAATTTAGCGGATCCGCTTACTAAAGGTTTAAGTGGAGAGCATATAAACTGCGCATCGAGGGGAATGGGTCTAAAAGCCTAACCTTACCGAGTCAGCTTAATGGAAAACTCACTTAGCGACTGGAGATCCTACAGACTAAGTTCAAGGGAAAAACTAGTTATGATTGACTCATCAAGTAAGCACTTGGGAGCTTGACTCTAATCCATTCCTAAGGTGCACATAAGTGCTATTCTACAAGTGGATTAAGATAAGCTTAACGCTTTTAATGATACCTATATCTTGTTACTAAATAAGTGGAGTAGAGTAGACTACTCTTAATAGGTCCATCACCTATGTGAGTATAGAGTTGGGTCGGCTCTTTGGGAATTTCTATGGAGGCTGTTATTCCCTAAAGATACTCTCTGAAACCAAGAATGTCCAGGGCCAAAACGGACACAACCGAGAACCAAAGTTAATTTGGAAAGTCACTGTGTGAAGCTTGTTGACTTGGCTTACACTAACGGCTACAGTTCAAGACCTAGTTCACTGATTAGCCAGTAAGTCCGATAAAACTTTCGCTATGGAAGGTTCAAGACCTAGTTCACCTATCCTTATGCAGTTTCTTTTCTCAAGTACCTTTCACAATAGAGTCAGTCTCTTTGTGTGTCATTTCCTTGAATCTCCATTCATTGTGGGGGATTGTTGGAATTGAAGAATATAAGTATGAATCTTCGAGTTGAATTATGGCGAGATCCATTGATCGAATCAATTGGATGATGGTTGGATTGTGTTTTCCTTCCATTAGGGATGAACGTGTATATTCACATGTTCAATTCCGACTTCGAATGAATGAGATATTCAAGTCTAAAGATTGCCTAATTCAAAGTCAAAATGGGACTAAAGGTAACTAAAAGCATTTAGTCCCACATTGGCCATGGGATGGAAGTTTGTGGTGTATAAATAGAGAAAATTGAGAACAAAGGGCGTGCCCTTTGGGTACTTGGAGTTTTCGCGCGCGATTGGGAGGGATCTATGCCCGCCCGCACATGTGTGCATGCGCGCGCGCCGCCGCTGGCGGCGGCGGCCGGCCGGTGCCGGTGCCGGGTTTAGGTTCGGGCTCGGGTTCGGGTTCCCTACCTGGCCTGGTTCTTTTTGAATCGGGTCTCGCGGGTATGGATTGCAAGCATACCCGAACCGGACCCGTTCCGCTCCGGATCCAAACCGCCCGCCAACAGACCGCTCCGCGTCAGTTGGACTACCAACAGTTGCGACTGTTGGCAGCCTAACAGACACGACTGCTGGGTCAAAAGGGTGCAACTTTCATTGGGTTCGAACCCATTGGCCCCTCCTGGAGCGCTATATAAAGCGCTCCGATCTCTCAATTGAAGACACCAACACCAACAGCAAACAACTCTCTCTCTTTCTATCTGAGTTCTGAAGCAGAAGCAAGTCTGCTTTCTGAACTAGGAAGTAGTGTTCCAAAGCGACTTTCAGCGAGAAGTGGGAATCCGAAGCGACTTCCAAAGAAGATTCTGCGAAATTTGTTCTGAAAGAGGATCAGAAAATTCAACAGATTCTGTTATAGAATTGTTGTCTGAATTTAGTACTTCTGAAGAAAATATTCTTCAAACCTTCCTTCGTCCTCAACAGGGGGTGCTACTCCAAGTAAAGGCAAATATTCATTCGAAATTTGTCCTTGTACCGCTGCTTCAATGATCCTGTGGAAGGTACTGGTTGACTACGGTTCGACCATACGGTGATTTGGTAGTGCTATCCAAATACCGTGAAGGAGTGTTGTATCTTGGGAGACCAGCATCCATTATCCCGTTAGCACCGGTGCGGGGGACGTAATTGTCTTAAGGAGATTCGCTCTAAGCATACCTCCTCCAAAATACTGTATAAGTGGATTAAGTCCTTTATACAGGGATATACTTTACAGTATATCGAGACTGATTTAGATTCAGTCTAATTGTGTTTAACCAAGGAAGGAAATTGAAAGGTGGTTCTTAAATTAAGGAACGTTCTATTGAACGGAAAACCTCCCACCTGATATTTGCCGACCTGGCCAATTAGATTGTTGATATCTCAGTAATCTTGATTAGTTGTCAGATTGATTTCTGTTAAGCAGATAACCAACAATATCAGCGAGATTCTGGAGTTCTTGGTGAATTGCTGTTAATATATCAGATGGCAAACAGAGATGAGCCCACCGCCGCCGCATTTTGCGTCATCGAACGAGGAGGGAGGGATGGGTTGCAGCACCGAGCCCACTCGGCCCTTCTCTTGTGGTTGTTGTCACCCGGAGTTGTGGCTGGTGGTGGTGGGATTTCATTTCTCAGAGAGCGCCGCCATGCCGGTAAAATCGGAACCACCGTCGCCGCCGAGAGAGGAAGACAAGTGGAGGCGGGCGGGCTCGGCTCCTGCTGCTGCGCGGCGCCCAACACAGGAGGAGGAAGAGAGGAGTAGGGGCATTTTGGAATAATTGGTTAAAATTTTTGATTTAAAATTGTAAGGATAGGTTGGGTAATTTGAGGGAAGCGTGTTAGGCGATTAGATGGGTGTGCTGGGTAATGGGTTGTGTTTAGTAAATTTTTAGTGTGAATGGCCGCACTCAGTCAGGAGGCGTGCAACAAGGTTGATTGATTAATAAAATTGAAAACCTAATTTGACCGGAAAGATACCTCTAGTGACATCTTAGGTCTCCAATCAACTTCCTACACAATGCGAGATTAATCATCTCTTTTGCATCCTCCAAACAGATTGCAAGGCTATAAGTTCCTTTCGCTTCTTCTATTTGGCTTCCTCTCAAGTCTTCTCTTTTAGGTTGAGGGCTTGCAAGTAAACTATTTTTGGTTTACACTAAGGGCGTGTTTGTTTCGCCGCAAAACGCAAGTCGTAAAACTTTTTTCCTTTTCTGTTTGTTTGTTTCGCTAAAAAATAAGTTGCAAAATACAACTCTTCTTTTCCACTTGCAGTTGCTACAGTTAAATTTGTGGTCATGTAAATCTCACTTTTACACTCATATTTTCCCACTTGCAGTTGCTACAGTTAATTTGTGGTCACGCAAACTCTCACTTTTAGTATACTTACAGTTCAAAACAGTTACTTGATAATCATATATAATTTAATATTATTAAATATTTAATATTTTAAATAGTGTTCAATTTCTTATTTAATTATTTAATTATTTTATATTTTAATCTTTAATTTTTTTATTGTTTTTAATATTGTTTTAATATTTAATATTTTACTATTTTAATTTATATTTTTTCTTAATATTTATTTTTAATACTTTATTATTTTATTAATACTTATTCCATTTTTTATTATTTTATTTAGAGTTAATATTTTATTATATAATTTAATATAAAATTACTATATATTTAATTATTTATTTTTTAATAAAAAATTACTTTATTAATATCATAATATATTTTATTATTATAGTAATATTTATTTAATATTGTAATAATAATTCAGTATAATAATACTATAATAATAATTTATTATTAAATTATAATTATATTTTACTTTGTTAATTTTATATTTCTATAATATTACAATAATATTATAATAAAATTTATATTATAGTAATTTTCAAGTATTTTTAATATATAATATGTTGGCCCAAAGGCCTTCCACTCTAGTTTTAATGATGATTAACTCATGTAGTTATGTTTACTAATAATCTTTGTGTTGTTTTAAGTTTCAGATCATTAACCAAGATATTAGTTGGTGATTAGCTTCAACAAGGTGCTTAGAAGCTTTTCATGATGATTCCAGGGCAAAGCGTCAAGATCACACATTGCCTAGCCCATGGATGGAGTTTTTGGAGCAAGTCTTCTTGTTGACACAAAGACTTAGGTAACCTAGTTTAGATAGTGTGTTTTAGATCCAATTTGTAAAGTTAGTATAGTTGATATGCTCAAGTGCACAACACACACGTTTCATGATTTGGATTTTGGTTTTCATGAATAGTTTGATCAAAACAAGTTTACTTTATTTCTATGTATATTAGATATGTTCTAGATATACATACATGCTTATATGACTTATACAAACTTAGTTTGACATACCTATTCATGTAGTTTTATGTTTTGGTATAAAAATATTTTTGAAATTAAAGACAAAAACTATGATACATTTGTTGAATATATATTAGACCTATGTCCATATGCATCATGCTTAATAATGTTCAAATATCATGTTTTTGTATTTCTATAAGTTTTAGGAAAATCAGATTTCCTATTGAAAAATCAAGTTTGATAAAATACAAGTTTTGTTTTGATAAAATTGGCAAGACACAAAAAAATGAATTGATATTTTGATATATTGTCTTGGAATTTTTATCACTTGTTTGAGTTTCATATAAAATGATAAAACAATTTTTATGGTATTTTTAAAAGAGATAAAGATTTTTTAGAAAATATTTTTCCCAAATTTCTGTCTTTTTTTTTTGTGCTGACAGGCTGGTCGGTCGACCCGGACGGTCGACCGCACCAAGAGCCGGTCGACCCTTAGGGTCGACCGACGTGCACAGATGTGCACGTCTGGGCAGAACACAAAAACGGTCGACCGGGCCGGTCGACCGAGTCGAGAGCTCTGCTCTCTGTTTTTCTCTGGTCGACCGGGCCGGTCGACCGCAGTTGCCCAACGGTCATATTTCTGACCGTTGGCGGTCGTTCGACCGGGCAGGTCGACCGCTGCCTGTCAGCTGCCAGCTCACTCTAACGGCTAGTTTTCTGTTGGGGCTATAAAAACCCCATCTCTTTGGGGATTTTTGCCAAGTTTTTTAAGAGGAAAAATTCTGATTTTCTGAAGTGTTTAAAACAAGTTTTTCAAAAGTGTTTGGGGCTTTAATCTTTCAATCTTTATTGTTTTAGATTTTTGGAAAAATCAAAGAAAAGATTTTTGGGAGATTGTCTTGGTTTTCATTCTATATCTTTTGCAAGAATTTTCCCAAGTGTTTTTCTTTGTTGCTTGTTTTCCAAAACACCTAGTTTTCCACACTTGAGCTATCATACTATCCTAATCTATTAGGATCTTGTTTTTGTGGAAAAGAAAAGAGAAAAGAAAGAGAAATTGAGTTTGTGATTTTTGGAACCACTTAGTTGTACACCCTTATTCTTGTTGTATCCCTCTTCGGTAGAGGTGATCGGGTGTTTTGGTTTGTATCCCTCAAGTGTGAGATGATTGAGATTGGTTATGAGCCTCTTCGGTAGAGGTATTGGTTGTTGTTGTTGTATTTGGCTACGGGCCTACCCCTCGGTTGTGAGGTGGTTGTTTGAGAGAGGAGTTAGGTACTCCTTGTTGTAAAAATTCTTCTCGGTGAAGGTTCCCTCGTGGGAGTCCTCGGTGGACGGTATAGTGGATTGGAAATCCTACACGGTGGTGTAGGCGGGGATGTAGCAAGGGTGCTCGAACCTCGTAACATATCTTTGTGTTTGCGTTTGATCCACTTTTCTCTAACTCTCTCTTTACATTTGTGCAAAGCATCATACTTCATTCATATCATATTTGCTTGTGTTGAGCATAATTCATCTTGTCATATCATATTTATTTGCTTGTGTTGTGCCTTGCATAATCTATATTGCTATATCCTTGATTGCTTGGCTTGATAGTGTGTGCACATTGCTTGGATTGCTTGTGTGTGTGCCCAACTTATACTCATCCCAACAAGAGCTTCACATAGCGCCTCAACCCATTTCAAGGGAATCAGGGGAGTTAGTCCAGAGCCTCAAAAGAGGAATTCGGCTACACTTGTTGTATTGTATCAGTTTGTGCATAATTTGCATTAGCTTCCGCATTTAGCGCACTTAGTTTTGCATTAAGTTTTGGATTAGCACTAACACCTATTCACCCCCCTCTAGGTGTTTTTCAATTGGTATCAGAGCTAGTGCTCCTGATACTTAGGCTTAAATCCTAGGAGTGAGATCCATTTGCTTGCTAATCTATTTTTTGCATTTGCTTGTTTGCACACATTTAGTTTATCATGGCCTTCATGACCCCACCTATGTATGACCCTCCAACATTCATGTTTGGAAAATTAGGATGACCGTTTTATTTACAAACCCTAGGTCATAAAGTTTACCTTGCCATTACCAAGGAATCCTTCCTTAGTGATAGCAATCATATAGGGGCCAATGCACAAGCCCTAGAGGCCATTAGAAGCACATTACCTAAAGATTATCTTATGTGTGTTTCTAACATTGATTCCGCCTTTGCAGTGTGGAACAATTGACAACAACAACCACCACCTCGGAGCTTCAAGTGCAAATTCAAGAAGAGGAATCTAGTGGAGAATCCGATTCACAATGCTTCATGGTCCAAGGGAATGACTCCCTTGAGGTACATTCGGAACCCCACTTAGATAGTGATGATTGCTCTAGTTCTTCATGTGATAATTTTAATGCCCATGCTTTAAATGAAGAACTTTCTATTGTTTGTGAAAAATTAATTGAAAATTATAAGATTTTGAAAAAGAAAAGTCTAGAAATTGAAAAAGAAAATAAGAGTTTACATTCTAGACTTGATGTTGTTTTGCAAGAGAAAGAGGAGATTGCTAATGAGAGGGATTCATTAAAATCTCAACTTGATCTTGCACTTAAAGAAAATAACTTTTGAAGTCTAAAATGATTGTCATGCTATTTTGAAGAAAATGAAAATTTGTCTTCAAAAGTTGATTTTGTTTTAAAAGAAAATGATTCTTTGAAAATTAAATTGCTTCAATTTCTAAAGATTTAGAAATGTGTTTAAAGAAAAATGTTGTTTTACGAAATAAAATTGATGCACATGTTTGCCATGCTAGTGTAGCTTCATCTAGTCTACCTAATGCATGTACCACTTCTTCTATGATTAAAAATGATATAAATATGTTGAGGAGAAAATGGATTGTTTGGGCTCCACTATGAGCCAATGTGCTAAGAACCATACACGGTTGGAAACCTTGGTTCGTAAGAAACAAGTTCCAACTTTTATGCATGCACACCCTCCACGGCATACACATGCTCCACACGGACACCAACAAAACATGTATGCTCATGTGTACACAGGTACACATTTGTGGCCGAAAAGGCCATCTTGCTAAATTTTGTTATGATAGATTAAATGTTTCAAATTTAGCAAAGAAATTTGTTTGGGTTAGGGAAGGGACTAACCCCCATGGACCCAACAAGATGTGGCTACCAAAGACCACCCCTCCTATTATTTTTGATGTAGGTGTGGGCTCTCACATGACGTGAGAGTGATGACACCTTGGAGTGGATGCGTTCCGGACTTAAAGAGATCAATTGGATGCATCACTTTCAAGGGAAAGTTTGGTGGAGAGGACCACCTTTGTTTTGGAGAAATAGAGCGGTGCCCTCATTGGTTTTGGTATCGAATCTCTAACTCCTTATGTTTACATGCTTCCATGTTTATCTTTTATAGCATGATTTTGATGTTTAGTGATTATCATGAACTGCCATGTTAATTAGATTAGTGCCATACTTATTAGTTGGTTGAAACATCCATGTTTTATATGGACTTATATTTTTGTGTTTTCACCTTGGTTAAACTAATTTGTATGACCTAGATCTAATGCACATGCATGTACATATTGATCATATATGATTTGTATTTTATGTCTTTGATGTTTTATAGCATGTTTCATTGTCTATGAATTAGTATGTAAATGCCATGATTATTAGATCCTTGACATATATATATATAGTATTTGAGACACACATGCTTGTATGAACCCATTCTTAGTGTTCTCACTTTTGTTTAAGCTATAATGTACATCATGAATCTAATACATGTGAATTTACATAGTAATCATGTTTTAGTTTCTATCATGATGATTTCTATATTGTGTTTTGATGCTTCTTGTTAAGATTACTTGTTTAGATGTTAGTTTTCATTAAGACTAGGATTTATACTTGTACATATAGTGGGCCACAAAAAAATCTATATATGTTTGAGTTGAATGCTTATTTGAACCTATTAAATGTGCTAGTATAGTCTAGTTTTGATGATTCATACATTTCAAACTTGTATTCCATTTTTGGATTTTTTTTATGAGTTTTCACTTCATGTATATGTTTGTATTGCCAAACTTTAAGATATACATGTATACCCCTTGAGTCATTTGCCTTTCATGCAAATCTATATTTGGACTCAATTGTGTTTAGGGATATGTATGTATACTTATTATGTTGACAATTCATACATATACCTTGAAATGAATTCGTTTTGATGAAGATTAGTTTTTCTTGATTTTGTGTTTAATTGTTTAACTTCATGTATATGTCTATCTTGTCCAAACTATTAGATATACATGTTTATCCTTTTGAGCCACGTGCCTTCATGCATATATAAATAGTGGACTCGTTGTGTTTTGGATATGTATGTATATTTTAATTTGTACTTGACATACATATGCCATGAAGATTAAATAAGTTTTGATGATTTTCGTGTTTTCAATGTTTAAGGAATAATTGAGCTTAATTGAATATTTTCATGATTATGATATTCACACTTTATTTGTACACTCACTTTTATTGCTTGCTCATGTTTTGTTTTCATGAGTCAAAATTGTGCTTAATTAGATTAGAGTGTTGATTTTATGTGGATTTCTTATTTCATGAAAAACTATTTTGTTTTATTCCTTACTTGAAGGATTTCGTACTAGTTTTAAAGTTTTTCCTATAACTAGTTCGTATTCTTCAATTTGGTAGTGATTTTCAAACAAAACTACATTTTCAAATCTATTTTTGAAAACCTACCATCAATGGGCGGATGGATGGGAGATCATGGTCTTGTATGCTTTAAAATGAAAATCATTTAAAACTTGAACCTTGATTGGGAGGTGTTGTAATATGATGTATACACTTGAACTTATTGCTATGTCAATTGGTATCATTGAACTCTTTCAATTGGTATCATTTTGATATTTTTGTATACTCATATGTTTATTGTGTATGTATATTTTCAATTGGTATCATCTATTGGTGATTGGTACTCATTCTATTTCATACACTTTTATTTGTGCTTAAGATATACATTATTTTTTTTTCACAAAATCTTGTTATGCTAGTGCTTGAGTTTCAATTTTGTTTCAATTGATTACTTTAAATTGGTATCAAGCTCATGCATCTTTTTGATTAGTATTTCATAAAGGGGGAGAAAATTTAATTTTGTCTTTCAATTGGTGATTCTTCAATTGGTATTTGTTTCCCACTCCCTTACTTTATGATTGAAAATTTCATATTGGTATCATATGTTTGATATGAAAATATTTACAATTGGTATCAAAATTTTATTTAGACATTCAAAATTTATTTTTTTTATATCAAGATGGTTCATGTGTTTTTTACTTAAAATTGGTATCAAAAATTTTTTTCAAAAAATACAAAAGTTTTGATTTGTATTGATTATATGCATATAGATTCATGATGAGTGTATCTTATATTGAAGAGCTTAACATCTCTTCTTTATGTGGTACACGTGTGTAGGGGGAGCTTCACATCTCCTCTATGCATTATATAATGTGTGTTATGTGAATTAGGGCTTAACATCCCTCTTTCATGTAATGCATATGTGTAGGGAAGCTAACTTAGCGTCTTCCTCTTCATGAATGTATATAGCATATAACATCTATTGATCTTTGTTTATTTTCAATTGATATCAAGTTGCTTCATTGACATATTTATCTATTGATATCATGTTGTTTATAGTCACCCCTCTCTTGATCTTTTTGATTGACAAAAAGGGGAGAAAAATTTGTTTGATTTGATTTTACTTTGTTTACCCCTTTGTTGATGATTGACAAAAAGGGGAGAATTATTTGAGAGTTTACATGTTTTTATATATGCATACTTATGTTTTTGCATATATTAAGTTTTATTGGTAAGTATTAAGTTTTTATTGGTATCTAGAGCATCTAGTGTTTATATTGTTAATGCTTTATTAATTTAATTGGTAACTAGAACTTCTAGAACATGTGTTTGTGTTTTATGCATATTGATGCATACATGTTTATGTACATTCATTGCATATATTTTATTTACCTGTCTATGCATGAGTTAAGGGGGAGCTTCTTTGAAGCCTAACTTTAATCCATGCATATATAACTCCATGAGTTTTGTCATCATCAAAAAGGGGGAGATTGTTGGCCCAAAGGCCTTCCACTCTAGTTTTGATGATGATTAACTCATGTAGTTATGTTTACTAATAATCTTGTGTTGTTTAAGTTTCAGATCATTAATCGAGATATTAGTTGGTGATTAGCTTCAATAAGGTGTTTAGAAGCTTTTCATGATGATTCCAGGGCCAAAGCGTCAAGATCACACATTGCCTACCCATGGATGGAGTTTTGGAGCAAGTCTACTTGAAGATGAAGATCGTCAAGAAGACTTAGGTATTCATAGTTTAGATAGTATGTTTTAGATCCATTTGTAAAGTTTAGTATAGTTGATATGCTCAAGTGCACAACACACACGTTTCATGATTTGGATTTTGGTTTTCATGGATAGTAGATCAAAACAAGTTTACTTTATTTCTATGTAATTAGATATGTTCTAGATATACATACATGCTTACATGACTTATACAAACTTAGTTTGACATACCTATTCATGTAGTTTTATGTTTTGGTATAAAAACATATTTTTGAAATTAAAGACAAAAACTATGATATTTTGTTGAATGTATATTAGACCTATGTCCATATGCATCATGCTTAATAATGTTCAAATATCATGTTTTTGTATTTCTATAAGTTTTAGGAAAATCAGATTTCCTATTGAAAAATCAAGTTTGATAAAAATACAAGTTTTGTTTTTGATAAAATTGGCAAGACACAAAAATGATTGATATGTTGATATATTGTCTTGAAGTGTTTATCACTTGTTTGAGTTTCAATATAAAATGATAAAACAATTTTTATGGTATTTTTAAAAAGAGATAAAAGATTTTTTAGAAAATATTTTTCCCAAATTTTCTGTCTTTTTTTGTGCTGACAGGCTGGTCGGTCGACCCGGACGGTCGACCGCACCAAGAGCCGGTCGACCCTTAGGGTCGACCGACGTGCACAGATGTGCACGTCTGGGCAGACACAAAATGGTCGACCGGGCCGGTCGACCGAGTCGAGAGCTCTGCTCTCTGTTTTTCTGGGTCGACCGGGCCGGTCGACCGTAGTTGCCCAACGGTCATATTTCTGACCGTTGGCGGTCGACCGGGCCGGTCGACCGCTGCCTGTCAGAGCTGCCAGCTCAGCTCTAACGGCTAGTTTTTCTGTTGGGGCTATAAAAACCCCATCTCTTTGGGGATTTTTGCCAAGTTTTTAAAGAGAAAAAATTCTGGTTTTCTGAAGTGTTTAAAACAAGTTTTTAAAAAGTGTTTGGGGCTTTAATCTTTCAATCTTTATTGTTTTAGGTTTTTGAAAAAATCAAAGAAAAGAATATTTTGGGAGATTTGTCTTGGTTTTCATTCTATATCTTTTGCAAGAATTTTCCCGAGTGTTTTTTTTTCTTTGTTGCTTGTTTTCCAAACACCTACTAGTTTTTCACACTTGAGCTATCATACTATCCTAATCTATTTAGGATCTTGTTTTTTGTGGAAAAGAAAAGAGAAAAGAAAAGAGAGAGTTTTTGAGGTTGTTGTTGTAACCTCTAATTGTACACCCTTATTCTTGTTGTATCCCTCTTCGGTAGAGGTGATCGGGTGTTTGGTTTGTATCCCTCAAGTGTGAGGCGATTGAGATTGGTTGTGAGCCTCTTCGGTAGAGGTATTGGTTGTTGTTGTTGTTGTATTTGGCTACGGGCCTACCCCTCGGTTGTGAGGTGGTTGTTTGAGAGAGGAGTTAGGTATTACATTGTTGTAAAAATCCTCTTCGTAGAGGTTCCCTCGGTGGGAGATAGTGGATTGGAAATCCTACACGGTGGTGTAGGCGGGGATGTAGAGCAAGGTGCTCGAACCTCGAAACATATCTTGGTATTTGCGTTTTGATCCATTGTCTCTCTATCTCTCTCTCTTATATTTGTGCAAAGCATCATTCTTATCATCATACCATATTTGCTTGTGTTGAGCATAACTCATATTGCCATAACTATTTGCTTGTGTTGCCTTGCATATATTCATATTGCTATATCCTTGGTTGCTTGGCTTGATTGTGTGTGCACATTGCTTGGATTGCTTGTGTGTGTGCCTAACTTATACTCATCCAACAAGAGCTTCACTAGCGCCTCAACCCATTTCAAGGGGAATCAAGAGGAGTTAGTCCAGAGCCTCGCAAGGGGAATTCGGCTACACTTGTTGTATTGTATTAGTTTGTGCAACATTTGCATTAGCTTCCGCATTTAGCGCACTTAGTTTTGCATTAAGTTTTAGATTAGCACTAACACCTATTCACCCCCCCCCTCTAGGTGTTTTTCAGAAAAGTCATTAGTCGACTTGTTTACTGTTTGGTCGACTAATTCAGAAACAGTGAGTTGGGTCAGATTCTGGACACTTGACTAGTCGACTTGGGTTGGATCAAGTCGACTACACATGGGATTAGTCGACTTGACTTAGGTATGAGTCGACTAATGGACCAAAGAAGTGTGTGTTTGTGTCAAGGCTTTTACATGCTATTCCACATATACAACCCACACTCTATCAACTCTTCTTGGCACATCTTGATCATGTCGGACTCTTGATTCGTCATGTGTTAGAGCTCCAAATGAATTTGATCTTCACGAACGTCTTCATCGAAATAGGTTCCAACATTCTCCCCTTTTTGATGACGACGCTTTGTATGCACAAGTCCTCCCCCTGCAGAAAATATGTTATCTTTTCCTCCCCCTGCAGAAATGGCTTATAACAGATAGAGAAATATTTTGTTCTCCCCCTGCAACAAATATATTAGTACATATATACATAGTTGATCTTTATCAAATTTTATATGGTACCTGCAAGATAAACGTTAGTTGGTACCAAATATAAAAGATCATATCTAACCTTTAGGACTCCAAATCCATTTAGAATTTGGTTTCCACCTGTTAGTATATACATAATTGCAAGAATCACATATATCATGCATGTATGAAGCAATATATGTATTTTTATCATAAACATTTAAGTTCTTTGGAATCTATATAAACTTACTTTTCTTAGTCTTACTTTTTACAAAATAACTATATGGATGATTATAACATGAAGATTTTGCAATAAAACCAATACCATGTTATTATGTGATAAATTCTAAAAAGATAATAGATCATTTAATTTTTCTTTTCCTTTATTAAACTTAGTCACATTTTGCATAAGATCTTCATATTTCTTTTTGAAAACTAACATGTCTTTATCTAATATAGAAATTCTATCATTCAAAGACTTAGTTTCCATTTTCAAGAAAATGTTTTCTTTTATAAACTTCTCATTTTCAGTTTTCAAGAATGATATGACATTTTCAGTTTCATCTTGTTGAGAATTTATAGAAGAACATTGTAATGCATAAACAGAATTTTCCTGTAAAAGTTTCTCATTTTCTTTTAACAAAATTTTTTTTCAGTTTTTCATTTTTCAGATTCATAAATAACTCATTAAATGCATCAGAGAGTTCAGAAAACGATACCTCTTCATCTTCTATGGCCATGTAACATAAGTTAACATGTTCAGTGGATTCTTCTTCATCAGAAGATGAGAAATCACTATATTCTGAAGATGCTTCGTAGTTCTTCTTCTTTCTGAACTTCTTACTCTTGTACTTATCTTTCTTCTTGAGGAAAGGGCAATCCATCTTCATATGTCCTGGTTTATCAAATTAAACACTTGAATTTATCTTGCTTAAGAAATTTCCTGAACTTCTTTGAGAGCATTGCCATCTCCTCTTCGTCATCATTGTCCGTGTCAGAAGATGCATGGAAGGCGAGTTCTTTCTTCTTTGAACGGGGTTGTCGTTCGTCCTTCTTCCTTTCTTCTAACTGCACTTCATATGCCATTAGATTACCGATTAGGTTTCTAATGTCATAGTTGAGAGATCATTCGCCTCTTCAATGGCGGTTGTCTTCTTCTCCCATTCTGGTGTGAGTGCACGAAGGATCTTTCGAACTCTTTCGACTTGAGTGTAGTCCTTTCCAAGTGATGCAAGTATTGGTGATGTCGGTGAATCTTGTAACCATTTCGGATATGGTTTCATTCTCCTCCATTTTAAATAACTACCTCAAACCTGTGGACAAGAACAGATATTTAGATTCCTTAACTTACTAGTGCCTTCGTCTGTTACCTGAAGAGTATGCCAAATTTGATGTGCAGAAGTTGCTGTTGACACTCGGTTGAACTCTTCTTTGTAAGGGCACAGAATAGAGCATTCATTGCTTTAGCGTCAAGGTTCGCGTTCTTCTTTTGATCTTCACTCCAAGTGTTGTAGTTGTTTGTAGGCTTGGTGTACGTTTCTTCTACGATGTTCCAAAGGTCGTAGTTGAGTGACTGCAAGTAGATCTTCATTCTACACTTCCAATAGTTGTAGTTGGTTCCGTCAAATAGCGGTGGGCGCTGTGTAGAATGTCCTTCTTTGAATTGGGATGATGAGAACTCCGTTGCCATCCTTGTTGTTGACGAGGTATGTAGGGCTCTGATACCAATGTAGGATCAGAGCGTGTATGCCGGTTGTTGCCTTGAACTTGGTTCTGATGTTGGTGCCTGCTCTGATACCAAATGTAGGATCGTTTAGATAAGAACTAATTGCGGAATTATCTCTTGTAGGCAACTATAGATCTGAAATAACTCAAGTCAACACAAATCTAAAACTAAAAGGATTAGCGTTAAGTAAATAAACAAAAAAAATAACTTGCATAAAGGAAAACAAATCTCAGAAATTGACAAACGCAAACAAAGAGATTTATCCTGGTTCGGTCCTTGTGACCTACATCCAGTCCCCAAGCCACCCGCTTGAGATTTTCCTTTAACCTTGATCTTGCCACCCAAATCAATACAACATGTACACCACTTGTCGAATCCCCTTCGCCAAATGTGTACACCTTCTCTTCCACCAAGAGAACACCTTTTACCTTTGTACAACTGCCTCTTCAACCAAGAAGCCTCCCGTGTACAATGGACACCTTGTACAACTGCCTCTTCAACCAAGAAGCCTCCCGTGTACAATGAACACTTTGAGAATTACAACTCTTTTCCTATAGCCTTGATACTGAATGTGTATGTGGACAAGGTACAGTATAGGAAACAAAACTTCAGAAGACTTCACAATAGGAATTGGCTTTTGGTGAAGACTGAAGTTAGGAAACAGTTTTCAGATTTTCAGATTTTGACTTTTGGAAAACTGATGGAAAATCTTGGTGATTGGCCTTTGGTATAACTTCCCTATTTATAGCTGAAGACTAGGGTTAGTTAGGGAGTTATAAGAGCAATTCAAATGATAGAGACGTTTGAATTCATTGCCCAAAAGACCAGATAAAGAAAACTGTCCAACAGTCAAAACTCCTATAGTCGACTTGGGTTCTGAGTTGTCGACTAGAGTAGGCAAAATTTCCACTATTAGTCGACTAGGTTTAGCTAGTAGTCGACTAGGGAAATGTCTGTTGACTTACAGGTTTCTGGATAACTACTTCAAGTCGACTGCAACTAACTTTAAGTCGACTTGGGCCAAGTATTAGTCGACTAGGGACTTTGGATTAGTCGACTAGAAAAGTCATTAGTCGACTTGGTTTACTGTTTGGTCGACTAATTCAGAAACAGAGAGTTGGGTCAGATTCTGGACACTTGACTAGTCGACTTGGGTTTGGATCAAGTCGACTACACATGGGATTAGTCGACTTGACTTAGGTATGAGTCGACTAATGGACCAAAGAAGTGTGTGTTTGTGTCAAGGCTTTTACATGCTATTCCACATATACAACCCACACTCTATCAACTCTTCTTGGTACATCTTGATCATGTCGGACTCTTGATTCGTCATGTGTTAGAGCTCCAAATGAATTTGATCTTCACGAACGTCTTCATCGAAATAGGTTCCAACAATCTCTAGGTCCCCAAACCATGGTGGTCCTCCCACCAAACATCCATGAAGGTGATGCATTCAATGTAGTATCCACAAGCTTAAACGCATCCACCATTAAGGCACCAACCCTCACGTCAAGTGAGAGCCCACACCTACATCAAATACCATAGGTGGATTTGGTACCCACACTTTCTTGGGTTCATGGGGGTTAGCACTTTTCCTAACCCAAACAAATTTATTTGCAAAATTTGAAATATTTATTCTATCATAACAAAACTTTGCATGGTGGCCCGTACGTCCACAATGTATACAAGTGTACACATGAGCATACATGGTGTCATGTGTGTAAGCATAATGAGCATGTGTATGCCGTGTTTTGTGTGCATGAATAAGTGGAGTATGTTTCTATAGAAACATAGATTCTAATTGTGTGTGGTTCATGGAACATTGGCTCAAAGTGGAGCCCAAACAATCAACCCTCTTCTTCAAAATATAAATATCATTTTCAATAATTGAAGAAGATGTGGAGCAAGCAACATGTTTATCAACCAAAGAGAAGGCAATAGAAACATGACAAATATGAGCATCAAAATCATTTTTCAAAGAAGTGTTTTCCTTTGAAACAAATTCCAATTCTTTTGAGATCAAAGCAATTTTATTTTTTAAAGAATTGATCTCTTTTAAAACAAATCGAGTTTTTGAAGATAAAACCTCATTATTCTTCAAAACATCATCCAATCATTTTTTTTCTTTAAAATTTTGTTTTCTTTTAGAACAAGGTCGAGTTGGGTTTTCAAGGAATCCCTTTCACTAGAAATCTCAACCTTCTCTTGCAAAACCATGTTGAGTTTAGAAAAACAATTTTTATTTTCTTCTTTTAAATCAACACTCTTACTTTAAAAGCTTTGTACTTTGAAAGCAAGTTTTCATAAAATAAAGAAAGCTCTTCATTTAATGCATGAACATCCATACTATCATGATCATCGATAGAAGAGCTAGCACTATCATCTAGATAAGTATCTGAATGTACCTTAAGGGAGTCAACCCCTTGGACTATATAGCAAGTTTCGTTGGACTCATCCACCAAGGGTTCCTTCTACACATAGTTTGTCGTCTGTAGCTCGGGAGATGTCAACGTGATCAATACTGCAAAAGCAGAATCACAATGAGAAATAAAAGAAAGATAATCTTTGCTAAGTGTGTGCTTAAATACCTCTAAGGCTTATGTATTAGCCTCAATGTACTTGTCATTATCAAGATAAGATTTGTTGGTAGTGGTAAGGTAAACATGCAATCCTAGGACTTTAAGATATGCACCCATCTTAAACTTTCACATATCGATGTTAGAAACATCATACATGGAGGGGCAAAAAAAATCATGAGTGTATAAACTATATGTGTGCAAAATAATACTAGATTAGCTATCTAAGAATCTCACTCCTAGGTGTTAAACCGAATATCAGGAGCATAGGCTCTGATACCAATTGAAATACACCTAGGGTTGAATAGGTGTACTAGCTAATCAAAAAATAAATGATGCGAAATTTTAAAACTCAATTGGAACACACTATGTGCAACCAAGAGTGAACCCGAATTCCCCATGAAGGGCTCTAGAACTACTCCTCGAGATTCCTCTAAATTAAGAGTTGAGGTTCTATTTGAAGCTCTCCTGGTTCAACACAAGTGTAGGCACACAGAAACTATATCTAGCATATGATATGTCCAATATAAAGCAATACAAGATATAAGAGAGATAGAGTTGAAAGATAGTGGATCAAACGCAAATAACAAGATATGTTTCGAGGTTCGAGCCACTACTCTATTTCCTCCTCCTTCACACAGAGGATTTCCACTATGTCCACACATGACCTTCCACAAAGGACTTCCATAAAAGTTAAAACTTTTTGGCTCAAAGACTACTTTTAAACTAGCTATAAACCACTGAAGAAAATCGGAAGAATAGTTCTCAAAAATCTTGGTGAAAATAGCTTGAGAGAACCGCTATTTATAGGCTCTTAGAATTATAGCCGTTGGGGTCCAGTAAAGGTCATTTTTGACCTTCCGGTTGACTGGCCGGTCAACCAGCCAATGGTCATATTTCTGACATTGAGCCACCGGTCGACCGCCCGATTGACCTTTCCAGGCAAAATTGTCTTCCGATCAACCGCCGCGGTCGACCGAGCCTAAAGACACAGCCTTGTCGGTCGACCGGCGCTATCCGAAAGTTAGGTAGTTACAGTCGGTCCTTATAGGCAGGCCTCGTGCACATTCTTGTTCACATCGGTCGACTAATCGGTCGACCGAGCGCTAGTTCAGTCGACCGGCTGGTCGACCGCTAGCAGGCTCAAGCAAGGGATAAAGGATTTAAAACATGGTCTTTTTAACTCCTATAAAATCCCATAAAATCTCATAAATTCCACAAAATAAGTTCTTATAAATATTTGAAGAACAAATTTATGTGATCAAAAATCAACACATATTACAAACTATTTGAACTATTTTTGTGATGACAAAAAATTAAGCTTTAACACAAAATTGATATTTTCCAAAAACCAAACTTTGAAATGGAAATCCAATTTTTCTCAAACTTGTATAAATACAAAAACAAGATATTTAAACTCTTTTGAAGCATAGTCTACAGATAGAATCCAATACACATATAAAAGATATATCTATGTTTTTGACAATAAATCCAAAATAAGTTTTGTTAATTTTAAAACTCTAAACACATGAAATAGAACCAAAAATAAGTTTTAAAATTTATGAAGCATAGATGTATATAGATGAAATTCAATATACATTAAACCATGTAAACTAGTTTTTATTCTATCTATTCATGAAAACTATATATATTTTATTTGAAATCCAAAACCGGTTAAATCGAAAACCAAACGTATTGAACTTGTGTGTGTGGTGTGTGAACATGAGTATATCAACGCTAGTCTATCTTACACAAGATCTAAACACAAACTAAAACTAAATAAATCAAAGTCTACTTGTAGAACTCCTTCTTTAAGCCGACTCGATCCAAACACGATCCAAAGAGCTTAACTCAATTCGAGTTCTAGATGTGACCTTGACGAGCGAGCTATTGAATCTACATGAGTTAGCTCCAAAACTCCTTTGTTGAAGCTAAACACCTACTAATATCTTGATCAATAACTGAAACTATATAAACACAAGTTCATTAGTAAAATCCTTCATAAGTTAGCCATCATTAAACTAAGGTGAAAGATCTCTGGGCTAACTGCGTACACAATGCCTTCTTTGAAGTACAACCTAAGCAAAAAGGTCAAAAGCCAATTCTATTCGGACGGATAGAAACAGAGCCTGTAGCTTGTGAAAGCTCAGGGGGGTGATTTTGAGTCTCCACAATTCTTTAATTATGGACAAAGTCACGTCACATGATGGAAAGAATAGGGTATAATTTTACCCAAGAATCAGGCCTTAATTTCGGCAAAGGAAAAACGAGCACTACTTAGCTCATTTGTACCGAAAGGCAAAGATCTCGATTACTACAACAAGAACCAAAAGGGACTCGGTTATGTATCTATGCCAGTCTCGTCAGATCCCAAATTTGAAAAACAGGTCTATCATGACAGTTCATCAGCAACATCATCGTTTGGCTTAGATGTCAGCGTCGGCGATATCTTCGAAAGTCTCTCAATGAACATGGTATCAATTAGTCATTTGGAGAATGACAGAGAAGATACTTTTGAACCTATAGAATTAATCCAATTAGACTCTGATCCATGGATTAAACACTTAAATATTCTTTGGAATATGCATTTTGATCAACGCAAATCACCCACTGAAGATAAAGTGACTTATGTAAATCTTGGAGATGAAGCTAACCCCGAGCCCATCTTCATAAGTGAGAGCTTATCACCTTGTGAGAAAAAAGACCTAATATAGCTCATACAGGAGTATATAGATGTCTTCGCTTAAAATTATGGGGACATGCCCGGGCTTGATCCCCAGATTGCTATGCATCGTCTCAACATCAACCCGGATGCCAAACCAATCAAATAGCAGCAATGATGGCTCCGTCCTGAGATCATGGAAGCAATCGAATAAGAGGTCAAAAAGCTCATGGATTCTGGTTTTGTTAAGGAAGAGCATGGATTGGATGGCCAATATCGTTCTCATTCCTAAAAAGAATGAAAAGATCTGGATTTGCATCGAATACCGTGATCTAAATGCCACTTGTTCTAAACATGAATTCCCTCTCCCGACACGGATGTCATGATCGACAATACGTGCGATTTTGAGAGAATATCTTTCATGGATGGCTTCTCATGGTACAACCAAATAAAGATGTACCCTGAAGTTGAAAAGCACACATATTTCAGGCGCCTTTGGGAATATACTACTACACAGTAATGCTCTTTGGCTTGAAGAACGCTGGTGCGACATATCAACGCGCCATGAATGTGATCTTCCATGAGCATGTATTCAAGACCGTAGAATGCTATGTCGATGATATCATCGTTAAAAATCGCAACAAAGGCGATCACCTCACAGACTTGAAAAGAGTGTTCGACATCATGCGGGCTCACTAGTTGATGATGAACCTGACCAAGTCCTTCCTGGGGGCAGCCAGTGGCAAATTCTTTAGATTTGTTGTTATATCCAAAGAAATTCAGCTAGACCCAGAGAAGATCCGTGCTGTCCTAGAGATGCAACCTCCAAGAAATCTCAAGGAATTTAGAGGTTTACAGGGATGACTAGCGTACATCCGGAGATTCATATCAAATCTCTTAGGGCGTTGTCAACTTAAGTTAATGAAGAAGGGAGTCTCATTCATTTGGGACAATGCTTGCCAAGAAGCATTCGAGGAGATCAAAGAGTATCTTACACTCCCGCCCGTTCTGGTAGCTCGAGTATCAGGAAAATCTTTCCTGCTATATATTCGAGCGATAGATAATTGATCGGAGCAGCAAACCAGCACTTGAAAATGTGTGTATTATGAAATCAATGTAAAAACTTATGTGTGCTAATGTTCCCTCGATACTTCCGTTATAGCATTGGCTCAACGGGTCGAATCCAAAGAGACGGGAGGCGATAGAAGCATTAACAGTTTTTATTCACGTTAGTTTTTTTACAATTCTTCTTTGTTAAAGAATGAGCAAGAGCAAAAGAAAAGAAAAAAATTCAGAAGTGATAGGTGGAGAAGGTGATGAAATGGCGATGTGAAATAAGAGAAATGGTTTTGAAAACAAAATGAAGATGAAACAAAGATGAACTAAGAAGTTTGTGAAAACAATGATGAAAATGATAAAAAGGTTTGAATTTAATTTTTCAAATAATATAAAAGAAAACTCATGGCTGCTAACCATAATTGCTCCACTAACCATACTAACCTCTTAGTGATAGTTGCCTCACATGGTCCTGGCCATCACTAGTCCTTGGCTTCAAGAGACGATACAGAGCATGGCTCATAAGATTGTTCTACATTCAAACAGCACATCCATACCACACAACAAGTTGCAAGCTACTATTAAATCATCAAAACCAGTTAGATGTGAGCATGAAATAAAGAAGACATTGCAAGTTAGCAAGTTAGTGGGTTAGATATTAAAAATTATAGCATATTAGAATCCATCATCATGAGCCATCAATGGCTCTTGCAAGAGCAAGGCTTTTGATTTAGAGTCTTCTTCTTCATTTGCACACCATGGACCTAGGATCAAGCAAGCAAAGCTTTATTAGCAGAATTTTAGATCAAATAAATATGCGAATATGATAAAATTATGCAAAATTAGAGACTAATCACACCCCCACACTTATCTTTCTACACTCTCGAGCAAAACAAAAATAAGAAATTATTACACTACTTTCACAGGTGATGCGATTGCACTGAGTATGGGCAACAAGCCTTTAAACCTCTAGGTTTTTCCTAGAGGAGGAGTGTTGTCTCCTAAGGGTTTTTAGCGGATTGCACCCACAAAATCCATTAAGTGAAATAATTTAGTTGTTAGCAAACCTCTTTCAAGAAAAAGAACTTTCAATCATCTAAGTAAAAATGACCGAATGATGTAAGAATTAGGTTCAACCCTCATAAGTCCTCTATACTTTAGCCTTCATAAAAGAAGAAATTATTATTTTTTCTTTAAATTTAGAAAGAATCTTGTACTTGTAACTCATTCTGTTATTTTGCTTTAGATAGATATGCATAATGTGTAAGTGTGATATGCTTAGGATTTTTCAACTCAACTTTAAATATCATTTAATTTTATTAATATTTATCTATTATTCTTAGTTTCATTAGGCTTTCTACTTTACTCATATAACATATATCAAATCGATGATTCCCAAACCAGATGGTTTTAGGGCACCAGGTGGAAAAACACCCCTCAAGTCAAATATGCAAGCAGAGTAGGCCACGAAATCAAGATTTACTTATATATTATATATATTTATTGTTTTTTTTTAGGCGTGACTAATCAAGCTTCTTGAGGCACAATTATCTAAAAATTTTTTTCTAGAGTTCTGTCTCTAAATCCCAAGCATGTGTGTGTGGTTTATGCATATTCTACTAAGGCGAAATAAAAGATATAAGTCATTTCCCTTATCCCTTTCAACTCTTAGTCAAACCAATATTTCATTTTTATTTAGGCTAAAATAAAGATTTCTTAATAAGGTTCCCTTAATTCCTACAACCTATTGGTATTTTTATAAAGAGTATGAAAAATTTTTTTCATTCTGGAGATTTATTTTATTTTTAGTAAAAAGAAAAGAAAAAGTGAAAGTGTTAGCACCCCCCCACATCTATCTAATGCATTGTCCTCAATGAATGTCTTGTAAATGCAAATGTAATAAATAGGGTGAAGAAATGATGTTACCGCCTTCGGCGAATCGCGCCGGCCAAGTGCGAATAGGCGAAAGAAATGTCAAAAATATAGAAGGGGTAAACATATAAACAAGAAGTAAAGATGTTTTTTTTTTTTAGTTGCAGTGTGATGGCTGTTGTTTGGTGTATGACGGGGCAAAAAGAGTCAGTACACTATCAGCCGGTGATGCAGGCTCAGTGGTCAAAAAGGGTTTCAGTTTTTGCCCATTCACTTTGAATTCTGTGTTGTTCGTAGGATCGATAATAATCACAGCACCGTAGGGGAAAATGGTGCGCACAATGAACGGTCTAGACCAACGAGTCTTCAGCTTCCCCGTGAAAATATGAAGCCTAGAGTTGTACAGCAGAACCTTGTCTCCAGGGGCAAAGTTTTCCGGTTTATGATCTGATCATGAAAAAGTTTAGTCGTGCTTTTGGTGATCCGAGCATTCTCATAGGCTTCATTCCGTATCTCCTCTAATTCTGAGATCTGCAGTTTCCTTAGCTCACCGGCCTTACTCAGATCAAAAATTGAGTTGCTTAATGGCCCAGAGGACACGATATTCTAACTCTACTAGAAAATGACAGGCTTTTTTGAATATGATTCTGTAAGGAGACATCCCCAAGATTGTCTTAAAAGCAGTGCAGTAAGCCCTCAATGCATCGTTGAGTTTGACAGACCAATCCTTTCGGTTTTGTCCGACAATCTTTTCCAAAATGAGCTTGATCTGTCGATTGGTGACTTCGACCTGCCCATTTGTCTGGGGATGATACGGAGTAGATAACTTGTGATTGATGGAATATTTCCACATCAGAGCTTCAAAAACTCTATTGCAAAAATGGATCCATTATAACTAATTATCGCTCTGGGGGTGCCAAATCGGGAGAAAATATTTTCTTTGAGAAATTTGACAACCACTTTGTTGTCATTGGTCTTTGTTGGCAAAGCTTCTACCCCATTTAGAGACGTAATCGACAGCAACCAAAATGAACTGGTTGTCGAAGGAATTAGGGAATGGTCCCATGAAGTCGATACCCCAAACATCAAAAATTTCAACTTCTAAGATCGGTTTCAGGGGCATCATGTCTCTTCTTGAAATTTTCCCAATCTTCTGACAATTTGCACATGTCTTGCAAAAGTGGAATGAGTCTTTGAACAAAGTGGGCCAGTAAAACCCACTTTGTAAAACTTTCTCTGCAGTCTTGCGGGGACCGAAGTGTCCTCCACATGCAAGTTCATGGCAAAAGTTTAGCACACTCCTCTGTTCTTCCTCTGGTATGCATCGTCGAATAATCTGGTCGGGACAATACTTAAAAAGATACAGCTCTTCCCAGAAGAAGTACCGTACTTGGGTAAAAAATGACACTGGTCTTACTTTGTCCAATTAGCAGGTATTTGTCCAGTGACCAAGTAATTTACACTGTCCGCATATCAGGGTTCCTTGAAAATGGCCAGGATGCGCTCGTCTGAGAAATCCTCGTTGATCGGAGCTTGTATGATAGGTGCGTTCTGAATTCGTGATAGATGATCAGCGACCACATTTTCTATACCTCGTTTATTCCAAAATTTCAGGTCAAATTCTTGAAGCAAAAGGATCCACCGAATCAGTTGGCTTTTGCTTCCTTCTAGGTCATGAGGTATTTTAGTGCCGAGTGATCCGTGAAAATCACCGTCTTCGAGCCTAACAAGTAGGGCCGAAACTTTTCTAACATAAAGACAACGGCCAAGAATTCCTTATCAATCGTTGTATAATTCTGTTGGGCGTCATTCAAGTCCTACTCAAGTAATAAATCACGGGCTGCCTGTCGCTGTCCTAGTCGATGCGCTAACAACGCCAATAGCAAAATTAGAGGCATCGCACATGATTTCAAACGGTTGTGCCCAATTAGGAGCAGAAATAATAGGCGCAGAAATAAGTTCTTACGTAAGCTTCCCCCTTGACTTGAAACATTCATCGTTAAAATCAAAGGGCACATCCTTTACGAGCAGGTTTGTTAAGGGACTAGCGATTTTGTTAAAATCCTTAATGAACCGTCGGTAGAACCCAGCATGCCCTAGAAAGGATCTAATATCCTTGATGCTTTTGGGTGGAGGGAGCTTAGCAATTACTTCTACTCTAGCCTTGTCCACTTCAATTCCTCTCCTAGAAATCTCATGGCTTAAGACAATCCCCTATCTCACCATGAAGTGACATTTCTCCTCCCAGTTCAGAGTTAGGTTCTTTTCCTTGCATCTTTGCAGAACCAACTCAAGATGATGAAGACATTATTCAATGAATCTCCGTAGATGGAGAAGTCATCCATAAAAATCTCAAGAAACGTTCCACCATGTCGGAGAACAAACTGAGCATGCACCGTTGGAATGTTGCGGGAGCATTGCACATTCCAAAGGGCATGCGTCGATAAGCGAAGGTTTCGAACGGGCAGGTGAACGTGGTCTTTTCCTAGTCTTCTGCAGCAATAGGGATTTGATTGTATCCTGAGTACCCATCTAGGAAGCAATAGTACTCGTGTCCAGTCATGGCGTTCAAGCATTTGTCGATGAAGGGTAGCGGGAAATGGTCTTTACGGGTGGCTGCATTCAACTTTCTATAGTCGATACAAACATGAACCTTGGTAGGCAGTCTTGTTTCTACCAACTCTTTTTTGCTCATTTTCAACCACCGTAAAGCCAGCTTTCTTCAGGACCGCATGAACAGGGCTAACCCATTGGCTATTAGAAATGGAATAATGATTCCATTATTTAATAGTTTCAAAATTTCCGCTTTTACTTCCTCTTGCATGAGTGTGGTTAAGCCTGTATTGTGGGTCCCTCCTGGGAGTCTTCTAAGATTGAAGACATTGACTTCCTTCGTCATGTCTCCAAAGGTCAATCGCATGGACCTGTTTCTACAGTTAATTATGGCATTGGTTGTAGCAAGGAATGGGCGCCCTAAGATGACCGGAGTTTGAGACCGCGGATTTGACACAGGTTGGGTGTCAACCACAATGAAGTTGTAACGCCCCGATCCCGCGGATACGGGGACGTCACTGCAACGTATATACGTAGGTCAGAACTACCCTCCCGTATATACGCTAAGCATCAGTACAAACAAGAATCAGAGAACGGAAGCAGTGTGCATTATACATTCCAACACATATATATACAATTACAGAGTTATCACCAGAGGTGATGAATATTACAATAATAATACATCACAGATATGCGCAAATGCGAGAGTACAAAGAATATACAATATATATGAACAGTATAAAAGGGAGCTCACATACATGTATACAAGGAAAGTACAAGTATGAATAGAAGAGGACACTCGCGAGTTTAAAAAGGAAAACTCGAGAGACTCACAGAGGGCCTGGAAGGATGAAGCTCTGGATGATCTGCGGGATCCACGCTACCGCTGCGCTACTCTGAGCGGCAAAGGGGAAATCCACACGCTCCTAGCACCATAACCTGAACGTGAGGTCCAGGGGAGTCAGACACTCCCCAGGCGAGTATGATACAATGCCAAGCGGCGAAGCAGGATGAGCACAAGTGTCAAGTACAAGAGACAGGAGGGTTAGAGCACAAAGGAAATATATATATATAAAGGGTATAACATAAGCATCATAAAACTCGAGCTACTCATAATACTCATAAGACATGAAATCCGATATAAAATCCGGGAAAAGCAAATACGGTAAGGCATCTCACAGATTCATAGCTAGTCATAGAGCCGGTCATTATGACACTTATTATTACTCGTCCTACCTATATATCTCGGTATGTGGCTCGGTGTACAGCCAACTCACATACATCCATATATAAGAAAGTCGAGGTTGTTATTGGAAACAGACGGTTGTATCAACGAACTATGTTTACAGTGGACCCCGTACATGCCCGGGATAACGGTCCATGATTGTTCCGTTGCATGGAAACGGAAGCCAGCCGCTAGGCCAAACAGTAGAGTCTTATTGTATGCTCTTGTCATGACATGAATAAGGGAGCCAGCTCTCCCCTCGGTCCCCTGGAGTACCACAGGTAAGACCGGAAAATATAGTGCACAACCTAATGCCACTGTAAACACGAACACATATCGATATCCGCATGTTTCCCCCGACCCAATACAAGTTGGTCCATTTTAAGATTTAATAGTTTAATTATCACTTTACGGGAAAAAACAGGAAATAGACATGATCAGGAATCAGGAGTACATAAGTACTATATTGTCAAGTCACTGCATGTAAAGCAGGAATACATGTCATGTCACTGATCATGAAACAGGATAACAAGTCAAGGTTCCCGTAAAGGTGATAATCACAAGTCAAATATATCATGCTGGATGTAAAGTGATGGCATGACGAGATGATGATAATTAACAAGTAACCAAGCATATAAAAGATAGATAATAATCAGGTGGCAAATAATGTCAAGAGATTGATAATAGTCTGGGTAAGTCAGGTCATACCAATAGGGTCTTGCCAAAGAGTAGCATATCAAGTGGTCAGGTGATAACACACTAAATGTCAGGTGATATACATGTGTTAAAAGGAAGCATATAACTGATAGGTCTAAAGTAATGACAAGTGGTAATATGAAGTAATGGCCCAAGGTCCAACAAGTCCAACGACCACGAAGGGTCGGCCACGCATAGCATAAAGCAATAAAAGATATAAAGCATGAAATACAATACATGAAGACTAGAGCAAGAATACTATCATAATCAATGGAATGAGAAGCAAGAGGGTAGCGAGTGAGAACACTCGCCTGAGTCACCAATATACCGAAATATCCGAACTCCACGGAAGCCTGGGATGTGCCACTAAACCTGATACAAATATGTAGAGAGAAGAGGAGAGAGAAAAAGAGAGAGAAGATGATGTTTGTCAAGTGACAAGCAAGTAATACCTATACATGAGATAAGTCTAGAGGGTAAGGTTCATATTCAAGAAAGGAATCAACTAAGACAGATATCCAAAGTTAGTCGACTAGGGTGGAATAGTAGTCGACTAATAGAGGGATTAGTCGACTAGGAAGATGGGTAGTCGACTAATATTGTGATCCAGAGAGTTGGATTTGGTTTCAGGGAATAGTTAGTCGACTGGGTAAAATAGGTAGTCGACTAACAGACACTCTAAGTCGACTAATAGTATGGTCAAGTCGACTAGAGCTGAGATACAGAAAGTTGGGTTTTTGATTCAGGAGTCGACTAGGGAGATGGGTTAGTCGACTAGGGGGTTCAAGTCGACTAGGGTTTGTGATAAGTCGACTGGGGCCGAGAGTTAAGGTTTCTGGTTTCAAGTAAGGTTAGTCGACTAGGGTCAAGAGTGTAGTCGACTAAGGGTCTCTAGTCGACTAGGAAAATAGGTAAGTCGACTAATAGTTAGATTCCTAGAGTTGTGTTTCTCAGGACAGAACGGATTAGTCGACTAATGGCTAGGTCAAGTCGACTAATCATGGGGAAACAACAAACAGAACAGATTCCCTAGGGTTTTGGTTTGATGACTAAATAATCATGAATTGAAGACATAATTGCACATGATATGGAAACATGAATATACAAAGAATTAGACAAGTGTTGGTGAATAGGAATACTCACATAGATCGGTGATTGGAAGTTCTACGTGTTCGGAAGGATCGAGGTTGACAATATCGCCAAATGGATCCACGGCGACACGATCGACGAAGGAACTACGGTCCAAATCCAAAGGAGGTTGTTGTGGTGGTTGTGGTGAAGAGAGAGAGGGAGCAGGAGAGAGAAAGTGAAGAGAGAGAAAGAGAGAGAAATCTAGAGAGAGAAAGTGGATTCCTAGAGAGAGAAAGTGAAGAGAGAGAAAGGGATTCCTAGAGAGAGAAAGAGATTATGAGAGAGAGAGAGCTAGAGTGAGAAAGAGAGGAGAGAGAAACAGTGAGAGAGAGAGTCAAAGAGAGAGAGATTTCCAGGAGAGAGAGAGAGAGAGAAGGGAGAAACAGAGAAGGGAGAGAGAGAGAACAGGGGGCTGTTGCCCCCCCTGCCCCCGCACACAGCGCCCCCCCCCTTGGGGGCGCTCGGCCCTGCCGCCGGCCTGGCGGCGCCGGGCGGCGCCGGCCGCCGGCAGAAGAGGAGAGGGGGCGGTTGCCCCCTCAACAGCACACAGGAGGGGGCTTTGCCCCCTCCAGCAAAGAGAAAAGAGAGAGGGGCCTGCCCCCCTCTCAGCCCGAGCACAGGGGGTCCCCCTTGGGCCCCCTGGTCGGCAGCGGCCGCCGGCAGGCCGCCGGCGGTGCCCAAGGACGGGGTGGCTCCGGCCACCCCAAGAAGGAGGAGGGGGCTCTGCCCCTCAACAGGAGAGCACAGGGGGCCCGAGGCCCCCCGGCCACGCCCAAGGCCGCCGGCACGTGGCCGGCGGCGATCTGCCCTCGCCGGGGCAGCGCCGGAGGAAGAGGCTCGCCGACGGTGGAGGAGTCGGCCCGGACATGGAGGGAGGAAAAAAGAAAAGAAAAGAAAAGAAAAGAAAAGAAAAGAAGAAGAGAGAGATGGGGGTGATCCCACGCCGGCGTCGACCGCCGGAGGTGGCCGTGGTGGCCGGAGGTTGGGTCGGTTGGGTGTCGCCCACGCAAGAGAAGAAGAAAAAGAAGAAGAAGAAAGAAAAGAAGAAGAAAAAGAAAAAGGAAAGAAAAGAAAAAGAAAGAAAGAGAGTGAGAGGGGATGGTGATGGGAGAGAATTAAATGAGGGGGAGGGGATGTCTCCCCACGTGGAGGGGAGAAGGTGCTGGAGTCGGTTGAGGGAAAAAGGAAAAGAAAGAAAAAGAAAGAAGGAAAGATTAAGAAAAATAATAATATAATAATAAGGTAGAAATCGACTGTCTCCGAAAAATCCCCAAAATACCCGGAGGTAGAAAACGTCATCCTGAGGAATAATATGAAATCGGTTTTCAGAAATAAAATCCCGTTTTCAAATTAAAAATCCGGAAGTCAATCGCCGATACCGGTCTACCCCGGTCGGCCGGATTTTGATAAATTCTGAAAAATCCCAGAAAATGCATTAAAGAAGAAAATATGATTTTAAGAAGTAAAGTGAAAGCGGAATTCAGAAATTCAATCCCGTTGTAAACTAAAAATCCTGGAATCGGTTATCTACCGACTCCGGTGGAAAATCCATAAAATCATAAAATCCCCAGAAAAAGAATGTAGGTAGAAAATATTATTCTAAGAAATAAAGTCTAAAGAATCATTTAGAAATTCCAAACCGTTTGTGAAATAAAAATCCAGGAATCGGTCAGCGGCACTGGCCGACACCGGTTTTGAAGAAATTCATTTTAATTCCAGAAAAATCTAGAAAATCATAGAAAATATATAATAATGGAAAATGATATTTAAAACTAAAATCGGTCAAATCTAATCACCGGAAAGACCAAATCGAATAATATACTATAATCGAGTTCCTGGTTCGGACTGGGACTGACTCCGAGTCCACGAATCCAAATCCAAGGCAAAACGTTCATATAAGGAATTCATAAAGCAAAACAAATACAGGAAACAATCGAAAAAAATACGATCGGAAAATCTGAATACGCAACTAAGTACGTATTCCGGAACGGGTATTACAATCCACCCACCTTACAAAAATTGCGTCCTCGCAATTTCGTTAAGGGGTGAATTGAATACAAAGGGGACAAGGGTGGAATTTATACGATTAAGATATGAAATACTATAGGTAGGGCTCTCAAGTTGACTGATCCATAATAACCCTCTGCACTTTCGGCTGTATAAATCTCCGAATAATACTGAATAATACTGCTGATGCCGTGGCTGTGCAATAAATGAATACTGATGATGTCGTGGCTGTGTAATAAATGAATACTGATGATGTCGTGGCTGTGTAATAAAGAAAACCCCGAAAATCCTGAGCATAATAAAGAAGACGATAATTAAGAATCCGACTGCTGTCCTCTGAAAGATAGCCAGATCAAGATCGATCTGGAGAATACCAAGCTTCATAGAATTGGCCGAAGAGATCACATAATAGTTTCCTTCTGAACCAGCCACTACCTCTCTAGTCTAGTCATATCTTAAAATAGTACAAGGCTTCATAAAACCAAAACATAAAACCAAAACAGGGAAGGATAGGAGGAATTTGGAATCAAAGGAAAGATAGTCAAGGAGGGATTTGAAATCAAAGAAAGATAGTCAAGAAATAGATAACTCTGCACTTGTAGTTGGAATGTATAACCAAGACTCATGTATTCCAGTTGCAAATCTCTTTACCATTGATTTGCCTTCTGGACGTACTGAGGAGGTTAGAAGCCTAAGCTCTGATACCAACCTGTAACGCCCCGATCCCGCGGATACGGGGACGTCACTGCAACGTATATACGTAGGTCAGAAACTACCCTCCCGTATATACGCTAAGCATCAGTACAAACAAGAATCAGAGAACGGAAGCAGTGGTGCATTATACATTCCAACACATATATATACAATTACAGAGTTATCACCAGAGGTGATGAATATTACAATAATAATACATCACAGATATGCGCAAATGCGAGAGTACAAAGAATATACAATATATATGAACAGTATAAAAGGGAGCTCACATACATGTATACAAGGAAAGTACAAGTATGAATAGAAGAGGACACTCGCGAGTTTAAAAGGAAAACTCGAGAGACTCACAGAGGGCCTGGAAGGATGAAGCTCTGGATGATCTGCGGGGATCCACGCTACCGCTGCGCTACTCTGAGCGGCAAAGGGGAAATCCACACGCTCCTAGCACCATAACCTGAACGTGAGGTCCAGGGGAGTCAGTGACACTCCCCAGGCGAGTATGATACAATGCCAAGCGGCGAAGCAGGATGAGCACAAGTGTCAAGTACAAGAGACAGGAGGGTTAGAGCACAAAGGAAATATATATATATATAAAGGGTATAACATAAGCATCATAAAACTCGAGCTACTCATAATACTCATAAGACATGAAATCCGATATAAAATCCGGGAAAAGCAAATACGGTAAGGCATCTCACAGATTCATAGCTAGTCATAGAGCCGGTCATTATGACACTTATTATTACTCGTCCTACCTATATATCTCGGTATGTGGCTCGGTGTACAGCCAACTCACATACATCCATATATAAGAAAGTCGAGGTTGTTATTGGAAACAGACGGTTGTATCAACGAACTATGTTTACAGTGGACCCCGTACATGCCCGGGATAACGGTCCATGATTGTTCCGTTGCATGGAAACGGAAGCCAGCCGCTAGGCCAAACAGTAGAGTCTTATTGTATGCTCTTGTCATGACATGAATAAGGGAGCCAGCTCTCCCCTCGGTCCCTGGAGTACCACAGGTAAGACCGGAAAATATAGTGCACAACCTAATGCCACTGTAAACACGAACACATATCGATATCCGCATGTTTCCCCCGACCCAATACAAGTTGGTCCATTTTAAGATTTAATAGTTTAATTATCACTTTACGGGAAAAAACAGGAAATAGACATGATCAGGAATCAGGAGTACATAAGTACTATATTGTCAAGTCACTGCATGTAAAGCAGGAATACATGTCATGTCACTGATCATGAAACAGGATAACAAGTCAAGGTTCCCGTAAAGGTGATAATCACAAGTCAAATATATCATGCTGGATGTAAAGTGATGGCATGACGAGATGATGATAATTAACAAGTAACCAAGCATATAAAAGATAGATAATAATCAGGTGGCAAATAATGTCAAGAGATTGATAATAGTCTGGGTAAGTCAGGTCATACCATAGGGTCTTGCCAAAGAGTAGCATATCAAGTGGTCAGGTGATAACACACTAAATGTCAGGTGATATACATGTGTTTAAAGGAAGCATATAACTGATAGGTCTAAAGTAATGACAAGTGGTAATATGAAGTAATGGCCCAAGGTCCAACAAGTCCAACGACCACGAAGGGTCGGCCACGCATAGCATAAAGCAATAAAAGATATAAAGCATGAAATACAATACATGAAGACTAGAGCAAGAATACTATCATAATCAATGGAATGAGAAGCAAGAGGGTAGCGAGTGAGAACACTCGCCTGAGTCACCAATATACCGAAATATCCGAACTCCACGGAAGCCTGGGATGTGCCACTAAACCTGATACAAATATGTAGAGAGAAGAGGAGAGAGAAAAAGAGAAGAGAAGATGATGTTTGTCAAGTGACAAGCAAGTAATACCTATACATGAGATAAGTCTAGAGGGTAAGGTTCATATTCAAGAAAGGAATCAACTAAGACAGATATCCAAAGTTAGTCGACTAGGGTGGAATAGTAGTCGACTAATAGAGGGATTAGTCGACTAGGAAGATGGGGTAGTCGACTAATATTGTGATCCAGAGAGTTGGATTTGGTTTCAGGGAATAGTTAGTCGACTGGGGTAAAATAGGTAGTCGACTAACAGACACTCTAAGTCGACTAATAGTATGGTCAAGTCGACTAGAGCTGAGATACAGAAAGTTGGGTTTTTGATTCAGGAGTCGACTAGGGAGATGGGTTAGTCGACTAGGGGGTTCAAGTCGACTAGGGTTTGTGATAAGTCGACTGGGGCCGAGAGTTAAGGTTTCTGGTTTCAAGTAAGGTTAGTCGACTAGGGTCAAGAGTGTAGTCGACTAAGGGTCTCTAGTCGACTAGGAAAATAGGTAAGTCGACTAATAGTTAGATTCCTAGAGTTGTGTTTCTCAGGACAGAACGGATTAGTCGACTAATGGCTAGGTCAAGTCGACTAATCATGGGGAAACAACAAACAGAACAGATTCCCTAGGGTTTTGGTTTGATGACTAAATAATCATGAATTGAAGACATAATTGCACATGATATGGAAACATGAATATACAAAGAATTAGACAAGTGTTGGTGAATAGGAATACTCACATAGATCGGTGATTGGAAGTTCTACGTGTTCGGAAGGATCGAGGTTGACAATATCGCCAAATGGATCCACGGCGACACGATCGACGAAGGAAGCTACGGTCCAAATCCAAAGGAGGGTTGTTGTGGTGGTTGTGGTGAAGAGAGAGAGAGGGAGCAGGAGAGAGAAAGTGAAGAGAGAGAAAGAGAGAGAAATCTAGAGAGAGAAAGTGGGATTCCTAGAGAGAGAAAGTGAAGAGAGAGAAAGGGATTCCTAGAGAGAGAAAGAGATTATGAGAGAGAGAGAGCTAGAGTGAGAAAGAGAGGAGAGAGAAACAGTGAGAGAGAGAGTCAAAGAGAGAGAGATTTCCAGGAGAGAGAGAGAGAGAGAGGGGAGAAACAGAGAAGGGGAGAGAGAGAGAACAGGGGGCTGTTGCCCCCCCCTGCCCCCGCACACACGCGCCCCCCCCCTTGGGGGCGCTCGCCCTGGCCGCCGCCTGGCGGCGCGGGCGGCGCCGGCCGCCGGCAGAAGAGGAGAGGGGGCGGTTGCCCCCTCAACAGCACACAGGAGGGGGCTTTGCCCCCTCCAGCAAAGAGAAAAGAGAGAGGGGCCTGCCCCCCTCTCAGCCCGAGCACAGGGGGTCCCCTTGGGCCCCCTGGTCGGCAGCGGCCGCCGGCAGGCCGCCGGCGGTGCCCAAGGACGGGGTGGCTCCGGCCACCCCAAGAAAGGAGGAGGGGGCTCTGCCCCCTCAACAGGAGAGCACAGGGGGCCCGAGGCCCCCCGGCCACGCCCAAGGCCGCCGGCACGTGGCCGGCGGCGATCTGCCCTCGCCGGGGCAGCGCCGGAGGAAGAGGCTCGCCGACGGTGGAGGAGTCGGCCGGACATGGAGGGAGGAAAAAAGAAAAGAAAAGAAAAGAAAAGAAAAGAAAAGAAGAAGAGAGAGAGATGGGGGGTGATCCACGCCGGCGTCGACCGCCGGAGGTGGCCGTGGTGGCCGGAGGTTGGGTCGGTTGGGTGTCGCCCACGCAAGAGAAGAAGAAGAAAGAAGAAGAAGAAGAAAAGAAGAAAAAAAGAAAAAGAAAGAAAGAAAAAAAGAAAGAAAGAGAGTGAGAGGGGATGGTGATGGGAGAGAATTAAATGAGGGGGAGGGGATGTCTCCCCACGTGGAGGGGAGAAGGTGCTGGAGTCGGTTGAGGGAAAAAGGAAAAGAAAGAAAAAGAAAGAAGGAAAGATTAAGAAAAATAATAATATAATAATAAGGTAGAAAATCGACTGTCTCCGAAAAATCCCCAAAAAAACCCGGAGGTAGAAAACGTCATCCTGAGGAATAATATGAAATCGGTTTTCAGAAATAAAATCCCGTTTTCAAATTAAAAATCCGGAAGTCAATCGCCGATACCGGTCTACCCCGGTCGGCCGGATTTTGATAAATTCTGAAAAATCCCAGAAAATGCATTAAAGAAGAAAATATGATTTTAAGAAGTAAAGTGAAAGCGGAATTCAGAAATTCAATCCCGATTGTAAACTAAAATCCTGGAATCGGTTATCTACCGACTCCGGTGGAAAATCCATAAAATCATAAAATCCCCAGAAAAAGAATGTAGGTAGAAAATATTATTCTAAGAAATAAAGTCTAAAGAATCATTTAGAAATTCCAAACCGTTTGTGAAATAAAAATCCAGGAATCGGTCAGCGGCACTGGCCGACACCGGTTTTGAAGAAATTCATTTTAATTCCAGAAAATCTAGAAAATCATAGAAAATATATAATAATGGAAAATGATATTTAAAACTAAAATCGGTCAAATCTAATCACCGGAAAGACCAAATCGAATAATATACTATAATCGAGTTCCTGGTTCGGACTGGGACTGACTCCGAGTCCACGAATCCAAATCCAAGGCAAAACGTTCATATAAGGAATTCATAAAGCAAAACAAATACAGGAAACAAATCGAAAAAAATACGATCGGAAAATCTGAATACGCAACTAAGTACGTATTCCGGAACGGGGTATTACAGAAGTCAATGGGGTAGATGAAATCCCCGACTCAGATAAGGACATCTGTGATTTCCTATTGGGGACTTTCACAGATCGTCAGTTAACTGAATGGTGGCTCGGGTTGGACTTAGCTCGCCCAACCCAAGTTGCTGGTATACAGAGAGAGGTAGCAAGTTGCTCCCAGGTCAAGTAGTGCTCTGCTAATTTCTGTTTATCCTATGGTGTAGGAAATTGTGGGACATCCGGGATCCTTGTATTTCACCAGAATCGGACCAGACAAAATTTCGCTTATATTGGTTGCCAAGAACACTTTCTTGGGCACATTTTGTCTTTCTTTTCTTCGTACACATATCCATAAGAAATTTGGCATAAGCTGGGACTTGTTGAATAGCGTCAAGAAGAGGCACATTCAGTTTGACCTGGTTAAACATCTCAAGTATCTTCTCCATGTGCATATTCTTGTTATTGTTCCTGAGCCTATTGGGAAAGGGTGCTACAGGCTTATGAACTTGTTCAGCAACTTTGTCCTCATCAGATGTTTGTGGAGTAGGTTAGGAGGAACTAGCAAAGGTGGAGACTAGAGTAGGATCAATGTGTACATGATTTTTTTATTGGTAGACCTGATTGTCCACCTTCTTTCCAGATTGAAGTGTGTGAACAGCATTGCACTCGTTGATCGAAGGATCCTGAATTTCATACGCTTGATTGGAGTTTTTAGGGTTAACTAGCTAGCGGCTGACTAGGTAAAGTACCCTTTGGTCTTTCACTTAGAGAGCTAGCTAACTAGCTCATCTATATTTCCAATCTCGATATAGCCTGTGAATGATTATTCAGCGTTTGTCCCTGATTTTGCATGAAAGCGGCCTGGGACTTCATAAAAGCTTCCATGCTCTCCTCTAATTTACTGAATTTCTTTTCCATTGGTGAACTTTGGGAGGAAGATGGAGCTTGACTGGGGAAATTTGGTACAGGACTGGGATGGTGAAAATTATTGGAGAAATTAGGCCTGGGAGGATTGTTCTGGCCCAAGAGAAATTTGGGTGATTCCTCCAACCGGGATTGTATGTTTGCGAGTAAGGATTATGCGGCGGTCGTGAGTAGGTCACGTTCAGGTGTTCAGGTGGCACTTGCTGGTATGAAAAACATGGTACTCTTCAAAGACATGGTTTGGTGCTGACAGTATGAACAACCCGGATTGTGAATTGGTGGGTTGATTTGGTTGACATTGGCTGGCTCTTTTGTTTCTAGAGCCTCTATTCTCCTCATTAGGGTTGCAATCTTAACTTCTGCAGCTATGGATGATTCTAGAGATAGGAGCCCTCCTCTTGAAGCTATAGATTGTGAATTTCTTTGTTTTTCTGAGGCTAGCTCCCATTGCAGGATTTTCCAGCTAAATCCTCAAATAAGTCCCAACCCTGATTCTCATCCTTTTGTAAGAACCCTCCCTGACACATAGTTTCTAACAGGGTTTTCATTTGATATCTAAACCATCGTAGAGAATCTGGCACTGACGCCACTTCTCCACACCGTGATGAGGGTACTGAGTTAGGAGATCTTTAAATCGCTCAAAGTATCTCCAAAATGGTTCGCTCGGTTCTTGCCTAAACTGCATGATATTCTTCCTAATGAGGGCATTTTTGTGAATTGGGTAGAATTTCTTCAAGAAGTCCTTGATGAAATCATCCCACGTTGTAACTGAATCTGCCGCCAAACTGTACAACCATTTTTTAGCTAGGTCCTTTAGGGAAATGGGGATGAAACGTAATTTAACGGCATCGTCTCCTAGCTGGGGAATACGCATCATGAGGCACACTTCTTCAAATCCCTAACAAAGAAGTATGCGTCCTCCGATTCTAAACCATGAAACTTTGGGAGAGTGTTGATGAATTGAGGCTTTAATTCAAAATTATTTTCATTTGCCTCAGGCAGTTTTATACAAGATGACAATGAGGTTCTGATCGGGTAAAACCTGTCCTGAAGTGACGCCATCACCGGTTCTGGATGCAAAGGTAGAGAAGTGTTTCTAGTTAATCTGGAAGTTACAGGATCTCTCACCCACTCTTGCATGCAGCACACCACAAAAAACGTAAAGACAACAAACTCGAAAGGAATAAAATAACAAACAAAAGAAAGCAAAATAACCACAAAGCCTTAGTCTAAGATACCTGGACATAGACGAGTCCTAACTGGTCGATTCTCCGGGGGAGGTTGTTACAGGAGCTCGACTACAAGCTAATCGGCCAGGAAAGGGTAAAACTCGGTGGGAGGTAGCCGGGCGTGAGCCACGGGCCTTAATTACGCCAAACCATGGAGCTTTTGAGGCGTTGCCTCTCAATCCACTTTCTTAAACACCGATTTTGCAGGAGTATAGTTCTTGCAATTTTCCCCTTGGTTAATCTGTTAGTGAGTCCGAAATGTCCCTAAGGCCAACGTCTATCAATTTTTAGTTAGCTTGGGGTAGTGTGAGTGCACTTGAAGATGATTTTTGGGCTAAGAAAGGGTGATAAAATCCTACCTTATCTTGTTTATTTGGAATTTTGCCCTTAATGTCAATTGTGCAAGTGTACAGTATATTCACAACAAGGTAACATTCAAAGCGATAAATACTCTAAAATGTTGGTCCTATTCTATATGAATGCACACGTACCTTTTCTCCAGCACTCTTCAACAAAAATTGAAATGAATTGAAATAGACACGTACCCTAAATGTAAGAGTCTAATCCAAATTTTAATTAAACAACAAGTGAATTTCTGTTGAGTTTATTACACATGTATAAGTTGAAGAATTCAAGGGAACTAAAAAAAAAATTTAGAAAGCAATTTGAACGGCTTTCGGCAACCCTGCGAAGAGTTTGTTAGTACTACAATCGGAGAAACTCATTTTTACACGAATTGTTCGAGGGCAAATGAATCTTCGTACAACATTTTTGGCCACCACTTTCGCTTCCCGTGATAGTGAGCTCCTTGGTACTTCTCCTACACATAAGAACAAAGAAAAATCTTTAGTATTGAACAATAAAGTCATTCCCTCCCGGCAACGGTGCTAAAATTTCATCGGCAAAAAGCAAGAATAAAAATAGGTAAAGGAATGTGGGTCGATGTTACTACTTTTGTGATTCTTCCACAGTAGCAAAGTGGCTCTACGGGTCGTATCCACAAGGAGGGAGAGCGATGAAAGCTTGATGCGGCTTCATTGTTTAAGAAAAGAGAAAGTTTTTTTTTTCAAATAAAGAATTTGAAAATGAAAACAAGTTGGTTTCAAAGATTGTTTTAGAATGATTTGATGGTTTGTAAAAGTTATTTTTCTAGATGGTAAAAACGCATGGCTAACTTTCTACTAAGTTCTCCCACTAATCTCTAACTTCTTGAAGATGTAGCCTCATGATGGATCATAGGCAAGTATTACCTTTATGCATAGAAACTATTCACGTTGGAACTAAATGAAAGTCCTTCCTTTAACTTAGCTTCACACGACAAAACTCGGACATTCTCTTATCAAGATCGAATAGAAGGCGAGAATAAGGGAAGACACAAGTGCACTAATTGTATCGGCAAAGTTAAAGGAAAATCTCTAACTTACAAATATAAGTAAAGTATACAATTCATAATCATCAAAAACCTGTTAAGCATGAAATATAAGAAGGCGAATACTTATATGTAAGTTAGAGTTAGAACCCTCGTCTTAAGATATCATAGTTCTTATTTGCACAAGACTTATTTGACACTATTGACTCATTTGGATTTATCAATCAAGTTGTTAGAGATTAATGGTTAGTAGTTAGTTAGTCATGCAATGGAAGAGTTAGTTAGACATGGTAGTAAAGTAAACAACAAGAAAAGAAGTAAAGAAAAAGGGAGTTACACTAAAATAAGAAAGTAAAAGCAAATGGAAAACACAAGTAAATGGAAAGAAGAAAGAGAAGTAATTACTTGTATTAACTTGTCACCTTTCAAATACAACTCTTACGCACTCTCTCTCTTTCACTCTAATGGTTAAAACTAAAACTAGAAGAAGAAAGAAACAACAATAACTACAATCCTAAAAACAAGATAACAACAATGCTCTAAACTCTGGATCTGCCTCTCTTCAGACCCCAAGGGGGATTTTATAGGCACCAGGAGAAAGGTGGCCAGCGGACAACCCCTGGCCCAAAGCCGGGCGCGCCCGCGCCCGTACGACCGCGAAAACGCGGCCCAGGCCACGTTTCCGCAGCCTTACCCGGGCGGCGCGCACCTGGCTTCAGGCAGCGCGTTGTCCCTTCTGTCTCCTGTCACTGGATCTTCTGGATTCGTGATTTGATGCCCTGGGCTGACAAAATCGCCTTCCTAAGGTCAATGGCTACTTGGTAGCCTTTAATCACCCATTAAATGGTGATTTAGGGTCTTCTTCTTCATTTGCACACCATGAACCTAGGATCAAGTAAGCAAAACTTTAGTAGCAGAATTTTAGATCAAATAAATATGCGAATGTGATAAAAATTATGCAAAATTAGAGACTAATCAGCCTTGTAGATGCTATTAGATTCATGTGGATCATCAAGTAAGAGGTTAGATGGTTAGTGGTTAGTAGTTAGATTGGCATGAGAAGAAAAGTTAGTTAAGCATCATGTAGAAGATGGAGAAGATTACAATGGAGAAGAAAGGAGGCACCTTTACATTGATTGTCACCATTTATTACATCAATCTCTCTCTTTCTCTCTCTGAATCTCTCAGCCCTAGTACATGATATAAAAATGAAATGAAATATAAAAGAAAAGAAAAGAAGAGAAGAATACCTACACTAAAAGAGAGAAAGCTAGCCTATTTCTCAATCTGCTTTTATTTTGGACAAACCATACAGTATTTATAGGCAAAAGGAGGTTCCAGAAGATGAGACGAGGCTACGCGTCGAAAATCGACGCGTGGGCCCACCAAAGGGCCGCGAAAACGCGGTCATAGCGGCGTTTTCGCGATATAAAAACAGGGACTTAGGTCCCTGGTTTTGGCGCTAGGTTTGCCTCGCTTCAGGGACCTTCCAGATATGCTCAGATTCGGTTATTTCTATTCAGATTCTTGTCAGACACCCGCTAACATATAGATTCAATGTATCTTCTAGAAACTCTCTAGCTTGGCCTCCAAAAAATCCGGATTTAATTACACGAAAATAGGTTTAATTAAGCTCTTATTACTCCTTTGCCCCTAAACTCTTGATTTATTTGCAAAGTAGACCAAAACACAATTAGAAATGATATTTTATTCATAAATCGGTAACGAAATGCGATGTTATAATGCAAAATTGTATACTAATCAATCATTCCTTGGGAGCTTTACTAGCTCAAAATAATGATCAAAATCAAGAACAGGGATCTACTATTTAAGTAGAACAATGATTGGGACTGAGCACCGTTACAATCCAATCGAAAAGGAATGCTTGGCATTAGTCTTCGCTGTCCAGAAGATGCGACACTACCTCATGGGAAAACACATTCAAGTCATCTCCAGAGTTAATCCTTTACGATTGCTCATGACAAGACCATCTTCCCTGAGCTGCAGACTAGCGAAATGGGCTATGTTGCTCTCGTAATATGAGATGCAATTCATGCCATAAAAGGCGGTCAAAGGGCAAGCTATGGTAGATTTTCTAGCCGATCATCCAGTTTCAGGAAATTCAAAACTTTATAATGATCTTCTAGACGAGATTGTAGAAGTTAGCATCATCAAAGCCTCCTCAAAAGTTCAAGTATGGACGGAGCATCAAGGACCAACCATGAGGAAAATATCATCACAGGTGTGGGGTTAGTACTTATATCCCTACATAACTATGTGATCCCTCATGCATTCTCGTTAACTGAGCTGTGTACCAACAATGTCTCAGAATACAACTCTCTCTTGATCGAGATGCAACTTGCTAAAGATATTGGAGTCAAAAATCTTGAAATGTACGGTGATTCAAAACTCAATGTTAACCAGGTTCGCGGGGAGTACGAAGTCTGACATAAAGACTGGATGCCCTATCATAACGTGACCACTATCAAGGCCGAGAAGTTTAAAAACTTCTATATTGACCATGTATCACGTCAGTAAAATGCACATGCAGACGCACTGGCGTCCCTCGCCGCTTCATTGGCCCTTCCAGCTGGAGCCACGAAGAGAGTACTTGTTTACAGTCGCGATTTATACTGTTGTAAATTTGCCCTGGAAGACAGTAGAACTCCAAGAAGAGTTCTTCAAGTCAAAAAGCTTCTTGAGACTTTGAAAGTCTTGAATCTAGGGATTGGTGATTCTCTTACATCGACTTCGTCTTATATGGCATATTGGCTGATGATCCCGAAGAGGCAGCTGCCATCAGAAGTAAAGCTCCTCGATTCTATTACAATGCGATCATGCAAACATTGTACCGCCAATTGTATGATGGAATCCTACTCTGATGCCTTTCACATAAAGAGGCACAGGAGGCACTCAAAGAAGCTCATGACGGTGTGCGCGGAGCTCACCAACCGGGACCCAAGCTCGGAGACCGTCTTAGAAGACTTGGCTATTATTCACCGAAGATGATCCCTGACGCCATCGCCTATTCTAAGCGATGTCATGCATGCCAGATCTACAGTGACTTTGTCCAACAAGCATCAGGACATCTTCATCCACCATCCTCTTCATGGCCATTTGAGATGTGGAGAATGGATGTTATTGGACCCATCAGCCCTCCAACACCCAGAGGACACCGCTTCATCTTTGTCATAATGGATTACTTCTCTAAGTGGGCGGAAGTTGTTCCCTGAAGGAAGTAAAGACACCAAACGTGATCACGTTCATCAAGCATCACGTGCTCGACCGCTATGGTGTGTCCTGACAAATCATCAACGATAATGGACCCCAATTCGTCAGCCAAGCATTTCAGAGGCTCTGTAATAAATTCAGAAACTAAAGTGTGTCATCAACGACATACTATCCAGCTGCTAATGGCCTTGCAGAAGCCTTCAACAAGACTATTTAAAAGCTTCTCAAGAAATTTGTCTCGAAAAGTCAACGCGATTGGGATGACAAATTAGGCGAATGCTTGTGGGCCTACCGCATAACAGTGAGAACCCCGACGAAAGCCATGCCATTTTCCTTGGTGTACGGGCGTAAAGTTGTACTCCTAACCGGAGATCAAAATTCCATCTCGATGAGTTGCCTTGACAACCACGATGGCAGACGAGGAAAAGCACCATTTGCGCCTCCAGGAGTTGTAAGCTTTAGATGACAAACGTCTGCAAGCCCGATAGCAAATCAAGCTCTATCAAGCTCGAATTTTCAGAGCCTTCAATAAGAATGTCAGACAACAGATTTTCAAGAAAGGCGATCTTGTCTTAGCTGTCAGAAGACCCATGGTCATGACACATAAGACAAAAGGAAAGTTCCAACCCAAATGGAAAGGACCATTTGTAGTGGAGTCAGTCTACTCAAATGGAGCATACTGCCTCATAACTCCGGACAGCGATACGCTTATGATGCCTATCAACGGTAGGTTCTTGAAGAACTACTATCCTTAATAGGACTCTTCTCATGATCAAGTTAACACTACACCTCTGATCAAAGCTTCAAGATCCAAGATGTTTTGGAGAGCGCCAAAGAAGAGCTTCTTCCTTCGACAGATCACATCACGGTCGATCGACGCCGAACTGATTGAACATTGTTGATATCACGATGCATGATGTTAATATCGAAGAGACAAAGTATGAAAATTCAATTTTAGTCACTCTTCTCATTATCAAGTTAACACTACACCTCTGATCAAAGCTTCGAGACCCAAAATGTTTGAAGAGCGCCAAAGAAGAGCTTCGTACGATGGATCACATCATGGTCGATCGATGCCGAACTGACCGAACATTGTTGATATCGCGATGCATGATGTTAACATCGAAGAGACAAAGTGCGAAACTTCAGTTTTTGCCACTCTTCTCATGATCAAGTTAACAACACTACACCTCTGATCAAAGCTTCGAGAACCAAAATATTTGGAAGATTGCCAAAGAACAGCTTCTTCCCTTAACAGATCACATCACGATCAATCGACGCTGAACCGACTGAATATTGGTTACACTATGATGCATGATGTAAACATTGAAGAAAGGACAAAGGCAAAATGTCAAGTTTTAGCCTTGCCACTCTTCTCTAGCTTATCTATGAACATCCGACGCCTCCACGGCTAAAAGATAGAAGAAGTAGTTGGCATTTAAGTCCAAAAGAAAATTCTCAACAACTCATCATACTGAGAGAAATAGCATGGCTAGCCCAACTCAAACGGTAATTGGTAAAGGTATACCAAATTCGCTGATAGCTAAGGGTTTGGTAAAAAAATCCTGAGGGACCTAATCCCACTTTCCCCTCCAAAATCCCTTACTAATTCCCATCCATAGAATGGTAAGACCTCAAAAAAATTGTAACTATTTTCCTAGCGAAATAATCACAAATCAAACAAATCAAGTTAATATTATACCTCTGACACTATTAAGTTAACATTATACCTCTAACAATGGCTTCATTCAATTGTTGGCCCAGAGGCCTTCCACTCTAGTTTTGATGATGATTAACTCATGTAGTTATAGTTTACTAATAATCTTGTGATGTTGAGTTTCAGATATTTAACCAAGATATTAGTAGGTGATTAGCTTCAACAAAGGTGTTTTGGAGCTTTCACTTGGTGATTCAAGAGCCCGAGCGTCAAGTTCATATCTAGCACTCATGTGGAGTCAAGCTCGGTGGATCACGTTTGGATCGAGTCGACTTGGAGACGGCGCTCTACAAGAAGACTTCGGTATTTTATTTAGTTTATTGTTTACATCCATTTGTTAAAGATTAGAAGTGTGGTATGCTAAAGTTCACAACACACACACACACGTTTCATGTTTTGGTTTTCGGTTTTTGGTTTAACCGATCTTGATTTTCATGAATAGATAAATCAACAAGTTTACATGGTTTAATTTGTATTAGATTTGTTCTATATACACCTATATTTCAACTATTTAAACAAACTTAGTTTGATAGTCTATTTCATGAGTTTGGAGTTTTGGTATTTTGACAAAACGTATTTTTGGACTTTATGTCAAAAACATTGATATATATATATCTTTCATGTATATTGGATTATATCCATATACAACATGCCTAAATATTGTTTCAATATCATGTTTTTGTATTTAGAAGAGTTTTGGACAAAACGATTCTTGAATTCAAAAATCCACGTTTGGAAAATACGAGTTTTGGTTTTCGGCAAAATTTCTAAGTTATAAAAATAGTTCAAAATATTTGTAACATGCTTTGATTTTACTCAAAAATGTTTGTATATCAAAGTATTATGATGAAACTACTTTTGTGGATTTTTAGAAATTTTTATGGGATTTATTTGATAATTAAAAACTCAGTTTTTAAATCCTATGTCAACCCTGCCAGGCTCTGGCGGTCGACCGGGCCGGTCGACAGGGCCGGTCGACCGGATCGGTCGACCGACGTACACAAGGACGTACACGCAGGCCAGCCACTTAGGCCGGTCGACCGAGCGGTCGACCGACTGCAAGTGCCCCACTCTCGGGTGGGGCGGTCGACCGAACGGTCGACCGTGAGCCTTGGCACGGTCGACCGGGCGGTCGACCGGCCAGAGAGCAATTGCCTTCTGGATTGGCACGATCGACCGGGCGGTCGACCGGCAGGCTCAACGGTCATATTTTGACCATTGGCCGGTCGACCGGCCGGTCGACCGGAAGGTCAAAATTGACCTTGTCAGTTGCCAACGGGCAGAATTTTTATGGGGGCTATTTATACCCCATTTGAGAGTTGTTTCTCAACAAGTTTTTAAGAGCAAAAATTTCCTACTTCTCTAGTGTTTAAACAGCAAGTTTTCAAAAGAGTTTTGGGTTCAAAAGATTTTATCTTTATTTGTTTTAAAGGGTTGGAAAATTCAAAGAAAAAGAAAGTCTTTAGGATTGATTTTTTATCTTCATTTCATGTCTATTCTAGAAGTTTTCTCAAGAGTTTTCTTTGAGTTTTTGATTTTCAAACTCTTTGTTTTTCACACTTGAGCTATCTTGCTATCCTATCTATAGGATCTTTATCTTTGTGGAAAAATTAGTTTGTGGTTGTGGAAACCACCAAGTTGTAAACTTTCTTCATTGTGATATCCCTCTAGTGAGAGGAGATTGATTTGGTATCCCTCTATTGTGAAGTGATTGTAAAAGTTGTGGTTAGCTCCCTCTAGTGAGAGGTGGAGATTGTGTTTGGCTACCTCTAGTGAGAGGTGGAGTTTATGTTGGTATCCCTCTTAGTGAAGAGGTGGATTGTATTTGTATTGGCTTTGTGCTTATCCCTCAATTGTGAGGTTGATTTGTGTAGCTTTGTGCCTAGCCTCTAAGTGTAGAGGTTGTGTTGTAATTGAGAGAGGAGTTGTGTACTCCCGATTATTGTATTGCCCCAAATCCTCAGTGGAGGTTCCCTGTGTGGGAAGTCCTGTGTGGACAAGTTAGTGGATTGGAAATCCTTCTGTGTAAAGGCAGGGACGTAGAGCTGTGTGCTTGAACCTCGAAACAAATCTCGGTATTTGCGTTTGATCCATTGACTCTAACTCTCTCTCTTTTACATTGTGCATCTATTCATATTGCCATATCATTTATATCTTGTGTTGTTTGTGTGTGCCTCACTTGTGTTTAACCACGAGAGCTTCATATAGCACCTCAACTCTTATTCAGAGGAATCAAGAGGAGTTAGTCCAGAGCCCCTCACCGGGAATTCGGCTACACTCGTTGGTTACATTAAGTGTGTTGCAAATTAGTTTTTTTAATTCCGCATTAGTTGACCATTAGATTAGCTAATCACCTATTCACTCCCCCTATAGGTGATTTCAATTGGTATCAGAGCCTACGCTCCTGATATTTGGTTTAACTACCTAGGAGTGTGATCTTGGCTTTGCTAATCTATCATTTTCTTTTGCACACTTATCTTGTTTACACAGACTCATGGATTGCTTGACACCTCCCATGTTTGATGTTTCCAACATTGACATGTTGAAATTTAGGATATCCATGTACCTAAAAACTCTAGGCTTGCATGTTTTCCTTACCGCTACCAAGAAATCCTATCTTGATAATAGCAAGCATATAGAGGCCAATGCACAAGCCATTGAGGCACTTAGAAGCACGCTTTATAAAGAATATTTGTACTTAGTTTCTAACTGTGATTCCGCCTTTACAGTGTAGAACACGTTGACCTCCTCCAAGCTTCAAACGCCAACCATTGTGGAGGATGAATCTAGTGGAGAATCCGAGCAACAATGCTACATGGTCTAAGGGAATGACTCCCTTGAGGTACACTCGGAAACTCAATTAGATGATGATAATGCTGGTTCTTCTAGTAATGATTATATTGATGCTAATGCTTTGAATGAAGAACTTTCTATTGTGTGTGAAAAATTGCTTGAAAAATATAATCTTTTGAAGAAGAAGACTTTTGGATTAAATAAAGGAAATAAAGATTTGATTTCAAAGCTTGATTTGATTTTGCAAGAGAAAATGGAGATTTCTAATGAAAAGGATTCATTGAAATCTAAACTTAAACTTGCTCTTAATGAAAACAAAATTTTGAAAAATAAAAATGATTGCAATGATGTTTTGAAGAAAAATGAGACATTAACTTCAAAACTTGATTTTGTATTAAAAGAAAATATTTCTTTGAAAGACAAAATTGATTTGATTTCAAAAGATTTAGAAGTTTGCCTAAAGGAAAATAAAAATTTGAAAAATGATATAGATTCACATGTTTGCCATGCTGGTGTAGCTTCACCTAGCTTACCTATTGCATGCACCTCTTCTTCTAGGATTGATAATGATATATGTTTGTTAAAGAAGAGTGTGGATTGTTTGGGCTCCACTTTGAGCCATTGTGCTTTGAACCATACACGTTTGGAATCCATGTTTCGCAAGAAATAAATTCCATCTTTGCATGCACACTATCCACAGCATACACATGCTCCTCACGTTCACACCCATCACACAATGTATGCTCATGTGTACACTTATACACATTGTGGACGTAAGGGCCACCTTGCTAAATTTTGTTTTGATAAGATATATGATGTAAATTTAGCAAATAAGTTTGTTTGGGTTAGGAAAGGTGCTAACCCCCATGGACCCAAAAGAGTGTGGGTACCAAAGACCACCCCTATTGTATTTGATGTAGGTGTGGGCTCTCACATGACGTGAGAGTGATGGTGCCTTGAGGTGGATGCGTTCGGAGACTAAAGATGACTATTTGGATGCATCTCTTTCAAGGAGAGTTTGGTGGGAGGACCACCTTGGTTTAGAGACATGGAGAGTTGCCTTCTTAGTTTTGGTAACGATCTCTTACTCCTCATTCATGTTTACATGCATTTCATATTGTTGATTTTTAGCATGTCATGTTTTGATGTTTCTTGATTAGTATATTATATGCCATGATATTTAGATTAGTGATATACATGATTAGGATTTGAGACACCCATGTTTATATGGATTTATATTTAGTGTTCTCACTTTAGTTTAACTAATGTGCATGTCCTAGATCTAATGCATGTGCATTTACATAATGATCATATGAGTTTTTATTTTGATTCCTATGCTTCATGTTTTGACTACATGTTTAGATGTTAGTTTTCATTAAAACTCGGATATATACTTGTACAACTAGTGAGCTACAAATAGATTATTACATGTTTATGCTTGAATGCTCATTTGTACTCATTAGATGTACTAGTATAGCCTAGTTTTGATGATCCATACATTTGACTTGTATTTACATTTTGACATGTTTTCATGTTTATATTTAACTTCATGTATATGTCTATCTTGTCTAAACTATTAGTTATACATATACATCCTTGAGCCACTTGCCTTCATGCATATACTTTTGTGGACTCTTTTATGTTTGGATATGTATGTATACTTTAGTTTGTATATGACATACATATACCTTGAAGAATTCTAGTTTTGATGATTTTCATGTTTTAAGGAATTTCATATTTTGAGCTTGATTGTCTAGTTTCATGATGATGTTTTTCACATTACACTTGTACACTCACTTTATTTGATGTTTTCTCATGATTTTGTTTTCATGAGTACAATTTATACTATATGGATTTTGAGTGATTGGTGATCATGTGATTTACATGCTTTTCATGAAATATATTTTTGTTTTATTCCTTACTTGAAGGATTTCGTACTAGTTTACAAGTTTTTCATATAACTAGTTCGTATTCTTCGCTATGGTAGAGTTTTCAAACATACTATATTTTCAAACTTATTTTGGAAAACTCCTACCCATTAAAGGGCAGTTGGTTGGGCGACCATGCCTTGTATGTTTATTATTAAAAATCTATTTAAAACATGTGCATGAAATGAATGGTAGGAAGTATGAGTTATACACTTGACCTATTATAGTTTCAATTGGTATCATTAGATTTTTTTCAATTGGTATCACTATTGTCATCCTTTTGTATACTCATATATGTTTTTTATATATGTATGCGTACTCTTCAAATAGTATCAATTTCGATTGGTATTTATCTTTCCATACATATATTTATGTTTTATTTGTGCTTACTATATCTCTATATCTTTGAGCACAAATTTTGGTCATGCTAAGCTTGATTTCTTAAATGTCTATTATATTTCAATTGATTATTTTTCAATTGATATCTTATACAAGCTTATGCATATTTTCTATTGGTTTTTCATAAAGAGGAAAAAAATTCATGTTTTACATTTCAATTGGTATTTATATTTCAATTGGTTTTGTTATTCTACTCCCACACTTTATGATGAAAAATGATTGAAAAATTAATATTCATTTTTATTTAGTATCATACGCTTCTAATGAAAAATATCTTCAATTGGTTTATGTTTTTCAAATTGGTATCAAAAAGTGTAAAATATTTTCAATTTGTACTAATTTTTACAATTGGTATCAAGACTATCTATATGTTTATTTTTTTAATTGATATCAAAATTTTTATTTGAATTCAAATGTTTTATTTACTTTCAATTGGTATTCCTCAAAATTTTTGATTGGTTTACCTATTTGTTGATTTTCAATTGGTATCATGATGCACTTAATTGATATTTTTTTATTGGTATCATAATGTTTTGTTTTGATTTCACCCCTTGAAGTATTTTTTTTGTTTCGGACAAAAAGGGGGAGAACATTTTTATTGTTTTTCTTTGACCCCTTTGTCGATGATTGACAAAAAGGGGGAGAAGTATTTGAATTTATATGCATGTTTGTTTATAATTTGAGTTTATATGCATGTTTGTTTATATAAGTTTTGTTTGTTTATATAAGTTTGTTAATTAAAAATTTTTATTGATTATCTTCCACTTGGTATCAAGAGCTTTATTGATTATCTTTCATTTGGTATCAAAGAATTTTTTATTGACTGGTATCAAGAGTTTTATTGCTTTTATTGATAAAGTTTTCAAATTGAAATTTTTATTGGTATCAAGAGCAATTATTAAGAACATGTTTATTTTAAAAGGAAAAGGAATTTATTTTAAAAATTTTAGTATCAAGAGCATGTTCATTTCATTGTTTTATGCATGTTGATGCATATTCATGTTTAGCATTCATTGCATATATTTATTGTTTATTGCTATGCATGAGTTAAGGGGGAGCTTCTTTGAAGCTTAACTTTAATCCATGCATATACAACTCCATGAGTTTTGTCATCATCAAAAGGGGGAGATTGTTAGCCCAGAGGCCTTCCACTCTAGTTTTGATGATGATTAACTCATGTAGTTATAGTTTACTAATAAACTTGTGATATTGAGTTTCAGATATTTAACCAAGATATTAGTAGGTGATTAGCTTCAATAAAGGTGTTTTGAAGCTTTCACTTGGTGATTCAAGAGCCCGAGCGTCAAGTTCATATCTAGCACTCATGTGGAGTCAAGCTCGGTGGATCACGTTTGGATCGAGTCGACTTGGAGACGGCGCTCTATAAGAAGACTTCGGTATTTTGTTTAGTTTATTGTTTAGATCCATTTGTTAAAGATTAGATAGTGTGGTATGTTCAAATTCACAACACACACGCACGTTTCATGTTTTGGTTTTCGGTTTTTGGTTTAACCGATCTTGGTTTTCATGAATAGATAGAATCAACAAGTTTACATGGTTTAATGTGTATTAGATTTGTTCTATATACACCTATGCTTCAACTATTTAAACAAACTTAGTTTGATAGTCTATTTCATGAGTTTGGAGTTTTGGTATTTTGACAAAATGTATTTTTGGACTTTATGTCAAAAAACATTGATATATATATATATATATATCTTTCATGTATATTGGATTATATCCATATACAACATGCCTAAATGTTATTTCAATATCATGTTTTTGTATTTAGAAGAGTTTTGGACAAAACGATTCTTCAATTCAAAAATTCAAGTTTTGGAAAATACGAGTTTTGGTTTTCGGCAAAATTTCTAAGTTAAAAAATAGTTCAAAATGTTTGTAACATTTTTTTATTTTACTCAAACATATTTGTATATCAAAGTATTATGTTGAAACTACTTTTGTGGATTTTTAGAAATTTTATGGGATTTATTTGATAATTAAAAACCCAGTTTTTAAATCCTATATCAGCCCTGCCAGGCTCTGGCGGTCGACCGGACCCAGAGTCGGTCGACCGGACCGGTCGACCGACGTGCACAAGGACGTGCACACAGGCCAGCCACTTAGGCCGGTCGACCGAACGGTCGACCGACTGCAAGTGTCCCACTCTCGGGTGGGGGCGGTCGACCGGACGGTCGACCGGACGCCTTGGCACGGTCGACCGACTAGAGAGCAATTGCTCTCTGGATTGGTACGGTCGACCGGGCGGTCGACCGATAGGCTCAACGGTCATATTTTTGACCGTTGGCCGGTCGACGGAAGGTCAAAATTGACCTTGTCAGCTGCCAACGGGCAGAATTTTTATGCGGGCTATTTATACCCCATTTGAGAGTTGTTTCTCAACAAGTTTTTAAGAGCAAAAATTTCCTACTTCTCTATGTGTTTAAACAGCAAGTTTTCAAAAGAGTTTTGGATTCAAAAGATTTTATCTTTATTTGTTTTAAAGGGTTGGAAAATTCAACGAAAAAGAAAGTCTTTGGGATTGGTTTTTGATCTTCATTTCATATCTATTCTAAAAGTTTTCCCAAGAGTTTTTCTTTGAGTTTTTGATTTCCAAACTCTTTGTTTTCCACACTTGAGCTATCTTGCTATCCTATCTATAGGATCTTTATCTTTGTGGAAAAATTAGTTTGTGGTTGTGGAAACCACCAAGTTCTAAACTTCCTTCATTATGATATCCCTCTAGTGGGAGGAGATTGATTTAGTATCCCTCTATTGTGAGGTGATTGTGGAAGTTGTGGTTAGCTCCCTCTAGTGGGAGGTGGAGATTGTGTTTGGCTCCCTCTAGTGAGAGGTGGAGTTTGTGTTGGTATCCCTCTTAGTGAAGAGGTGGATTGTGTTTGTATTGGCTTTGTGCCTATCCCTCAATTGTGAGGTTGATTTGTGTGGCTTTGTGCCTAGCCTCTAAGTGTAGAGGTTGTGTTGTAATTGAGAGGGGAGTTGTGTACTCCCGGTTATTGTATTGCCCCAAATCTTCAGTTGAGGTTCCCTGTGTGGGAAGTCCTGTGTGGACAAGTTAGTGGATTGGAAATCCTTCGGTGTGAAGGCGAGGACATAGAGCTATATGCTTGAACCTCGAAACAAATCTCGGTGTTTGTGTTTGATCCATTGACTCTAACTCTCTCTCTCTTTTACATTGTGCATCTATTCATATTGCCATATCATTTATATGCTTGTGTTGTTTGTGTGTGCCTCACTTGTGTTTAACCACGAGAGCTTCATATAGCACCTCAACTCTTATTCAGAGGAATCAAGAGGAGGTAGTCCAGAGCCCCTCACCGGAAATTCGGCTACACTCGTTAGTTACATTAAGTGTGTTGTAAATTAGTTTTTTTAATTCCGCATTAGTTGACCATTAGATTAGCTATTCACCTATTCACCCCCCCTCTAGGTGATTTCATCAATATCCCTAGCAGATAAAATTTTAACTTGTCAATTATTTTCAATAGAATGACAAGCCCACCAAATTGCTCAGATCGATAAATCTCTCGGTTAAGTTAATAGCACACCTCTGACCAAGATTGCTCATATCGCAATCGAAACCACTGTTAAGTTAACATTATACCTCTAACAGTGATTTACTTCAATATTCCTAACGGATAAAAATTTCAACTTGTCAATTCTCTTCAATAGAATGACAAGTCTTCCAAATTGTTCAAATCGCAAAATCTCTCGGTCAAGTTAATATCACATTTCTGACCAAAATTGCTCACATTGCAATATAAATCCCTGTCAAGTTAATACTACACCTATGGCAGTGATTCTCTTAATTTTCTATCGAAAATGAGATATTCAATGCTAAGTTAAATATCACACCTCTAGCATCCATTTTATTGTTAAGTTAAATACTACACCAATGACAATAATCCTCCTTCAAGGTTTCTTATCAAAATCGAGATGTCAAATGCTAACTTAATATCATACCTCTAGCAATCACCTCATTATTAAGTTAATATTAAACCTATGACAGTGATTTTCTTATTTTTCTCAATGAAAACGAGATCCCTAAATGCTAAGTTAATTCATACCTCTAGTATTTACTCCTTATCAAGTTAATATCACACCTCTAATAATTCAATTTGCTTCCAATTGTAAATCCTAACCCGTCACGTTAGCATTACATCTCTGACAGTAAAAATCTCTATAAATTCTCAGTGGATTTAACTCTACTTGTTATTCTCATAAATAGGATAGCAAGTCTACAAAATTTGTTCAGGTCACGAGTTTAACTTCAGTCAAGTTAACATCACACATCTGATAGTAACCTGTTCAAATTTCTTGGCATAATTTTCAAACTTTGAATTGCTATGTTAATTGTCACCTCTAACAATCAAAGTAATTGCTTTCATTTGTCTAATTTTCAAAATACAAAAAGAAAGTTAAGAAGATACGAAGGCAAAATTATCACTTTTATTTATATCAAAATTAAAAAGTGATTTAGGCACTGTCTTGTTTAAACAAGATGGAGTGTGAAAAAAAAAAGGAGCAAAAAGTAATTCTCGCTCAGTGGGAGACTTTATTTGGAACAGTACACTGGCAGAAGTAACCGACAACTCCATCGTTCAATAGTACATGTAACGCCCCGATTCCACGGATACGGGGACGTCACTGCGACGTATATACGTAGGTCAGAAAATGCCCCCACGTATATACGCTAAGCATAAAAGTACAACAAGAATCAGAGTACAACACAAAGCGTGGTATATTCATATGCCAACTATAAAAGTACTAATACAAAGTTATACAAGTTATGATAACTGTTACACTTTACAAGTGTTTTGTTTTCACAACCAAGTCCAAAAGAACATATACAAAGATATACACGAGATGCTCACGTAAGAGATGGAGACTCGTGAGCCAAAAGGAAGAGTCTGGCACGAGGGAACTAGATCTGATCAGCCTGCTCACTCAGATACGCTTGGTCCTCTATGGATGGCTCCACTTCGTCCCAAGTCTCAGAATCTGAATATGCAAATCCAAGGAATCAAGACATATAACAGTAAACAAAATATAGCCAAGTGGCTAAGTGGTATGAATAGGAAAAACCAGAACAGTAAAATAAATGTCTACTAGCTCGTAAACGAAGCATGAGGAGATAAGATCATAATACAATAATCTACAATTAGCGTCTTATTATTATTACTTGTCTTACTGTGATATCTAGCTATGTGACCCAGCGTCCCAGAGCACATAGATCCATATCCCAATAAAGCAAGGAGGTTATTGGAAATCAGCGGTTGTATCGACGAACTATGTTTACAGTGGACCCCGTACATGCCCGGGATAACGGTCCAGGATTGTTCCGTTGCTTGGTGACGGAAGCCAGCCGCTAGGCCAAACAGGAGGGACTTATGTATGCCCTTATCAGGATGGTACCAGTAATAAAGGGAGCAAGCACTCCCTCGGTCCCCTGGAGGCCCACAGGTCAGACCGGAACATGAGTTGCACAACATTCCTAAAAATCACTGTAAACACGAACACATATCGATATCCGCATGTTTCCCCCGACCCATGTGTAAGTTGGTCCATTTTATACAAAAGTCAAGTGTATCATGCTTGGTTCAAGTGATGGCATGATAAGTGGTGATATTCACTATTTAACAAGTTATGGGGTGATAATGTACAATAACAGGTCATGAAGTAATATGAGGTAAGATTCATCAAGTAACATGTCATGTAATACCAGTTATGAAGCATGAACAGGAATAATATACCACACATGTATCAATAATAAGAACCAAATTCAGAACGGAATCAACTAAGTCAAACAGTCATAATTAGTCGACTAGGAGGAAAGATTAGTCGACTAATAGGGGTCTTAAGTCGACTAACAGTCTGAATTAGTCGACTAAAAACTGGGAAACAGAGAGTTGGGTTTCTGTTTCAGGAAAGTTAGTCGACTAGAGTGAAATGTATAGTCGACTAACAGATACCTAAGTCGACTAATAGTGGGGCTAAGTCGACTAAAACTGTGATACAGAAAGTTAGGATTTATTCCAGGAAATATTAGTCGACTAGGTGAAAATAGTAGTCGACTAGGGGTCTCAAGTCGACTAATATCTAGGCTAAGTCGACTGGGGCCGAGAGTTGGTGTTTTCTGGTTCAAGGAAAGATTAGTCGACTAGGCTAAAAATGTAGTCGACTAGGGGGGTCTAGTCGACTGGTAATATGGTTTAGTCGACTAAAACTGTGAAATCAGAAAAAGTTACGTTTCAGAACAAATGGGTTAGTCGACTAGTCTCTAGGTCAAGTCGACTAATTCTGGGAAAACAGGATACAGAACAGATTTTATGGTGATTGTTTGATGTCTAAAAATATGATTTTTATGGCACCAGTGTACATGAATGATCAACACAAGTAAACAAGGAAGTTGTCTAGTCTTGGTGAGTAAAGATACTCACCTTGAACGGTTAAATCGAGGCTTGACGAGTTCCGAAAAGATCGTGTCGATAAATATCACCAAATGATTCCACGGCGTTACTACGGACGATCACAATCCAAAAGCAGTCGTTGCTTGAAAAGGAGATGAAGACCTTGTGGTGTTTTGGAGTTAGGGTTTGAGATGGAGAAGAAAATGGTGAAGGCTAATCTCTTGGTGAAGTGAAGAAAAGAGAAAAGAATTATAAAGGAAAGTTTGTATAGGATTTGATTTTTGTAAAGGAGATGCAAATAAAGATTTGAGAGGGGGTTTTGTGTAAAAAGGGGAGGTGAGGGGTGTCTCCCTTGGCCAATGGTGGCCGGCCATGGAAGAGAGAGAAAGAGAGAGGAAGAGGGGCATTAATGAGGAAGGGTGTGGAATTTTGGATATTTTGGAGGAGAAGATATTTTGGGAATTTGGTGGAAGGGAAGAAGGAAAGAAAAAGGAAAAAGGAAAAGGAAAAAGAATTTGTAAAAGAGAAAATATTTTCTCAAATTTGAAAAATGAAAATATTGAAAATACTGATTCCCGGGTTTAAATCGAGAATGCGGAAAACATTTTGGAAAATACCGAAATCGTCCGAAATTCAAGTATCTCGAAACGACTCGTAAATTTTACCAAAAATCAATAATAATATATGAAGACGTATAGTGAAATCCGTTTGAAGAAATACTTTATAGTTTTAAAACTAAAAATCCCGGAATCAGTTAACTACCGACTCCGTTGGAATTTTCATAAATTTATAAAATTCTCAGAAAAAGTATTTAGATAAGAAATGTTATTCTAAGAAATAATGTCTAAAAGATTTTCTTGAAATTCCTAACTGTTTGGGAATTAAAAATCCAGGAATCGATCAGCGATACTGGTCGACACCGGTTTTGAAGAAATTCATTTTAATTAAAGAAAAATCCAGAAAATCATATAAAATCTAATATATTGGAAAATGATATTTGAAATTGAAATCGATCAAATACAGGAAGTAAATCGAAAAATACGATCGAAAAGCTGAATACGCAACTAAGTACGTATTCTGGAAACGGGGTATTACAATCCATCCACCTTACAAAAATTTCGTCCTCGAAATTTCATAAGGTGAAAGGTAACAGGGAAGGTAACAGATAGTTAAGGAAAGAAGAGAGATAACAATAGAAAAGAATGAGAAGGAAAGAGTTTTTTTTTTTACCAAATCAAGATGTGAAGAGTTGAGGATAGCGCTCCCGAATAACGTCCTCTCGTTCCCATGTGGCCTCTCCTGGCGCATGCCGGTTCCAAGACACCAATACTAATGGAATGGCTTTGTTCTTCAGTGTCTTCACACTTCTATCCAATATGGCCATCGGCTGCTCCTAATATGATAAATCTGGCTGTAGCTCTAGTTCGGAGTGATCCAGAATATGGCTATCATCCTTTACATACCTCCTCAACTGAGATACGTGGAAAACATTGTGTACTCCGTCCAAAGAAGGTGGCAATGCCAATCTGTAAGACACATCTCCCACTCGCTCCAAAATCTCGAATGGGCCGATATATCTTGGACTCAGCTTTCCACGAACACCAAACCGGATGATTCCCTTGGTAGGTGATATCCTCAAGAATACATGATCTCCAACCTGGAATTCCAATGGCCTCCTCCGTGTGTCTGCCCAACTCTTCTGTCTGCTCTGAGCTGCCCTGAGATGATCTCTGATAATCCTGACTTTCTCTGTGGTCTGAATCAGGATCTCGGGCCCCAATAGTCTCCTCTCACCGACTTCATCCCAGCAAATCGGTGACCTGCACTTCCTTCCATATAAAGCCTCAAAGGGTGCCATCTTAATACTGGCCTGATAGCTGTTGTTGTAAGAAAACTCAGCTAAATGAAGATGGTCTTCCCATGATCCCTTGAACTCTACCATGCAGGCTCTAAGCATATCCTCAAGGATCTGGATGGTCCTCTCTGATTGTCCGTCTGTCTGAGGATGATAAGATGTACTGAACTTCAGACGAGTTCCCAGACTCTCTTGGAGACTCTCCCAGAAATGAGATCTGAATCTGGTGTCTCTGTCTGAAACAATACTGACTGGAACCCCATGCAGACGAACTATCTCCTTCATGTACTTGTCTGCCAGAACCTCTGTTGTCTGACCCACCCTGAATGGTATGAAGTGAGCTGACTTGGTGAGGCGATCAATGATTACCCGCACAGCATTATTACCTTTAGGACTTCGAGGTAATGCCGTGACAAAATCCATGGTGATGTGCTCCCACTTCCATTCGGGTATCGGTAAAGGTTGAAGAAGTCCAGCTGACCTCTGATGCTCTATCTTTATCTGCTGGCAAACCAAACACTTGGCAACAAACTGGGCTATCTCCCTCTTCATGGCATTCCACCAAAAGTGTTTCTTCAAGTCCTGATACATCTTGGTTCCCCCCGGGTGTATGGAATAAGCTGAACTGTGTGCTTCCTCCAAAATCTTCTGTCTGGCTTCTCCTTGGGGAACACAAAGCCTGCTTCCAAAATACAAAGCACCATCTGGATGGATACAGATATCAGTCCTCAATCCAGCCTCCACCTGAGCTCGAATATCTGTAATCTGGGGTCCCCCTTCTGAGCTTCTTGATCTCATCAATCAATGATGACTGGATCTGTAAAGCCATGAGCTGCCCTGCCTTCTCAGTTCCTTGCACCAACATCAAATCCAATCTGATGAAATCTCGAATCAACTCCTTCTGCTGAGTAATTTGGACTAGCACCCTGTTCTCTGGCATCCTGCTCAGTGCATCTGGAACTGTATTGACCTTGCCTGGATGATATTGCAAGTCAATATCATAGTCTGCCATAAGCTCCAACCACCGCCTCTGCCTCATGTTCAACTCTTTCTGTGAAAAGATATACTTGAGGCTCTTGTGATCTGTGTATATCAGCACTTTATCTCCCAAAAGGTAGTGCCTCCAAATCTTCAAGGCAAATATCACAGCTGCCAACTCCAAGTCATGAGTTGGGTAATTCCTCTCATGAGGCTTCAGTTGCCTAGATGCATATGCTATAACATGATCATGTTGCATAAGTACACATCCCAGGCCTTTTCCGATGCATCACTGAATATGACCATCCCTCCTCTCCCTGAGGGAGTCCTCAAGATTGGAGCTGAAATGAGCCTATGCTTCAACTGCTCAAATGCTGCGGTACACTCCTCTGTCCATATGTACCTTACTCCTTTCCGGGTGAGCTGGGTCAACGGAGCTGCAATCCTAGAGAAATCCTGGACAAAGCGTCTGTAATATCCGGCTAGTCCAAGAAAACTCTTAATCTCAGTCACCGTCCTCGGAACTGGCCAATCCTTTACTGCCTGGACTTTGCTGGGATCAACTGAAATTCCTTCTGCTGAAACCATATGTCCAAGGAAAGCTATGCTGTCCAACCAGAAATCACACTTGCTTCTCTTGGCATGAAGCTGCTCCTGCTGGAGAGTCTGCAACACAATCCTCAAGTGTTCTGCATGCTCCTTGTTATTCTTTGAATAGATCAAGATGTCGTCTATGAAAACAACAACAACTGATCCAAGTAGGGCGAGAACACTCGGTTCATCAAGTCCATGAAAACTGCAGGGGCATTGGTAACTCCGAAAGGCATTACTAGAAACTCATAGTGGCCATAACGGGTCCTGAATGCCGTCTTCAGAATATCCTCCTTCTTCACCCTTAGCTGATGGTAACCCGACTGTAAATCCAATTTAGAGAACACACGGGCTCCATGAAGCTGATCAAATAGATCATCGATCCTGGGTAAGGGATACTTGTTCTTGATGGTGACCTTGTTCAATTCCCTATAATCAATACAAAGTCTCTTACCACCATCCTTCTTGTTGGCCAACAGTACTGGAGCTCCCCATGGTGAAGTACTCGGCCGAATCAATCCCTTGTCTGAGTATTCCTACAGCTGCTTCTTCAGAATCTCTAACTCCGTCGGTGCCATCCTGTACGGAGCCTTGGATATAGGAGCTGCTCCTGGAACTGTATCAATGGAGAACTCAATTATCCTTTCCGGTGGCAATCCTGAAATCTCAGCAAACACTTCTGGGAATTCATCCCACACCGGCACTCCCTTCTGCTTCTGAACCTCCGAAGTAGTCATCTGAGTCTTTCCCTTGGTAGACTTCACTTCTCCACTAAATTGGAACTCCGGTTGATGAGGGATTCTGAAATTAATCTTCTTCTCCCTACAATCAATAACTGCATAGTACTGACTAAGCCAGGTCATGCCTAAGATTACGTCGTACCCTTTGGTGTCTAGTACGAGCATATCTATGGCCAAAGTCTTATCACAAAGTTCTACTGGACAATCAGTACAAACTCTAGAAGATATGACTACTCCATTCTCAGTACTAATCTCCCATTTGTGGTCTAAAGATCTAACAGGTATAGAATGTAAGGCCACAAAATAATCTGAGATATAACAGTGGGATGCTCCTGAATCGAAGAGGGCGAGAACAGGTACTGAATTAACTTTGATGTTACCTGTTATCACTTCCTCTGAAGCCTCAGCCTCCTCTGCTGTCAGAGTTGTAACGCCCCGATCCCAATGATACGGGAACGTCACTGCAACGCATATACGTAGGTCAGATAGTGCCCCCACGTATATACGCTAAGCATCAAGCACAACAAGTATCAGAGTACAACGCACAGCGTGGTATATTCATATGCCAACTTAAAATATAAATACAAAGTTATACAAGTTATGATAAGCAATATCACTTTACAAGGTCCTTTATCACAACCCAAGTCCAAAAGAACAATATACAACCAAAAATACAAAAACGCTCACGAAATGGATGGAGATCCCGTGAACCAAGAGGAAGAGTCGAGCACGATAGGACTAGAGCCGGTCAGCCTGCTCACAAAGATAAGCCCGATCCTCTGTGGAAGGCTCCACTTCGTTCCAAGCCTCAGAATCTGAATATGCAAATCCAAAGGGTCAAGACATATAATAACAAATAAAAGATAGTCAAGTGACATGAGGATCATGAATAAAGACAATGAAGTTGCAATAAATAGCAATGAATAACAAGCGATGCAAACTCAATAAGGTAAGATCATATGCAACAATCTACAATTAACGTCTTATTATTATTACTTGTCTTACTGTGATATCTAGCTATGTGACCCAGCGTCCCAGAGCACATAGATCCATATCCTAGTGAAACAAGGTTGTTATTGAAAACAGCGGTTGTATCGACGAACTATGTTTACAGTGGGTCCCGTGCATGCCCGGGACCACGGTCCAGGGTGTTCCGTTGCTTGAAGACGGAACCAGCCGCAAGGCCTAACAGGAGGGTCTTATGTATGCCCTTGTCATGACAGTAAACAGGAAAGGGAGCAAGCACTCCCTCGGTCCCCTGGAGTACCACAGGTTAGATCGGAAACATGATTGTACAATATACCTAAAACCACTGTAAACACGAACACATATCGATATCCGCATATTTCCCCCTGACCCCAATGTAAGTTGGTCTATTTTATATAATAAGTCGGGTATATCATGCTTGGTGTTTCAGTGATAGCATGAAGGGGTGGTGATACTTCACATTTAACAAGTTATGAATAGCAATATGTAACATGAGTCATGAAGCATAATAAAGCAAGATCTATCAGGTAACAAGTCATGCAGTACAGGTATGAAGCATAAACAAAGCTAAACAGTATACAAATATCAGGGAAATGTCAGAAATTAAAAAGGAAAGGAGTCAGAAAACTGGCCCAGAATTAGGCTGTCGGTCGACCTCCGGTCGACTGCCGGCGACTGGGGATATAACTGGCGGTCGGCTCCCGGTCGACTGCCGGTCGACCGTGCAGATGCCGTGAGCTCCAGGTTTTGGCCGGTCGACTACCGGTCGACTGGTCCATACTAATTCCCTAAGCCGGTCGAGTGGTCGGTCGACTGCCGGTCGACCGCCAGCTCAAAACTGTGCACGCTGTGCACATCGGTAGAGTGATCGGTCGACTGCCGGTCGACCGATCCTCTGGAATCTGCTACTGTTAAGGCAGAAAATCAGATTTCACTTTGGTTGGTTCTATCAGTCTAAAAATAGGATTTTTATGTTGTTAGGGGACCTGATCTATCAATACAAGTACACCAGAACAGGGACTAGCCTTGATGAGTAATTTGCTTACATGGAAAGGTTGGATTTGAGTGTTGATGACCTAAAAATAGGATTTTTATGGGACCATTTTACAAGAATTACTATCACAAGTAAATAGAGGGTAATCTAGGTCTTGGTGAGTAAAGATACTCACAAGGATAGGTTTAATTGGGACTTGATCCAAGGATGGAGATGGTGGCTTCAATCCACACTTGTTGTTGAAGCTTGAGTTGAAGAATTGCTCTTGGTGTTGCTTTTGGGAGTAGTGGTTGAAGTTGAAGTCTTTGATGAAGCCCTAGGAGAAACCCTTGAGATCTTGAGGTGGAGGTGAAGAGATTGGGTTCTTGGAGTTAGGGTTTTTGCTTGAGGAAGAAGGAGATCTTGAGAGAATTCTTCTCTTGTTGAAGAAATGAGAAAAATGGGGAAATTTGCAAATGGAAATGCATATATAGGTTGGGATTTTTGTAAGGGAGTGGAATTAAGGTGGATGTGAGGGGTTTCTTGCAAAAGAAGGGGGGTGAGGTGTCCCTCACTTGGCCACTTGGCCAGCCATGGGAAGGAGAGAGAGTGAGTGGGGTTAGGTGAAGGGTGAGTGGGAAATGAGGTGGCACATGAGGTGGAAAATGGAATTTGCAATAATTGAAAAAAATGCCCGAAATTCAAGTATCTCGGAATGATCTGAAAATTTTACCAAAAATCAAGAATAATATTTGAAGACTCATGGTGAAATTCGTTTGAAGAAATACTGTATAGTTTTAAAATTAAAAATCCCGGAATCAGTTATTTACCGACTCCGAAAGAATTTTCATAAATTCATAAAATTCTCAGAAAAAGTGTATAAGTAAGAAATATGATTCTAAGCAATAAAGTCTAAAGGACTTTCTAAAAATTCCTAACTGTTTGGAAGATAAAAATTTGAAAATCGGTCAGCGGCACTGGCCGACACCGGTTTCGGAGAAATTCATTTTAATTCCAAAAAATTCCAGAAAATCACATAAAATCTAAAATATTGGAAAATGATATTTGAAATTAAAATTGATCAATTACGGAAGGTAAATCGGAAAATACGATCGAAAGACTGAGTACGTAACTAAGCACGTATTCCGGGAGAGGGGTATTACAATCTACCCACCTTACAAAAATTCGTCCCCGAAATTTCATAAGGTGAAAGATAACAGGAAAGCAACAGATAGATACGTATACAAGGAAAGATAACGGGAAAGAAGGGTAGAAGGAAAGAGTCATACCAAATCAGGATGTGAAAAGTTGGGGATAACGCTCCCGGATAACGTCCTCTCGTTCCCAAGTGGCCTCTCCTGGTGCATGCCTGTTCCAAGACACCAATACTAATGGAATAGCTCTGTTCTTCAGTGTCTTGACACTCCTATCCAGAATGGCCATCGGCTGCTCTTGGTATGATAAATCCGGTAGCAGCTCCAGCTCGGAATGATCCAGAATATGGCTGTCATCCCTGACATACTTCCTCAACTGAGACACGTGGAAGACATTATGCACCCGTCCAAAGATGGCGGCAATGCCAATCTATAAGACACATCTCCCACACGATCCAGGATCTCGAATGGGCCGATATACCTCGGACTTAGCTTCCCACGTGTACCGAACCGGATTACACCCTTGGTAGGTGATATCTTCAAGAACACATGATCTCCGGTCTGGAATTCCAATGGCCTCCTTAGAGTGTCTGCCCAACTCTTCTGTCTGCTCTGAGCAGCCCTGAGATGATCTCTGATAACCCTGACTTTCTCTGTCGTCTGCATCAGGATCTCCGGTCCCAAAAGACTCCTCTCACCGACTTCATCCCAACAGATCGGTGATCTGCACTTCCTTCCATACAATGCCTCAAAGGGTGCCATCTTAATACTTGCCTGATAGCTGTTGTTATATGAAAACTCAGCCAAGTGAAGATGGTCTTCCCATGATCCTCCGAAGTCAATCATGCAAGCCCTCAACATATCTTCAAGGATCTGGATAGTCCTCTCAGATTGCCCGTCTGTCTGAGGATGGTAAGAAGTACTGAATTTCAGACGAGTTCCCAGACTCTCTTGGAGACTCTCCCAGAAATGAGATCTGAATCTGGTGTCTCTATCTGATACAATACTAACTGGAACTCCATGCAGACGAACTATCTCCTTCATATACTTGTCTGCCAGAACCTCTGTCGACTGGCCTACCCTGAATGGTATGAAGTGAGCTGACTTGGTGAGGCGATCAACTATTACCCACACCGCATTATTACCCCTGGGACTCTGAGGCAATGCCGTCACAAAATCCATGGTGATGTGCTCCCACTTCCATTCGGGTATCGGCAAAGGTTGAAGAAGTCCAGCTGGTCTGGTGCTCGATCTTTATCTGCTGGCAAACCAAGCACTTGGCGACAAATTGGGCTATCTCTCTCTTCATAGCATTCCACCAAAAGTGCTTCTTCAGGTCCTGGTACATCTTGTTTCCCCCAGGGTGTATAGAATAAGCTGAACTGTGAGCTTCCTCCAAAATCTTCTGTCTGACTTCTCCCTGGGGAACACAAAGTCTATCTCCAAAATACAATGCACCATCTGGGTGAATGCAGATATCCGACCTCAATCCAGCCTCCACCTGAGCTCTGAATGTCTGCAATCTGGGGTCCTCCTTCTGAGCTTCCTTGATCTCCTCTATCAATGATGACTGGATCTGTAAAGCCATGAACATGTGCCCGCCTTATCACCTCCTTGCACTAACATCAAATCCAATCTGATGAACTCCTGAATCAACTCCCTCTGCTGCGTGAGGTGGACTAGCACTCTGTTCTCTGGCATCCTGCTCAGTGCATCTGGAACGGTATTGACTTTGCCTGGATGATACTGCAAGTCAATATCGTAGTCCGCCATAAGCTCCAACCACCTCCTCTGCCTCATATTCAACTCCTTCTGTGAGAAAATATACTTGAGGCTCTTGTGATCTGTGTATATCAACACTTTGTCTCCCAGAAGGTAGTGTCTCCAGATCTTCAAAGCAAATACCACAGCCGCCAACTCCAAGTCATGAGTTGGGTAATTCCTCTCATGAGGCTTCAACTGCCTAGATGCATATGCTATAACATGATCATGTTGCATAAGCACACACCCCAGGCCTTTACCTGATGCATCACAGAAAATGACCATCCCTCCTCTTCCTGAAGGAGTCCTCAAGATTGGAGCTGAAATAAGCCTCTGCTTCAACTGCTCAAATGCTGCATCACATTCTTCTGTCCATATGTATCTCTCCCCCTTTCTGGTGAGCCTGGTCAACGGAGCTGCAAGTCTAGAGAAATCCTGGACAAAGCGCCTGTAATATCCGGCTAGTCCAAGAAAGCTCTTTATCTCAGTCACCGTCTTCGGAACTGGCCAATTCTTCACTGCCTGGACTTTACTAGGATCAACCGAAATTCCTTCTGCTGAAACTATGTGTCCAAGGAAAGCTATGCTGTCCAACCAGAATTCACACTTGCTCCTTTTGGCATGAAGCTGCTCCCGCTGAAGGGTCTGCAACACAATTCTCAAGTGCTCTGCATGCTCCTTATAATTCTTTGAATAGATCAGAATGTCATCTATAAATACAACTACAAACTGATCCAGGTAAGGAGAGAACACTCGGTTCATCAAGTCCATGAAAACTGCAGGGGCATTTGTGACTCCGAAAGGCATAACCAGGAACTCATAGTGGCCATATCGGGTCCTGAATGCCGTCTTCGGAACATCCTCCTTCTTCACCCTCAGCTGATGGTAACCCGACTGCAAATCTAACTTAGAAAATACACGGGCTCCATGAAGCTGATCAAACAAAAAATCATCAATCCTGGGTAAGGGATATTTGTTCTTGATAGTGACTTTGTTCAATTCTCTATAATCAATACAAAGTCTCTTACCACCATCCTTCTTATTCGCCAATAGCACTGGAGCGCCCCATGGTGAAGTGCTTGGTCGAATCAGTCCCTTGTCTGAATATTCCTGCAGTTGCTTCTTCAAGATCTCCAACTCCGTCGGTGCCATCCTGTACGGAGCCTTAGATATAGGAGCTGTCCCTGGAACTGTATCAATGGAGAACTCCACTATCCTCTCTGGTGGAAGTCCTGAAATCTCAGCAAAGACTTCTGAAAATTCATCCCACACTGGCACTCCCTTCTGAACCTCCGAAGTGGTCATCTGAATCTTCTTCTTAGCAGGCTTCACCTCTCCACTAAACTGGAACTCCGGCTGATGTGGGATTCTGAAATTGATCTTCCTCCCTCTACAGTCGATCACTGCATAGTACTGACTGAGCCAGGTCATGCCTAAGATTACGTCGTACCCTTTGGTGTCTAGTACGAGCATATCTATGGCCAAGATCTTCCCACAAAGTTCCACTGGACAGTCAGCACAAACTCTAGAAGATATAACTACTCCATTCCCTGTACTTATCTCCCATTTGCGGTCTAAAGCCTTAACAGGTATAGAATGTAAAGCTACAAAATGATCGGAGATATAACAGTGGGATGCACCTGAATCGAAGAGAGCGAGAACAGGTATTGAACGAACTCTGATGTTACCTGTAATCACCTCCTCTGAAGCCTCAGCCTCAACTGCTGTCAGGTTGTAGGCCTGACCTCTACCACGTCCTGCTGCCGTCCTGGCTCCTCTCTGCACTGGGCGAACAACATGCGGTGGAGGAAGGGGAAGAGCTCTCCTCATCACTGGTCCCTGGTTCCTCTGCCCCACTGGCCCTGGTAGTACCCTCTGCCCATACTGCTCTTGAGGTGCCGGCAAGGTTGGTTAGCAAACCCCATTCTCCTGTGTGGACAGGTCTCTACGGCATGGTTTCGTGCTCCACACACCAAACACAATCCGTTTGCCCTCCGGCAATTCTGCTGGGAGTGTCCTGGTTTCTGGCAAAAGTTGCAGATAAGACCTGGTCGAGCCATCTGGTAAGGAACTGCTCTGAATGGCTGCCTAGCCTGGACCTTCGCCGCTCTGGACGGTCCTCCTCCACCCACCGGTACAAACGGCCTCTTCATGGCCTGGTTCTTCATCTGATCCTCCTGCTTCTTCTCTAACCCACGCTCCACCTCTCGAGCGATGGTGAGAACCTCTGAATAGTCTTCAGCTGCTGGGGCATCAAGAGGACCTGTATGTCCATCTGCAGACCTTGCTGAAACCTGCTTGCCCTCTTCTCCCCATCCGTCACCATGTACGGGGCAAAGCGGCTCAGTCTGAGAAACTCCGCGGCATACTCATCCACGGACTTGTTCCCTTGCTGTAGTCTGATGAACTGCTCCTCATGTCCTTCTGAGCAGTAGCAGGGAAGAATCGACTGTAGAAGCTCTTGGAGAAAGTATCCCAGGAGACAGGCTTCTCCAATCTGGCCTCTTCGGCCAACCACCAAGTCCGGGCTATGTCCTTCAGCTGAATCTTGGCAACCTCCACTTGGTTCTCCTTAGGCACTCGGGCGGCGTTCAGCAAATCAGTGGTGTCCGTCAACCATTGTTCAGCATCCAATGGTTTCTCGACTCCCGTGAAGATGGCCGGTTGTAGCCGCCGGAAATCTGACACGTTCCCAGGCCTTTGCTCCTTTGGGGCTGCCAACTCCTGCCTGAGGAGCTCAGTCTGCTGCTGCTGGTTCTCCATCATGGTCTGAATGACCTTCAGGATATCAGCACTCTCCCCTCCTACGGGTCCATTCGGTACTTGTCCGACGTTGTTACGACCCGATCGCCTCTCCATACCGAAAGGGATAAGATCTGGAATTGGAAACAAATGAAAGGAGTTTAGGACACGAGGAAATGAATCAAGGACGGAATCAAGGAGGACTAGACAACTTTGTACATTGTAGTTGGCATTAGCAAATACTAGAATTTGTCACTTGATTGTACTTTTAGGTTTGAGAGCCTAGGCTCTGATACCAACCTGTAACGCCCCGATCCCAATGATACGGGAACGTCACTGCAACGCATATACGTAGGTCAGATAGTGCCCCCACGTATATACGCTAAGCATCAAGCACAACAAGTATCAGAGTACAACGCACAGCGTGGTATATTCATATGCCAACTTACAAAATATAAATACAAAGTTATACAAGTTATGATAAGCAATATCACTTTACAAGTGTCCTTTATCACAACCCAAGTCCAAAAGAACAATATACAACCAAAAATACAAAAACGCTCACGAAATGGATGGAGATCCCGTGAACCAAGAGGAAGAGTCGAGCACGATAGGACTAGAGCCGGTCAGCCTGCTCACAAAGATAAGCCCGGTCCTCTGTGGAAGGCTCCACTTCGTTCCAAGCCTCAGAATATGAATATGCAAATCCAAAGGGTCAAGACATATAATAACAAATAAAAGATAGTCAAGTGACATGAGGATCATGAATAAAGACAATGAAGTTGCAATAAATAGCAATGAATAACAAGCGATGCAAACTCAATAAGGTAAGATCATATGCAACAATCTACAATTAACGTCTTATTATTATTACTTGTCTTACTGTGATATCTAGCTATGTGACCCAGCGTCCCAGAGCACATAGATCCATATCCTAGTGAAACAAGGTTGTTATTGGAAACAGCGGTTGTATCGACGAACTATGTTTACAGTGGGGTCCCGTGCATGCCCGGGACCACGGTCCAGGGTGTTCCGTTGCTTGAAGACGGAACCAGCCGCAAGGCCTAACAGGAGGGTCTTATGTATGCCCTTGTCATGACAGTAAACAGGAAAGGGAGCAAGCACTCCCCTCGGTCCCTGGAGTACCACAGGTTAGACCGGAAACATGATTGTACAATATACCTAAAACCACTGTAAACACGAACACATATCGATATCCGCATATTTCCCCCTGACCCCAATGTAAGTGGTCTATTTTATATAATAAGTCGGGTATATCATGCTTGGTGTTTCAGTGATAGCATGAAGGGGTGGTGATACTTCACATTTAACAAGTTATGGAATAGCAATATGTAACATGAGTCATGAAGCATAATAAAGCAAGATCTATCAGGTAACAAGTCATGCAGTACAGGTATGAAGCATAAACAAAGCTAAAACAGTATACAAATATCAGGGAAATGTCAGAAATTAAAAAGGAAAGGAGTCAGAAAACTGGCCCAGAATTAGGCTGTCGGTCGACCTCCGGTCGACTGTCGGTCGACTGGGGATATAACTGGCGGTCGGCTCCCGGTCGACTGCCGGTCGACCGTGCAGATGCCGTGAGCTCCAGGTTTTGGCCGGTCGACTACCGGTCGACTGGTCCATACTAATTCCCTAAGCCGGTCGAGTGGTCGGTCGACTGCCGGTCGACCGCCAGCTCAAAACTGTGCACGCTGTGCACATCGGTAGAGTGATCGGTCGACTGCCGGTCGACCGATCCTCTGGAATCTGCTACTGTTAAGGCAGAAAATCAGATTTCACTTTGGTGGTTCTATCAGTCTAAAAATAGGATTTTATGTTGTTAGGGGACCTGATCTATCAATACAAGTACACCAGAACAGGGACTAGCCTTGATGAGTAATTTGCTTACATGGAAAGGTTGGATTTGAGTGTTGATGACCTAAAAATAGGATTTTTATGGGACCATTTTACAAGAATTACTATCACAAGTAAATAGAGGGTAATCTAGGTCTTGGTGAGTAAAGATACTCACAAGGATAGGTTTAATTGGGACTTGATCCAAGGATGGAGATGGTGGCTTCAATCCACACTTGTTGTTGAAGCTTGAGTTGAAGAATTGCTCTTGGTGTTGCTTTTGGGAGTAGTGGTTGAAGTTGAAGTCTTTGATGAAGCCCTAGGAGAAACCCTTGAGATCTTGAGGTGGAGGTGAAGAGATTGGGTTCTTGGAGTTAGGGTTTTTGCTTGAGGAAGAAGGAGATCTTGAGAGAATTCTTCTCTGTTGAAGAAATGAGAAAAATGGGGAAATTTGCAAATGGAAATGCATATATAGGTTGGGATTTTTTGTAAGGGAGTGGAATTAAGGTGGATGTGAGGGGTTTTCTTGCAAAAGAAGGGGGGTGAGGTGTCCCTCACTTGGCCACTTGGCCAGCCATGGGAAGGAGAGAGAGTGAGTGGGGTTAGGTGAAGGGTGAGTGGGAAATGAGGTGGCACATGAGGTGGAAAATGGAATTTGCAATAATTGAAAAAAATGCCCGAAATTCAAGTATCTCGGAATGATCTGAAAATTTTACCAAAAATCAAGAATAATATTTGAAGACTCATGGTGAAATTCGTTTGAAGAAATACTGTATAGTTTTAAAATTAAAAATCCCGGAATCAGTTATTTACCGACTCCGAAAGAATTTTCATAAATTCATAAAATTCTCAGAAAAAGTGTATAAGTAAGAAATATGATTCTAAGCAATAAAGTCTAAAGGACTTTCTAAAAATTCCTAACTGTTTGGAAGATAAAAATTCGGAAATCAGTCAGCGGCACTGGCCGATACCGGTTTCGGAGAAATTCATTTTAATTCCAAAAAATTCCAGAAAATCACATAAAATCTAAAATATTGGAAAATGATATTTGAAATTAAAATTGATCAATTACGGAAGGTAAATCGGAAAATACGATCGAAAGACTGAGTACGTAACTAAGCACGTATTCCGGAGAGGGGTATTACA